>OX463235.1:18433009-18775509 GCA_949820135.1 Sylvilagus floridanus
CCTGGGACATTCTTCATCTCATGGCAGTGTCCTACCCACGGCAGGACCCACACAGCACACAGACACTGCAGAAACAGAGGCAAAGAAATGACTGCTCCTCTCCTAGTCATGGCCTTGAGCAAGGGAAGTGAAGGGCTTTGCTCTCAAGAGAGATGATTTGAGACCCCACAGAGAATCACAACACACAAACTAGAACATTCCCCAGGGCCTGGCCCCAGAGGCTACTCTAAGCCAGTCTCACAAAGGACCCACAATACCCAAGGGCTTGCTCAGCTCCCAAGCCAAGGTGTGTAACCAGGCAGGGGCTGCCACAGGCTTAGGTGTGGGCTGGAGATGGACTGCAGCCTCCTTGGTTGGCCTGCTGGAGTCGCGTGGGGGGCTGAACCGGGTGGGCCTGCAGGTGCCTGCGTAGCAGGGCAGGGCGCAGTGTGTGTGCGTCTGTACAGGGCTGCCGCGTGCTTGCTGCGGCTGCCCCTGATGCTACCTGGCAGGAAAGCAGCCATTCAAACCCCAGGGGTGGAAACTGGCCCAAGGCTCTAGGGTGGGGATGGGCGTGGTAAGGGAGACAGGAGAGGGGACTCTGAGGTTCCACTGCGGCCAAGTTAAACCAGACTGAGTAGGAGGGCAGGCAGGGGGAGCCCCGACTCCCAGTGTAGCAGAGCAGCGGTCCCCCACCTCACACACGGCCTGACTCTAATGTCTTCTGATGGGACAAATTGGTGAGCACAACTATTAGCTGGGTGACATCAAAAGGCATTAATCTCTGGTTCCCGAGCAAGACCAGCACCACATTAGTGCCTCGCACCCAGTCATTATTAAGACTTTAGCCCAAGGGTGTAATAAATGTTTTATGGCATGCAAACCAAGGTAATGGAATGCAAATCCCATAATATAGCCATACATTTATTTTCTAATGGAGCAAATGATGATGTATTTTATCTGAGAAGAGCTGCTTGGATGGGGCCTTCTTGGGAAATGCAAAGTCAGAGGCTCAAGGGGTGAGTGGGTGGCCCTGCTGGGGTGGGGGCTTGGGGTGGCCCAGGGTGGGAGTCACAGTGGGACTTCCCAGCCACTGTCAAGGCTTAGCGTTCACAAAGCTTCCAGAGAAGCCCATTTCTCTTGCTCTCGTGCCCCCAAGTGCCCCGTTTTGGGGGTATATATTGAACATGCTAAGGCTTAATTACATCCCCTCTGCACAGTGCCCCCTCCCAGGAGCCCCCGCCCTCCCCCACCCCCCGTGGAGCTGCATACCAATAAGCCACTCAGCTCATATTGGCTTTCCAAAAATATGGCTGCATTAAGGTGTAAAATGTTAATGGGATCGAAGGGCGCGGGTCTATTTCTCCAGTGAAGTTAGGGCTTGGAGTTGGTGCTATTTTTATTAAGATGCTGGCAGTGCTCAGTTGCAGACCCAGGGCTGGTGCAGAGGCTGGGCAGGCCTTGCAAAGGGCTTTAGGGGATGAAGGGTCCCAGGTCCTCCCGACTAAGCCACTCTGGAAACAACTTCCTGATGATCCCACCAGTGTGAAAAGAGGAGGACCTCCCTTTCGCCGTCAGAAGGGCTCTTCATGTCCAGGAACCTCCTCCGTGCCTTTTTAGTGCTCCCCAGGCACACAGCGCCTGGCTTATAGGCAGCTGTAGGTTCATGGGCTTGACAGTGCGGTCTCACACCCGCTCTGTGCCAAGACACATGGGGCACCCGGAAGTCCCAGAGCTGTTCCTGCCTTCAAGGTACTGACGCTCTCCTGGGACAAAGGACACGCATCTGCAAAGACACCAGCAACAGAAGCGGTTGAAGGGTCTCCTGAGCAGTGCACCCGAGGGATACAAGTCTCCTTGTAGGATGGTTAGAAACAGAAAAGAGAAGAAAACCGTCCGAAGGAATCCTGATGGAGATGCCCTAAAATTCAAAGCTCAGGACTAGGCTCTCTCCTCAGACTGCTGAGAGCAGGTGCTGCATTCACGATGCTTTTTGGTATTTTAATTAGAAGGGCAAAGAGAGAGACAGAGAGACAAAGAAATACAGAGAACAAGGGAGCAGAAAGTCAGAAGAGAGTCAAAGAGGCGGAATATGAGATCTCCATCTGCTGGTTCACTCCCCAAATGCCTGCAACAGCTGGGCTCTCATTGACTCTTATAAGGACCCTAACAGGAAAACAGCTTTAGGATTTCCACTGAGGAAGAACAGAGAGGAAATTAAGTCTAAGAGCAGGACTTGGCCAGCGCCACGGCTCAACAGGCTAATCCTCCACCTGCAGCGCCAGCACACCACGTTCTAGTCCCAGTTGGGGCACCGGATTCTGTCCCTTTTGCTCATCTTCCAGTTCAGATCTCTGCTGTGGCCCAGGAGTGCAGTGGAGAATGGCCCAGGTCCTTGGGCCCTGCACCCACATGGGAGACCAGCAGAAGTACCTGGCTCCTGGCTTCGGATCAGTGGGTGCACCGGCCACAGTGTGCCAGCCGCAGCGGCCATTGGAGGGTAAACCAACGGAAAAGGAAGACCTTTCTCTCTCTCTCTCTCTCTCTCTCACTGTCCACTCTGCCTGTCCAAAAAAAAAAAAAAAAAGAGCAGGCTTTGCCAAGTTGGTAAGAGCTGGGATCCTAACCAGATCTCTCTGCCCTCGAAGCCTAACCTACAGTATCAGCCACTCCCCGTTGAGCTCCCAGGGCAGCAGAGGACCCGTGCTTGGCTGGTAGAGCTGAGGATGAACCTCTGACTCCAGGCCCCTGGATTGGCAGCTCTTGGTTTCCATGCATGCATTATCCCAAGTGCAGTGCCGGTCTCTACGTTGATCTTCAACTAGTCTGTGTCCAGGAAGAGAATCTTCTAATCCTAGGAGAAGTGAAATCACCAAAGGCATAGCGGGTAAAGCCGCCACCTGCAGTGCCAGCATTCCATATGGGCGCCAGTTCAAGTTCCAGTTGTAAGGCGTAGAGACAACTTGGCAGTTAATACCCCACCCTGGGCCGAGGGTGGACACTTTCAATCCAGCTCTCTGCTATGACCTGGGAAAGCAATAGAAGATGGCCCAAGTCCTTGGGCCCTGCACCTGCATGGGAGACCTGGAAGAAGCTCCTGGCTCCTGCTTCGGAATGGCACAGCTCTGCCCATTGCAGCCATCTGGGGAGTGAATCAGTGGATGAAAGACACACCTCTCTCTCTCTGCCTCTCTGTAATTCTGCCTTTCAAATACATAAATCTTTTTTTAAAAAATCACCAGCGAATACAGAGTAATAAGGCAACCTAGTGTCTCAAACGGACTCTAAGCACACCCAAATCTGTAATTCTCCATCAATATGACTTCTCTGTGCCTAAGCCTATTTCCAGACCCAGATTCTGTTGGCCGGTGCCCTTGAAGGGCACCTGAGCTGGGATGAGCACTGGGTTCAGCTCTGGTCTGGCCAGGTAAAGCCCCACAACTGGCTTCATGGAACCTTATCTGCCACGGTTCACAGAATAGGCCAAGCCCACTCATTGGGGAGAAAGGACAACAGCAGTCAACCATGAGGTCTTCAGGATGGGTCTGGGGACAGACTCCAAGCAACTGCAACAGGGCCAGGGCAAGGGCCAGGACCAGGGAGCAGTGAGAGGAGCCTCAGGTGCAAATATTAAGGAGGCCACTGCTCAGTGTCACTCAGGACAGGCCACAAAACCGAGCGCTCCCCAGATTCTGGGCTCTAGATACCTCTCTTCCCAGCCCTCACCCTGACCTGCCCTGGGTCTGTCACCCATGGGAAGCGTCAAGAAGCCCTTGTCTCCTTGGCCCACCTGTAGATGGCGGGAGTAGGGAACGTTGGCTTCCAATCAGTCCCTGCTCCTCCAGAGCCTTGGATACAGGCTGGGTCTGTGACCAAAATTCTAAGGAAACTGTCTTACATAAGCACAAACAAAAGAGAAAACCAAGCCAATTACTGGCTCATGTCAGTGAAAGTTCAGGGTTGTCTGGCCCCAGATTCAGGGTTGGATCCAGTTACCCAACATCTACTACCTCCTCCTCCTCTCCATCTCCAAGCTCAACACTCTTCTTGACCACACACTAATCGAAGGTAGACACAGGGTTGTCACTTGGACCTGGGATAACACACAAATACAGCAAAACCAAGAGCTGACCAGTGGGGGTGCAGGAGACACCAGGGGCTCTCCCTCTGGAGAACAAAGCGATGGCTGCACTCTCAGGTTCTGGAAACTTCTCCCAAGCACAGGCAAGAAGGCTTGAGCAACTTCAAGCTTGCTTCTGGCCAGCTCTGTCCCTTCTCCTGTGTAGGAGTCCTAACAATAGCTCCCACCAGCCCAGCTCCACTTCCACGCACACGACCGAACTCACCACTGTAGGCCACTGTGCTCTGACTGCCTAACTCTACCCATGTGCTGACTCTCCGAGGGCCCTGGGTGTTCAACCCCATTCAGATCCACCCAACACTTGGTCAGATACGTTGGCTTCACAATGCAGAAACTGGGTGCCCTTGTAGGAAGGCTGGGTGCTAGGCAGTCAGACTCAAGAACTGGAGAGTCTTCTGAAACGCTGGTGGCACCCAGAGCACCTCTGGGAGCCAAGAGCACCTGCTGCCCGGGTTTCTGTGGTCCGTGGCATTCTCTGAAGGCTTTCCTAAGGCATGAAATGTGCCTGGCTCTCCTTGGGCCACCTAACCCTCCCCCTGAGAGCCTGGCCAGTGACTTGTGCATTACAGTCACTCAGGAAGAATTTGCTGACGTTATGAAAGCATGAATGAGGAACTGTGCCGGGGCTAGGCCCCAAACTTTTATTAACTGTGAGGTTAAAAGCTATCGAGGGTCAGGGGCACCGCAAAGGGGCAAAGCGAGTGAGTCAATTAACACCTGCCTTTTTATTTCCAAATCGAATTGTTGCGTGAGGTTTGGCGATGATGTCACCACTCGGCAGCGACGGGGCAGGATTTATGAGCCAGGGTATGTGGAGCCATGGTCTGAGCAGGCAGCTGGCGAGAGGCTCTTACCCTAACTGCCCTCGACTGGAAATCTCCCGAAAATAATGGCTGTAAGGCGTGAAGGCAACTTGGCAGTTACAACCCCACCCTAGGCCGAGGGTGGACGTGAGTTGAGTCACTTTTTCCTGGGCTGGTTTAGAAGGTCGGGCCTCCCGCTGGGAGAGGATAGGAGTGGGAATGTTGCAAGGGGAAGGGGCAGGCTGGATGTTAGCTTAGCCTGGGGCCCTGGGAACGGGAGCAGCTCCACTGGCCTGGTTGGCATCTGAGTAGGAAAGGGCATTAGGCCCTTGTTCATGTCTGTGCACTGTCTCCTCCCTGACATAAGAAGGAGGCACCTCTACTGAAAGGAGGGGCCCACAAACCCCTCCAAGGCCTGCTGCGAGGCTCAGGAGGCAGGCAGGTAGGCAGGCAGGCGCTCCCCCTCCAGCCCTCGCCACCCGTGCCTGGGTCCGAATGATGAATTTTCAACTGGGTCATTAAATGCTGATTGAAGCAGTGGAGAGGAGAACAGGAGAAACAAACCAGCTTCAAGCGTTGTACATACACACACTCCCGCCCCGGGCCCCCCTGCCCCTTTCTCAAGCTGCCTCCAAGTCCGTTCCAACCCTCCATTGGAAATGCTATAAAAGGCCAGGTTAATTAAGTCCTATATATTACAGCGCAAACACTTCCAACTTTATTCCGGCAGCTCAGTGAGTGAGGACGAGGCCAAGCCAGGTCCAGGCAGCTCAGGGTAATAAAACAGAAGACTCAATTACCTTGTACATTTGCAGTTTTTATAAAATCATTTAAAGTTCTCCCAATGAAAAGCACAGTGGAGAGGGATTGCCATCCTCAAACCCAGCAGGAGCGCAGGGAACGGGGGATTTTCGAGCGGCCACAGAGAACACAGTCGCCGGGCCACTCTCCTGAGCAGGGAAGCCTTCTCTGCTGGGCAGCTGCAAACCCAAGGAAGGAGAGGGGACCAGGGACGCCTCACTCCCACACTAAGCACCCCCAGACCGGGAGGCCTGGCTGGGGCTTCCCATCACTTCCTTGGGAAGGTATCACCCCCAGCGATGGAGGAGGAGACAGGCAGCAGGACCAGTCTTTGGTGTCCAACCACGCAGACCCTCTGTGCCCCACCTGCTGCACTCCACCTCCTGCTCCTCCATCTAAGCTACCAGGCCTCCCGTCTGCACATCATAACACAAGGTTCAAACATCATAATCCGGAGCCCAGGGGTCTGCATTCAAACCCCTACTTCCTAGCTGTGTGCCCCTGAGTAAATTAGGTAGCGTCTCTGAGCCTTGAAGAAATAACCTTCCTTACGTGCATAGTCCGCTCACAGCAGCATTAATGGAATAATGCTGTGTATCAGATGCTCAGCCCGGAGCCTAGCGCATACCACGTACTGGTTATTATTGCACTCATTGAACCTGCACGGTCTGAGGGAGAGCTGGCGGAGCTGAGCGAGCCAGGCTCTGTGCAGAAGACGAGGGTTCCAGGAGCTCTCCCAAGGTCCTCCTCTACCCCATGGTGACGTCACCTACCAGCGCACTCCCCAGTGGGTAGAAACCCTTTCCCCATCAAAGGACCCTGCTGCTTCCCACAGGATCGACAGAAACAAGAGCCGCACGGAAGTCAAACGACACTCTCTTCTCCGATAAACAGAAACTGCTGGATCTACTTCAGGGATCCAATAGAAAACCTCGGGTCAGCAGCAACCCCCAGAGGGATAAATTATCCTCTGGGCTGCAGCCACGGTGCCCACAGCAGTACCTCCTGGCAGGCGGATACAACTAAGTCCCCATGTGCCTCATCTCCATCAAACCTCTCAGGGCCTTCAGGGGAGACTCTGGGACTCGGCACCAGCCAACACGTGGTGGGCTCAGGATCAGGGACCTTGTGACACCCTGAGCCCCTCTCAGGGGCTGTGAGGAGCTTCCCCATTGGGCCAGAGACCCACAGGCTAGTTCCACACATGGCCACAGAAGCATTTCCCATCCCGCCTGTTCTAGACACCTCAAAACTTGCCCCAATCAAGAAGGCGAGTCTGTTTCTCCCACCCTTGCTTGCAATAGGGCTACACCAGCAGGTGTGATTCTCTGCAGCCAGTAAGGCTAAGGCAGAAAAGGCACTGTGGCTTCTGCTCAGCTCAGCTCCCTCTCTTTGGAAGCTGGCCGCCATACCACGAGGAAGCCAAAGCTATGGAGAGACACTACCACGGATGGCCTGCTCAAGAACCCCAGCTAGGGTCCCGGCCACCAGCCAGCACCAGTCACTGGACACGTGAGTAACCAAGCCCTCAGGTGATCCCAGCCCCCAGCAGCTTGGTCACCTTCAGCCTTGGGATCTGCCTGCTGAGATCTGTGGGCCACGTTGGAGCAGCAACCTGGTACTTCTGAGCTGCACTATCTGAACACCTGAGCCACATCATCTACAGCCATAATGAAGAGTTGGTCTACACCAACTATTAAGTTTGGGATCATTCCTAACACAGCAATACAGAACCCAAACAGCCAGTCAGCACTTTCCACTCTAGGTGCAGGGGTGGGGGCCGCCAGGCTGAAGTGCGGCGCGGACCCAGGGAAGAGGCTCCTAAGTGACGTCATCAGAGCGAGGAGCCCGGAACTCAGACCTGGATGCTGGTGGTGGGTGAGGAGAGGGCTCCGTCGTGACCCTCCTGCCCCTCAGGGAGGAATGGCCAACTGCTAGCTGCTGGTGGCAGTGCCGTTTGGCAGGAGGGAACCCGCCAGAATCACATGGCTCCATTTCTCCTTCTCCGCGCGCACCACCTGGGTGGTTCAGACAAGTCAGTGCAGTTCTCTGGGCCTCAAACGGGGACAAGGATCTCCCTCCGGCAGGATGCCGATGCAGATGAAGTAACATAATCCACACCTTCATAAAAGCTCTGCTGTTACCTACTCACACCTGCAAATAACACACAGGGGGTGTCTACGGGAAGGGTGGGGAGCAGCACTGCCACGTGACCCTGCTGCTCTCCAGGTCTGAGCAGGTGCGTCTCTGCTGTAACAGGAAAGGCCTGAGGATGACCACGGGCTGCAGGTGGAGCCGGGCGCCCTCTCTGTGCAGAGATCCTTTGTGGTTCAAGTCCTGACACAGGCCCAGGACTACTCAGACTTTCTATTCTTTAGGTAGTTTGGGTGATTTGTGTTTTTCCAGGACTTTTTTTGTCCACATTTTCAAATTCACTTCATAAACATGTCCAAGTGCCTTTTAGCTCAATCAGGCCAGTCTGTCTTCGGTCATGATGTGCTCTGTTGCCTGGTGGCCACCACTTGCAAGCCCAGGGCCACCAGCCTAAGCCTCCCAGTATGGGGCCAAATGCTTTCTGAGCATCGACAACTGGAATGCCACCTGCAACTCAAGCAAGAAGTTCAAGGGAAGGCCGAAGTCTGTCTCAGCAAAGACCCCCGCAGACAGCTCTAAGGCAGCCGCAGAGGATCAGGACCAGCGCTGCTTCTGGTGGGCACCTCCTCCCTTTCTCCTCACAGAGTGCCCAAGCTGAGCAGATCCTGGCGCCCCACTGTGGAAGTACGGGCCATGCACAGCCCACTTCCCTGTCTACCGCATGTTTATTCCCCATCAAGGACCAGCAGAACGCAGCAGGCTGGGTGAGGGCTCAGATGTGAGGGCAATTGGGCTCCTGGGGTGGTGAGGGGCTGTGTGTTATGTGTTATCCCAGAGTGGCCGCACGTGTGCATGTGCTGTGCAACCTGGGGGATGGCCACAGGGAGGTGTCCACGTGGGACACACCCCGCCATGTGCTGCCCAAGGCGAGCCCCACCTGTGGGGTCTCTGGGCCCCACCGTCCACCCGCCTCCTTGGTTGGGTCCCTAAACAAGTTCTGTCTGCCACCAAGGGTGGCTGCCCTGTGGCCACCTCAGGCAACGCTGGAGCCCCACACTTTGGTTGTTGGTGGGGAAAGGGGTGCCTAGGTGGGCACGGAGGGGTTAAAGGAGCGTGGGGGAAGCAGGGAGAACCCGCTGCTGGAAGCCAGCAGGCCTGCGCATGGGTAATTAGAACTGAACATCAGTAAACAATGCCTTTTCCCCTCATTAAGGACAAATCTGTATGTGTAATGTGCCTATTTTCTCTTTCATTAACTTATAAATGGCCACTACTTTAAAGCCATTTAACCAGCAGTTTTGACTTGCCCGTCAGCTCAGCCTCCAACTGTCTTCCCCTCCCCCATGCACACAGCGGTACCCAGCTCAGCACACAGCTCCCTGGGGAGAGGCTCTGTGGGTGCTTCTCTGACGTCCTGCGGAGGAAGCTACAGAAGCTTCCAGAAGGCAGGACAGCAGGGGGGGAGGGCAGCCAGGCCTGGCCCCCATGCATCCTTCTGCCAGCAGCCCAGGCCTCCCCTCACCGGCCCCTCCTGTGGCTGATTCGTGTGTCTGTCCGACCGTCTCTCTCAATGCTTTGTGCTCTTGAGGATTAAGGACCCTGACTCTTTAAATGAGGACCCTCAAGAACAGACCCACTCTGCAAGCACTCACTGGTGCCAGGGTGCAGAGCCACCAGCGGGGGGGCAGAGCCTCGGGAGCAAGAAGTCCTGGCTGCCCTGATGGAGCTCACCTGCACCCAGGAGAGGCCTCCCACAGCTTAGGAAAAGGCTCTGAGAACAAATGGCCGCACTGACCCACCCACTGATTTCTTTTTTTGCACCGAAGTAAGTGTTATCTTTTCCTTCCGTATGCCCACCAAGCTTCTGAAGAGTGCTGGTATTTTTATAATGAAGGGAGGTTTGTGTAAGCCAAAGTCGGCACTGAAATTTGGGAAGTTCCCACATGGGAGCGTCTGGAAACTGCCTGGGAACTAGTCTGATGCCTCCCTCATCAGACTAGGTAGGTGCTTTGGGATTCTGACCTCCACCCTCCTATCAAAATAACAGAACCCTGGAAGTAAAGACCAGGTCTCTCATCGTGGTAGGACCCCCCCCCCCAGCAGGTAGAGAATGTTAAGGAGAGAGGAGCCGACCAAGGCTGGGCCCTGCTCTCCCCGTCTTTCACTGGGGAGCCCTCACCTCCTCTGTCCCTAAAGACAGCCTGGCACCTACGGCTGCCTCCTTGCATGCCGAGCTTCCTCATGGTGGCCAAGGTGTGTCCCGAAGGAAGACACAGTCCCCGCCCTGCAGAGCGTGCACAGGTTTCTCACCTGGGCAGTGATACCTACACTCAGCAACAGGGACCAGGCCAAGGGGATGACAGTGACACTGCCAGGGGCACACACATTCCCTGTGTTCTGTTCTCTCATATACATGCCCACAGTCCCAGAAGGCAGATAACACCCTCCCTGTTCTACAGCTGAAGAACTGGAGCCCAGAGAGGTAAAGCCGTCCACTCAAGGTCACACAGCCGGTCTGCGGCAGACCAGGAACTGGACAGTCTGTCTGATTCTTTCCATCACACCCAACAGCCGCTTCCTGCAAGTACAGGACTCATGGACAGCACAGGGCAGAGAGGGGAAGTGGGAATGGAGGAGCCAGTCCTCCTGGGAACTTGTGCTCAGCCTCAAGTGCAGGCAAGATGTGGCGAGGTCAAGGCTGTTCTGAGGACGTTTGATGGGGAAGCAGAGGGGATCCTAGTTAACCCCCCACCCCCACCCTTGCCGTGGAAAGTGGAGAACCGCTGGGCCTGGGGAGGGACCATGCTCATAAATGCAGTCATTCCTCAAAACACCACTCCTGAGAGCACTTGAACTTAGACCGACGGCTGCAGCGGCCGTGGTGGCTTCCCCGCTGGACGTGACCACCCTCAGCAGCAGCGGCAGCCTTGTCAGCAACTCCAAAGAGCTGGAAACAACCTGACTCTCCAGCCACAAGACAAGGCAAAAACAAGAGAGGGCCTATTCAAACGGAGAACAGCACTTCCCGGGGTTCAAGGGCAGGCAGACCCTCGTGGGCCCAACCTGGCCTAGTCCCTAAGATGCTTACTGTTCCGTGAAAAAACCCAGGAGGCACGCGGGTGCACTTAGCAGGGTACCGTTCGTGGGAAGATAAACTGCCAGGCCAAGAGCTGTCGGGGCTGCGTGTGCACCTCAAGGACCTGTGGGACACGCACCAGGCTGATGGCAGCGGTCACCTCTGACTGCAGCAGACCGCACACGTGCCAGGGTCACAGCAATTGTGGCTCGTGCCGGGGGACCCCGCCCCATCTGCCCAGGAGGCCTGTGCTTTCTTCATTGCTGGGTTAATTAACACCCATACCAAACTTCACTCTCAAAAATACTCAATTTCAGTGATAAATCACATTATGACCCCACTTACCTGGACTGCTTAATTTTTTGCAAAAATCTATTAATTTATCACTTGTCTCGTTCCTAATAGTGCATAAAGGCAGGAGTTAAGGCTCTGGCCCCACCCCCGACCCACAGTTCCCCTCTGCAGAGGTAACTGTTGCTGATGGTTTTCTAGAATCCTTCCTGCAACTGTAAGTACACAATTAGCCCTCTTTTCCCATGGTATAGGTCACTGAGGTCTGAAGAGAATACATGGAAAATCCCAGAAATAAACAAATCGGGGTTTTTACAGCGTGCACCATCTTGCCTCGTATGATGTCATCTCCCACTACTCCAAGCTCCCCAGGACAGGCATCACCTCTTTGGTCAGCGTATCCACACTGTATACACTACCCACCCGTCAGCCCCTTAGCCGTGAATTCAAGGATCAGAGTGACTGCCAGGAATCACCGTGCTCCTGTTCAAGGACCTCTCCCGGAACACGGTAGCCTGATGCCTGTGCCAGTCCCCTCAGGTCGTCCAATCAAAAGGCCAAGGGGTCGTCCCACATCATCACAGGAAGAATGGCGAGCACAGCATGACAAGACACTTGGAGAGAGAGGCCACACCCCCCTTCATTCCGCTGCAGTGAGATTACCCTGTGCTGCTTTATCAGGAGTTACTGCTGCTGGTCTCCTGCTGTGCCTGATGTAGGAAATGAGCTTCGCCATGGTTACATATGTACAAGAAGCCGCACAGTAAGCCACAGGATAGGTCTGCTGTCATCTGGGGTTGCCAGCATCCATTCAGGGTCTTGGAGTGTATGCCCAGAGAATAAGAGTGCTACCATAAAAGCACCAAGTTAAAACAGACAAGAAGAGGCAACAGAGGTGCGGACACAGCAGGTGGGCAGTGGGGCCCACAGGTGTGTATTTCTGACAAGCTTTCCAGGTGATTCTGACACTGGCCATCGGACTCCAGGCCAACCTAGATCCACAGATCATTCATTCATTCATTCATTCAGGAAACCACCAGGCTTTTGCTGGCTAAGCTGTGAACCCAGCAGAGAACACACACAGCCTCCCCTCCTCAGCAGGCCCAGCGGTCACTGGCAGCCAGGGCTGTGGTCATGAGCACAGGCACTGGGTCAGACCCAACCCTGGCACGCCTTCTGACTACAGGACCTTGGGGAAAGTACCTACCTCCTCCCTGCCTCAGTGACTGCACCTGTAAAATGGACAGAGCCATGCCTACATGATAGGCATTCAATAAATCACAGCTACTATCTGAGTTAAGTCTAAATAATAAATCAGTGATTAATAATAAAATGCACGTACTCCTCTCACCAAGGATAGTTAGAGGGAGTCCAACTGTGAAGAAGCAGGCAGAGAAATCCGAACTCACAACTGGTATACAGTGTCCAAAAATGTCCATGGCATAAGAGATGAAACAGTTGGGAGCTAGGGCAGGCCCTGTGGTGCGGAGGGTTACATCACTGCTCGGAACGCCCACCTCCCTTACCGAAGTTCATGGTATGACTCTCAGCCACTCTGCTGGGAGTCCCTGCCACGCGCATGGAGTTCCTGGCTCCTGGCTTTGTACAGATTCAGCCTTGGCTGTTGTGGGCATGTAGGGGATGAACCAGCAGATGGAAGATCTTGAGATTCTCTCTCTGCCTCCCTCACCCCCCTCCCATTTCTGTCACTCTGCCTTTCAAATAGATAAATAAATATGAATTAAAAAAAAAACAAAAAATTGGGGAACGATTTTAAAGAGAACTAAAGGGACGTATAGCTAAATATAAAGTGTGTTCCAAGCTTGCAGTACACATTTTAAAATGTGTATGTGTGTACATGCGCCCATAAAGAGCATTATTGAGACATTGGTAGAGATGTGAACATCAGCTTATATATTATCATAGCAGTGTTAAATTTCTTCTCTGTGATGACTACATTACATAAAGCCCCCATTATTAAGAGATACACACTGAAACATTACAGATAAAGTGTCACGACGTCTACAAATAACTCCCAAGTGGCTCAGAACAATTGTGTATGGATGGGGAAGAGAAAAGAGAGGGGAGAGAGACACAGAGAAAGAACGGGGCAACAATAACAACAAGCTGTGTGTTAGGCGAGAACACAAACCCTTCCATTCTGTTCTGCCAACTTATTTTATAGATGTGAAATCTCTGAAAATAAAACATCGGAAAATGGAGTCAAACGATTCTCTTAAATAACACTCTGCGGAGGGGCTGATTTGGGAAGGAGGGAGTCCACGGGAACAGAGCCTGTGGAGGGCGTGTTCCGCCTGGAGGATCACTGAGCTGGGCACTTACAAAGCCCTCTGCGTCCTCTGTGCGCACTGCCTACCAACCGGTCATTTCCCTGGAACAACCTGCACAATCAAGCACCCTCCACGACACCCTGACCTCTGCTCCGGGTCTGTGAGAGCCTAGGCACTCCTCCCTGGCTGCAGGGTCCTATCTGGGGACGGGGCCCGGGGCCTGAGTCTGATGGCAACCTGTCCCCCACCTTGGCCCCCTGGGGAGGACTCAGGCTGCCTCTGAGCTGCCCGTGTCTGCCCCTCTGAGCTGTGCCTGGCTTCTGTGGCCAGCCCCTTTGGTGGGAGCTTGGCCTCAGCCCCATGCTACCCAGGCCTCCCCTCTCTTGACCTCCCCATGGGGCCGGGATAGATGTGGGAAGAATGAGCCATCGCATTCTTATGAGAAGTAAGCCGAGGGGTCACGTTTCCCCTCCTCGCGTTGTTTCCATAAGAACTTGGTCTGATCGTCTTCCCAGGCTGGAGACGGGAACACAGCGACATCTCTGTGCCTCGCAGATCAATTGCTGGAGCCCTCCCCCGCCTCAAATTAGAGGTGTGATAGCAATCGCTGACACCTACAGGCAGCTCATTACATGCCAGATCCTGTTTTAAGTGCTTGATGTAAATAACACATTTAACAAAACAACCCTCAGAGGCAAGTAATGTTGTATCCATTTTATAGGTGGGTAAACAGAGGCATATAGAAATTATTTGCCCAAACAGAACTGGCTATGTAACCTGCAGTGTCCAATGCAAATGAAAATGAAGGGGCCTTGTTCAAAACTCCCTAAGATGTGCAAGACACCGACTACTGAGCCAAGAATGGGGCCTATTTAATGCAGGGCACTGTCATGCTGCAAAGATCTGCTCCCGAGTAGAGACGAGACTTGAACCCAAAGCGACCTGACTCCAAAGTCCGTTCTCCTAAACACACACCAGAGCTGGCGCCTCATCACAACAGATGCTGAGGAGAGAAGAAGGGAGGAGGTTTCTGTTGGCTCAGTTTGGGAGGTCCATGGCGCGAGAAGGGCAGACGCTTCAGTCTGGCATCTGATGGCTGCGGAATACATGTGGATCATGGGGCAGCCAGAAGCGGAGAGAGGGAGGGTAGGCCAAACTCAGCCGAACTCGCCAACCCTCTCATGAGAACCACCTTCCAAGGACACAACCCCAGTACCCCAGTGTCTCCCACCAGGTTCTCCACTAAACACTGTAACTGGATCAAGTCTCCACCCTCAATCCACTAACAGTTAACCTTAACCCAGTAACCGTGGATATAAGACTTTGGAGAAAAAGGCCCCAACACATGAGCCTTTACAGGGACACCTAAACTATTGTCCCAACTCTGGCACCACTGTGCTACACTCCCTTCCTCTCTCCAAACTCCCAAGAAGCGGAGAAACCTTGGAGCATCCGAAGCCCAGGTGGAGAGTTGAACTGTCTTTTTCATTGGCTGCCACAAGAGGTCACTGTTGAAAACTGGTCCTGCACTGTTGAACAACTCTGGTCCCAGAGCTGCACCTATGACCCTGCTTGTCCAGTTGCCCAGAAAAGCACAGCACAGCAGGCGGAATCCTCCATTTGGCTCCAGGCTACAGCTTTTTCAACTTCACACTTTTTAAAAGATTTATTTATTTGAAAGAGCGTGACAGGGCTGGCGCTGTAACGTAATGGGTAAAGCCACCACCTGTGACAGGGCAGTCCTTATGGGGAGCCCCAACTGCTCCACTTTCAACCCAGGTCCCTGCTAATGCACCTGGGAAAGCAGCAGAGGATGGCCCAAATACTTGGGCCCCCTCACCCATACGGGACACCCAGAAGAAGCTCTGGCTCCTGGCTTGGGACTGACCTAGCTCTGGCCATTGTGGCCACTTGGGGAGTGAACCAGCAGAAGGAAGATAGCTCTCTCTGCTTCTCAAATAAATCAAAAAGAAAACAAGGAACACAGAGAGAGGGAGAGACAGATACAGAGATCTTCCATCCACTGGTTCACTTCCCAAATGGCCACAAATAGCAAGGGCTGGGCCAGGCAGAAGCCAGGAGTTTGGAATTATCCAGGTCTCCCATGTGGGTGGCAGGGGCCCAAGCACTTGGGCCATGTTCCATTGCCTTCCTAGGCACATAAGCAAGGAGATGCATTGGAAGTAGAGTGGCTGGGGCTCGAAATCACGTCTAATGTGGGATTCCGGTGACAACAGGCAGCGGCTCTACCTGCTACGCCGCAACGCCAGCCCCCTGGGTCCTTTCTATCCCTTTGTTTGGGAAAGGATCCCAGAGGGGCCCAACTCGGTTCACAGGAAAGCCCCTAATCACCGTAAACCCCTAAAGGGACAGACCAAAGTCTTGAGCCCATTCCTCCCAGGATGCTGCCCCGGCCCCTGAGCAAATATCCCCACCTCTGACATCCGCACTGCAGCACCTGCTGAGAACCACATTTCTGTCGCACCCGCTTTGGGGCAATGTGGTTGCCTGCTGGCCTTGCCACTGCAGAGCTAAGAGGAGCTAGCTGCTCCGTCACACAGCCTAATATGCCACTGCGTCGAACTCAGCTCCTTTTTTTTTTTTTTAAAGATTTATTTATTTGAAAGTCAGAGTAATACAGAGAGAGAGAGAGAGAAAGAGAGAGAGAGAGGTCTTCCATCCGCTGGTTCACTCCCCAATTGGCCGCAACAGCTGGAGCTGCATCAATCCAAAGCCAGAAGCCAGGAGCTTCCTCTGGGTCTCCCATGTGGGTGTAGGGGCCCAAGAGTTTGGGGCATCTTCTACTGCTTTCCCAGGCCATAGCAGAGAGCTGGCTTGGAAGTTGAGCAGCCAGGACTTGAACCGGCGCATATGGGATGCTGGCACTGTAGGTGGCAGCTTTACCCACTATGCCACAGCACCGGCCCCAGCTCCTTTCTTAATGGCACAGGCAGCAGCATCAGGCTGGATCCCAAGACATTAAAGGAGGGTGAATCAGAGGTGCTGTGGAGGGGCGGGGCTCGTGCCGCGTGGGCTACTGCTACCCCTTGAATCTCACTCGTGCCTGGGGCTGCTGAGGCCTGGGATGACCAGACTGCTCCGGACACAGCAGGCATCCCCTTTGTCGGCCTGCGGTCCCCTCTGAATTGGAGATGCGTCTGGCGAATCTGGTGTAGTGCTGGTTACGACGCTGCTTGGACACCTGCATCCCATATCAGAGTGCCTGGGTTCGAGTCCTGACTCCACTTTGGATTCCAGCTTCCTGCAAATGTGCACAAAGGCCCTTGGGGAGGCAGCAGGTGACAGCTCAGACCTGGGTCCCCACTATCCACGTGGGAGATCTGCTTGGAGTTCACGGTTCCTGGGTTAGGATGGGCCCAGCCCTGGATGTTACAGCAGTGTGGGGAACGAACTAGTACATAGGAGATCTCTGTGTGTCTGTCTTGTCTCTCTGCCTTTCAAATAAACCATCAATTAAAAATAGAACTATGTCCAGCTCCAGGTACCAGAACACTCAACCAACTGTGGTCTACACAGATTTATCCTCTCCAGTGACAGAAGTGTAGAGGAAGGGTGGTTGGCCAGGTCAACAGCATCAGGGACAGCATCACCACAATTCTATGGTCTTTTGCCTCTTAGAGGCTTATAGCTGCTGCTGCTCCAGCCTTCAAGTCTTCATTCAAGGCATGAAGGAGAAAGAGCAAAAACAGATGGCAGGAAAGGAAGAGATTTCCTTCAGCTCCAGCTTTCTGCTTGTGCCTCGTGGGTCTGCACTGTGCCACACGGCCTCCCCTAGTGGCTACAAGTGAGTCTGGGAGAATGAGGATCTCGTCTGTGTTCAGCACACCCCAAGCTGGAACACTGAAGTCCCGAGCCAGAGGAAGATGCCTTTCCCGCTCTCACCTTCTCCACTCCGCAGGGCCCGGGGCCCCTTCTCAACCAACCCAGGGACCCTCCCAGAGGAGCCCCTGCCTCCTGCAGCCCCCCAAGTGCTCCAGGCAGGCAGGGCCCACCCAGGGAGCCAGGCTTTCCCCTGAGCTGTCAGCTGCGGCCGTCAGCTTTATCCCAAGGTGATGGATGGTGCTGCCTGAAGCTGGGGAGAGGCAGCTAATTAGCTGTAGACTGATTAAGGACATGGCCAGCAAACCCGCAGATACAATACACGGAACTCCCTGTCCTCCTCTCTCCCTCCCGATCCTGCCACCATGAGCAGAGCCAGGCCTGTGGCACCCCTCACAGCCTGCCTGCCTGCCTGCCTGCCTGCCTGCCTGGGGAAGCCTGACCCATGTCGCCGTGTCACAGTTCACACAGCCCGGCACCAGCCAGGGCACGGCAGCAGGTGTGGGCACAGGAGTCCGCTCCAGCCTTTGTCAGCCTCCACGCCCTGGAGCAGACACAGCTCCCAAAGCAGCCTCTGCCCTGAGCAATCCACAGCCGAGGGTGGCATGACCTGGACCCCAGGGCCTGGAGGAGGGGGATCTTGTAGATCCAGAGGTGGTCCTGGAGAGAGAGGAGGCCACCCGCACAGGTGTAGGGAGGAGATGCACACAGCATGTCCTGCAGAAGCAACCACAGCAGAGCTGGAGCCAGAAGGGGTCAAGGGCAGGGGCTGGACACAGACGGGGCAGACAAGAAGCGGAGGTTGCACGCAGTGCGGGCCAGCTGTCATGTCTCGGCATCTCCATGACAGGGGCTGTCCACGGGCGAGACAACCCCGGGTGACCCAAGCTTAGCCTCATTGCCACCTCCCACCGCAGATCCAGCAGCAGGCAAATTTGTGCCCCCGTGACCCCAGCAGAGGCTGGATGAGAGTGAGCTCACTGACACCGGAATCCTGTGCGTGCAAGAGAGCGCTGTGGTTAGCACATCAGGGCACAGGAGGAGGGCAGCGAGCCTGACTCCTCCCCTCCTCTCGCTTTCCCCCTGGGGGGTGGCAGGGGGCACTTCCTGTGCAAGTGAGGCTGGGAAAGCCCCACACACACACCCTGTGTGGCCTGGTTTGCTCTCACCCATTCCCGGCTCACATGCCACCTCTTTAGGGGACACTTCTCCCAGAGCCCTCAGATTGGTCAAGGGAGTCATAGTTTGCATTCGCGCCATGTAGTGAGGCTACCCCGCCCCTCAACCCCAGGAGAACATGGGACAACACGTGCCTCAGTACTGGGCCAGGTAGAAACCACAGCCCTTAGGACACCCCCAGAAGGGCCCTCCTGTGTGGTTGCTCAGGTTGTGTATAACACAAGAGGACTGCAGCAGATGCTGGCACAGGCAGCCCACATCTTTCTCCCAGCTTCGGGGGCTGTTGGCTGTTAACAGCTGGCCACTGGGTCCCTCTCCGGAAATTATCCTCGGCCAAAGAGAGGCGCCCAGCGTAGCCCTCAATGTGTGTCTGCCCATTTGGGATGACAAAAGCCCAGTGTCCTCGCCTCACTCCAGAACATCTGGAAGGAGCAACTCAGCTCCCAAGCTTCCCACTGGGTTCCCTGACTCCCACTCTGGGAAGCCCCCTGAGGCTTCACACAGAGGGACCCTGGCCTGCCTCTGGGGGAGCCGGACCAGGGCACAAAGGGGAGCGCACCTCCTCCCCGGGAGTGCCAGCATCTAGCTGGAGGACTAGAAGCCTCTAGAATCTGCATAAAGATGCAGAAGGAGCCCAGCCCAGCCCCCCTCCCCCCCCCCAGCTGGCTAGAGCCACTGCCAGCAAAGGCCTCGGCGCAGGTGTGGGCCAGGGACTGAGCCTGGCGGCCTGGTGATTTAGCAGCCCCCAGAGGAGCGTATATCTGTGGTGAGAAGCCCACCGGCCCCGGGGGTCTGATTGCAGCTGATGAAGAGGTACCCAGGGCCTGTATTTCAGCCAGACAGCCAGGAAATAAGCTGGGTGAAGCTGTTCATCCGAGGACGGAGTCCCGCCTGCGTGCCGGGGCCCAGGCCCACCGTGCGTGCGGGAACTTGCCTGGGTGGGTGCGGCAGGCAGGGGCGAGGGAAGCAGCAAGGAATTAGACTGCACCAACTTAGTAATTGAAATCATTAATAGCGCTAAAATAAGTTGTCTATCCTACATGTAATTTGTAGTAATGTTTGGTTACTGAGATTAATTTCTAGTAATGAAATGCTAATTAAACCATTTATTGAGTAATGTATTTGCTTGGTGGTATTTTATGGGTGTTCGCTTATAAATATTTTAATTACTTTTGCTAAGTAATTAGAATTTACTAAATAATTTCCAAACTATTTATTAATTTCTAGCAATTCTCAGCCAACCAACAAGTAATTGTTTTACTTTATATCAGTAATTAAAACCTTTTTTAAGAAAAATCTCTGAGTGCAGAGAAAAATAGCAATGAAGAAGTGTCTGTTCCAGTCACATGAGGTTGGATGTGTTTAAGACATAAAAAGCACTCACAATCCAACATCACTCAAGCACAGTTAACATTTCATTTCTAGCTTCGCAGAACTTTCTTACAAGAGCATGTAGCTTTTTTATTTTTTTTCAAAATCAAGATCATATCACCTACAGGCTTTCTGGACAACAAAGTTTGCCAATATTTTTAGTGTTTATTTTTATTGACTTGAAAGGCAGGAGTGACAGAAGGAGAGACAGAAAGAGATCTTCTATCCACTGGTTTATTCCCCATCCGCCTGCCACAGCCAGGGTAGGCCAGGCCACAGCCAGGAGCCAGGAACCCCATCTGGATCTCGGACCAAAGAACTGGAGCCACCATGCTCTGCCTCCCAGGTGCATTAGCAGGACGCTGGACCGGAAGCGGAGGCAGGACTCAAACCAACACTCTGACATGGGATGTGGGCAGCGCAGCAGCACCTTAACCCACTGCACCAAAAACCCCTCCCCAAAGCTGTACCGGATGCCAAAACACCCCAGACAGGCGTCCTCGTGAACCGTTCCAGAAAGCACTGTTCACTTGTTCTGTCCCCATATATACGCTATGTGGCAAACACCAGGCAAAGCAGAGCAGGGTACACTTTATACCTGGGGATCTTCACGCCACTAGGAAGGTTGAAAAGGTTCAGGAAAAAAGCTGAATTCCATACAGTTTTTTATACAAAATATGCATTTTCCACCAACTTCTTGAAGGCCTTTCATATCTACAATTGCCTATTTTTTGCACCCAAATAAATTTATTTTTAGACCCATTTTCCATGAACTTTTTAAAAGACTATTTATTTAGAAAGAGAGATAGAAAGAAGGAGAAACAGACACAGGGAGAGTGAGAACACTCCCCCAAATTCCTGCAACAGCAACAGCCAGGGCTGGGCCAGAACAACGCCAGGAAGCAGGAGCTACACCCAGGCCTCCGGGGCGGCGGCACTCTCCTACAGGACGCTGGCATTGCAGGCAGCACCTCCTTGTATGCAATATTCTGTGGAGCTTGCAGCTCACATAAAATGGGGCTCCACTCAGGGCAGAGTCAGCCAGAAATCACTTCCAGTAAAATCATGCTCTGGGAGAAAAGAAGTTCCTGAAACAGATGAATGTGTCTGCTTTTTCTCTATGAAAATAGGATCGGAGTGCATCCAGGATCCTGGGGTCTGCTTTTCTTACTGCAATCATAACCGTGCTTCCCCGCCCACAAGCGGGGCACAGCACCGGCTCCCCTGTAGGAACAGCAGAGTGTCTCACTGCCCACTTACTTTCCATCTCTAACTGCTGCCTATCTTTGTGGTTTTCAGCTGCTGACCATCGTGAACAAAACTGCAACGAGCGTGTTGACGTGCAGGTCCTCATGTGCCTCTCCGTCTGTTTCCTTACAGCATACTCCTAGGGGTCGAATTGCTGGGCCCAAAAGCATGGAGGTGTTCACAGACTGGCGGCCCTGCCCAAATGCCTCCCCAAACAGAGAACGCACTGAGCCCTCGCACAGGACCCCCGGCCAGGCTCCCCTGCCCTGCGCGCAGGTCACGTGCTTTTGCCCAGAAAACCTTCAAGCCCTGCACAGCCTCAATGCCCACCTCAGTGCTGGCTCAGGAGACCACAGGCTAAGTCCTCACACCCAAAATGTCACCAAAATGCGTACAGCTCCTCACCACGCCATGCCACACCATGGGCCCTCTGCCTCCCTGACAGCATCACTGGGTGGCACACGCATGGCCATTGCTGGCAGAACAGGCTCTATTCATGGGCTCTCCTTCACCCCGGACAGTTGCTCTCCCCGCCCATGGGTCACCGGGCCTCAGCCATCCACCACCCATGGCACTCACCAACCAGCTCCCTAGACATTCGCAGGCTGCTCCAGGTGATGTCCTGTGATCTAACTGGAGTTTCGGTGGCTCTCCCACCTCCTCACCAATGCTCCTCTTTCACCTACTGCCACGTCACGCAGCACCTGTGGCCATCGGAGGCCCAGCTGTCGCCCCCTCCCACCCTGCCCCCACAGAGCTACCTGCAGTGATGTTTCAGTCCATGCAAAAATCACCCTCTGTCTCCGAACACGCCAAGTGGCTGTCTTCAAGGGAGGAGCTATTTTTCCATAACACTGGGTAACAGGGACTTGGGAAAAGTCCTGGAGAGAATACGGGGTCCCTGAACCTGCCCTGGCCCTCAGAGAAGAAACTTCAAAGCAAGGCGTACAGCTGGTGCTCAATCTAGGTGGCTATGTCCCAGCAGTGACACTCTGTGACCTGTCTTAAATCCCTGTATCCATTGCCTCTCTCTCCCCATAAAATGCCAGGTTTCAGGTATGCAATTTTCAAAAGTCCCAGGAGAACAGAGGGAGAGGAATGGGAGCCCCAGGAATTGCTCCCTACCCTCTACAGAGCTAAGGAAAACAAGGCCCAGTTCCCCTTAGCAGAAATGCCTCCTCCCGTTGTGCCAGAAGAGAGCCAATTTTAATCATTGCTAATCTCCATAGAACCTCCGCAATGGGACAGGGCCCTCTGTTAAGCACTGCACACATATCAGCTCATTCAAATAATGCACATCCACTTACCTAACTGATAAAAAGGTGAGACTGGCAGAGTGTACGAGAAAAGCTACCAAAGGGGAGAAGCCAGGATCAGAATCAAGGTCTCTTTTTTTCCAAAGACAAAGCCCTTAAGTCTATTGTTCTGTTGTTACCATCTAGTAGGTGATGTATAAGTCCAAGGTGAAAAGAGGGAGAGAGGGAGAGAGGGGAGGAAAGAGTGATGAAGCAAGGAAAGTTCATGTCACTGCAACGCAGGGAAAATACTGTCCTTCGCCATAAACAGAGGGTAATATTATAATAAATACATTATGACTACAGAGAAGAAGGTGGTCAGGGAAGGTGTTTGGTCTACTGGTTAGGACACACTGAGGCATCACAGCAAAGCGCCTGGGGACGATGTCCAGCTCCAGCTCCTGACTCCAGCTTCCTGCTAATGCACAGCCTGAGAGGCTCAAATGACCAGGTTCCTATCACCCATGGGGAGACCTGGATTGAGTTTCCAGCTCCCAGCTTTGACCTGGACTGGGTCCACAGTGGGCACTGGGAAGGGAACCAATGGATGGGAGCTCTGTCTTTCTGCCTCTCAAATAAGTGGAAAAAAAAACAGTGTTGGTCCACATGTTGCCTAAAGTCACTGGTTCTAACCTTGGGAGACAATGAAACAACTGATCTCTGATGTCCCTTTCTTTTTTTAAAGAATTATTTTATTTATTTGATAGACAGAGTTACATAGAGAGGTAGAGCCAGAGAGAAAGAGAGAAAGAGAGAAAGAGAGAAAGAGAGAGAGAGAGAGAGAGATCTTTCATTCCACTGGTTCACTCCCTAAATGACCACAACAGCCAGAGCGGAGCTGATCCCAAGCCAGGAGCTCCCTCCTAGTCTCCCACAAGGGTGCAGGGGCCCAAGCACTTGGGCCATTTTCCACTACTTTCCCAGGCCATAGCAGAGAGCTGGATCAGAAGAGGAGCAGCCAGGACTCGAACCAGCGCCCATATGAGATGCCAGCACTGCAGGTGGCAGCTTTACCGGCTGTGCCACAGCACCGGCCCCATCTGATGTCCCTGTCTAGCATGCACTCCTGGAGTTTCCAAAGATGAAGCAGTCTAATTTCTGAAGGAAACCCAGATTCCACGGACCTTGGGTGTCTGCACAATAAAATGCTGAGGGCAGACTCTGGGTCTCTTTGCTGTTCTCCATAAACTTGGCACAGTTTTGGACCCTGAGAGCATGTACAGGAGATGAATTAGGAATTCCCTTCCCTGCTGTGGGTATTGGGGTCCTCTCAGAAAGAGGGGGACTAGATGATCCCATAGGTGCTTCTTGCTCTGTAAACCCACAAGATGTCTAAAAGGCTCTTTTATTGCTGGTTCTCCAGATTCTGTTCCCGCACTCCTGTGGTTGGCATATTTCCAAAAATAACTCCTCAAGAGTTCCATCCCCTCGTCACTCAATCAAGCACTAATCTGGGTACTGCTGTGAAGGGATTTTTTTCAGATGTAATTAAAGATCCAAACTGCAAATAGCCAAAATGTTCATCAACAATGAACGGACAAACGTGTACATCCATACCATGCAATGAAATTATCTATGGAGACAAAAAAGAGATTTAATAGTTGTTTAGTGGGGAAGGTGGTGTGATGCCATGAGTGTTGCCTCTTGTAACACTGGCATCCCATATCAAAGTACCAGTTTGAGACTCGGGTCTTCTGTTTCCAATCCAGCTTTCCAACTAATGCACTTGGGGAAGCAGAAGCAAATGGCCCAAGTGCATAGATCCCTGTTACCCCTGTGAGAGACCGTGATGGAGTTCCAGGCTCCTGGCTTCTGCCTGGCCCAGTACTGGCTTTGGCGTACATTTAGGGAGTAAATCAGTGGATGGAAGATCTCTCTCTTGCTCTCTCACTTTGCCTTTCAAATAAATACATTTAAAAAAAATAGTTGCTTATGGCTGGTGGGAAGTACAGCAGGGGTCAATGAAAATGAGCATGGGATTTCTCTTTCGGGTGATACAACACAGCAGAATTACATAACGGTGACAGCGTCACAACTCAGAGACTATGCTGAGACAATTGAAGAATAAAGAGGTAAATTTTATGTCATGTGAATTATCTCAATAAACCAAAGAAATTCAAAATCCAAAATGGATCATAAACCTACAGGTGCAGGGTAAAACTATAAAATTTCTAGGACAGATACTAGAGAAAAGCTTCATGACTCCAGGTGAGGCAAAGAGTTCTAGTTACTAAAAGCTTGATCTATAAAGTACTGTTCACCAGGGGGAAAAGTGACAATTTGGTCCTTACTAAACTTAAAAATGTTCAGTTTGCAAAATAGAGTTAAGAGAATGCAAAAGCAAGCCATGGACTGGAACAAAATATTTGCAAAACCTGTTTCTAACAAAGACTCGTACACAGAACGTATAAAGACTATTCAAGGAGATCCAAGATTGCTGACTAGAGTATAACCATGCTAATTTAAGCCGCTATGGGATATGAAGGGAACTAAGGAAGGACTACATTTCCAAGGGTCTGACTGACATTTTCAGTGAAGTGGAAAAAAAAAAAAAAAAGACTCTGTGGGACAAGAACAGTGAAGACAGAGACATCACTGCAGCTGCCACATTACCACGTCAATGCAGGAAGAAACAGTTGTGCGCCCCACCCTCGCACACAGCGTTACATCAGGTGGAATGCTACAGTCAGCCAGTGACTTCCCCTTCAGCGTGGGCAGTTGAATGGGGTCTGAAAAACCACCCGGCTTGGAGCAGGGAGGCTGCCTTGCCTCCCTCCCCTCCCTGACTCCCGTGGAGCACCATACTCAGCAGTAAAAAGTCACACTGCGCGCCTCTGTTCTGCTCCTACCAGCATCAAGAGTCTTGTTCTAAATTTCTCGGTGCCACTGGAATCTACCCGGTGGACACAGGGAAGAGCCTATCTGCACCCCACTTTGTGGACTCATACGCTCCAGGGTGACATTTCCTGTATGCCTTGTAGTCACCCTGTAGGATGGAACAGGGTTCAGTTCACATCCCCTAGTCCCAGGACTAGGGCTGTTGGTGTTACAAGCCACAGCACCAGTCAGGCTCTCCCAGCAGGACCTGAGGAAGGGTCTATCCATATCACACAGTCCTAGAGCCACAGCCAATTGTGACCCAAGTCTTGGCATCACTCAGGCTTGCCAGGAGGACAAGTGGGCAGCAATGTGATAGCCCTGGCTATCACATGCAGCAGGGAGACCATCTCTCTGTGGACCAAAGCTACACACCCAAGAAAACCCTTATTCAACTCCAAGTCCCACTTCCATCCTGACAAAACTGCAGAAGACTAGACCACTGTGTCACTTAGAGACACAGCTGTCATGGATCAAGGCAAAAGACATCACTCAGAGGCTACACTCCTGGGCTCACCTAGAACCAAATCCAAAGCAACAAGCCGAGTTGCATTCCAGCTAAAGCATAAATTCTTCTCCAATAAAACCTACTCCATAAAGCAGGGAGGAGTACACTAGATGCACAGACATCCACACTGGAACCCAGGACACAAGAAGAAGCAGGTAGCACAATGCCTCCAGAAGAACACAGGACTCCTCCACAATTACATCTTGAACTAAAGGAAATCCATGAAATGACAGGTACAGAATTCAAAGTAAGGAAATTCAATGAGATGCAAGAGAACAGATACATTCAAAAATGATGAAATCAATGAGTGACATAAATGAAAACACTATTAAGGAGATAAACTCATTAAGAAGAATCAAATAGAAATTTCAGGGATGAAATCTTCAATTAGGAAAGTAAAAAAATATAATTAAGAGTTTTAACAGTAGAATAGACCAAGTGGAAGAAAGAATTTTGAAATGACCCAATTAGATAAAAATAAAGAACAAAGAATTAAAAAGGATGAAGAAAGTCAGCATGAAATGTGGGTTACCATTAAATGACCAAATATTCATCTTACAGGTATTCTTGAAGGAGAAAAAAAAAAGAAAAAGGCGTTGAGAACCTGCTAAATGAAATAACAGTTTAAAATTTCCCAGATCTTGCAAGAGACATAGACATCCAGATACAAGAAACTCAAAGAAAGCCAAGTAGACTCAACCTAAAAAGGTTTTCTCAAAAGCATACTATAATCGAGTTGTCAAAAACGAAAGACTCCTAAAGACAATAAGAGGAAAATGTTAACTTACATATAAAGGAAAACCAATCAGATTATCATCAGACTTCTAGAAGAAACCCCATAGGCCAGAAGAGAGTGGAATGGTATATCCAAGATTTTCAATGAAAAAAACCTCCAATCAAGAATATTATATCCAGTGAAGCTACAATTTAAAAGTGAAGGAGAAATAAAAATAAGCACAAAAGCAGATAATTTACCACTCCCAGAGCAGCTTTATAAGAAATTCGGCAGGGTGTCCTGCATTAGAAGTAAACATGAAACCACCAAATTCACTAATAGTGCAAGTAGAATCATTATCAAATCAACAAAATGACAGGTCTTTAGTTCTTATCTATCAATACTAATTGAATGTAACTGGATTAAATTCACCAACCAGAAGACTTAAGTTGGCTGAACAGATGAAAAACCATGACCCCACTATAAGCTGCCTACAGGAAACTCACTTCACAAAGATGCATACAGACCGAAAGTGCAGGATTGGAAAAAGATATACCAGGCAAACAGAAACCAAAAGCAAGCAGATGTAGCTATCCTGATGTTAAATGACAAAGATTTTAAATCAAAAGCTGTAAAAAGAGGTAAAGAAAAACATATTTTGATAAAAGGAGACATAACAATATATAATAAAGGAGACATAACAATCACAAATACATATGCACCTAACACAAGATCACCCAGATATACAGAAAATACTAACAGATCTAAAGCGAGAGATTGATTCCAAAACAGTATTAATGGGCAACTTCACTATCCCACTCTCATCAATGGACAGGTTATCCAGACCAAAAAAAAAATCAATAAAGAGTTGAAGCAAGCTATGGAGCAAAAGGACCTAATAGACATCTACAGGACATTTCACTCAACAACTATAGAATACACATTCTTCTCATGAGTACATGGAACATTTTCTAGGACAGACCATTGTTGAGGCCACAAATCAAGTCTCAGCAAATTTAAAAAGACTGTAGTCATACTATGCATCTTCTCAGATCATAAAGGAATAAAATTATAAATCAACAAGAAAAACTATAGAATACTCATAAATACTTGGAAATTAAGCAAATACTACTGAATGATCAATGGTCATTGAAGAAATCAAAAAGGAAATCAAAAACTTTCTGGAAATAAATGAAAATACAACATATCAAAACATGTGAGATACAGCAAAAGCAGTATTGAGAGGGAAGTTTATAGAATTAAGTGCTTACATTTTAGAAAAAGAGAAATGTCTTAAATTAAAGATATAATGATGCATCTTGAAGACTTAGAAAAATAAGAAAAAAACAAACCCAAAACCAGAAGGTAGTGAGAAATCATAAGGATCAGAGCAGAAATAAATGAAATTGAAACAAAAAAATATGAAAGATCATTTTTTTCTGAGAAGCTAAACAAAATAGATAAACCTCCAGCCAGAGTAACAAAGAAAAAGAAAAAATTCAAATAAATAAAATTAGAGATGAAAAAGAAGACAATACAATCAACACTACTGAAATACAAATGATCATTAGAAACTACTATGAATAACTATATGCTAAAAAGCTAGAAAACCTCAAAGAAATAGATAAATTCCTGGAATCATATAACCTACCAAGATTAAATCAAGAAGATAGAGACAGGAGCCAGTACTGTGGCACAGTATGTTAAGCCTCCATCTATGGTGGCAGCATCCCATATGGGCGCCATTTTGAGTCCCAGCTGCCCTACTTCTGATCCAGCTCCCTGCTGATGGCGTGGGAAAGCAGAAGACAGCCCAAGTGCTTGGGCCCTTGCACTCACATGGGAGACCTGGAAGAAGCTCCTGGCTCCTGGCTTCGGATCAGCCCATCTTTAGCTGTTCTGGCCATTTGGGAGTGAACCAGCAGGTTGAAGACTTCTCGCTCTGACTCCCTCACTCTGTAATTCTACTTCTCATATAAATAAATAAATCTTTTAAAAAGAAAAACAACATACAGACAACCTTAACAGACCCATAACAAGCAACGAGACTGAAGCAGCAATCAAAAGTCTTCTATCAAGGCAAAGTCCAGAACCTGGTGGCTTTACTACTGGATTCTACAAAACATTCAAAGAGAAAGTAACTCCAATATTCTTCAATTGCAAAATATTGGACAGGATGGAATTCTGCCAAACTCTTTTTATGAGCCCAGCATTACTTTGATACCAAAACCAAAGACAGGACACAAAAAGAAAACTGCAGTCCTATATCCTTAATGAACATAGATGCAAAGGTCCTCAACAAAACACAAGCAAATCAAATCCGAAAACCACATCACAAAGAGCATACATCATGATCAAGTGGGATTTAGCCCAGAAATTCAAGGGTGGTTCAACATCCACAAAGCAATAAACGTCATAAATCACATCAATAGAATGAAGAACAAAATCCATATGGTCATCTCAATAGATGCAGAGAAATCATTCGATAAGGTCAACACCACTTCATGATAAAAATGTTCCACAAATTACAAATTACAAAAGAGCATTCCTCAAAATTATAAAGGCTATATATCACACACCAACAGCCAGTATCATACAATACAGGAAAAGCTGCAAACATTTCCCCTCAGAGCTGGAACGAGACGAGGATGCCCACTTTGGCCACTGTTATTCAATATAAAATAAGTAAAGTCTATATTACCTAAACCAATTTATAGATTCGATACAAAATATAAATGACGATTTTACAGAACTAGAAAAAGCAATTCTAAAATTCATTTGGAATCACAAATGACCCAGAGTGATCCTGAACAAGAAAAATAAAGCTGGAGGCATCTCAATTCCTTACTTCAAAGCATACTACAAAGGCATAGTAATTAAAATAGAATGGTCCTGGCATAGAAGCCAATCAGTGGGACAGAATACAAAGTCCAGAAATTAAGCCACATACATACAGCCAACTAATTTTAGACAGAAGTGCTCAGATGATACAGTGGAGTAGGGATAATCTCTTTAAGAAATGATGCTGGCAAAACTGGATGTACATATACATAGGAGTGAAATTAGACCTATACCTTTAATCATATACAAAAAGCAGCTGGAAATGGATCAAAGATGTAAATTTAGGACCTGAGACTATGAAGTTGCTGGAAGAAAATGTGAGGGAAACACTCCTACACATTGGTGTAGGGGACAACTTCTTGGACAAGAACTTTAAAGCCCAGCAACAAAAGCAAAAACGAATAACTGGGACTATATCAAACTCAGAAGCTTTGCCCAGCAAAGAAAATGATCAGCAGAGTGAAGAGACATCCAACAGAATGGGAAAAATATTTGCAAACCATCCGTCTGACTTGGGATTAAAATTCTGAATGTAATAGTAACTTTAAAAACTCAACAACAAAAACAATCAATCCAGTTGAGAAATGGGCAAAGGACTTCAACAGTTCTCAAATTATTACAAATGGCCAACAAATATATAAAAAATGCTCAACATCACTAGCCATTAAGGAAATGCAAATCAAAATCACAATCAGATAGCACCTCACCCCTGTCAGAATGACTAAAATCCAAAACACAGAGAGTAACAAATGCTGTTAAGGATGTGGAGAAAGGAAAACATTTATACACTGTTGGTGGGATGTATATTAGTGCAGCCACTGTGGAAAACAGTGTGGCGATTTCTTAAAAAACTAGAAATAGACTTACCTTATGATCCAGCAATTCCACTACTGGGTATAGACACAAAAGACTTGAACAAAATGTATCAAAGATGCCTGCACCACCATGTTCCTGCAGCACTGTTCACAATAGCCAAAATGTGGAATCAACCAAGATGTCTATCATCAGATGAATGGATAAAGAAAATGTGGTATATGTACACAGTGGAATATTATTCAGCTATTTAAAAGAATGAAATTCTACCATTTGTAGCAAAATAGGTGCAACTGGAGGAAATGATTCTGAGTAAAATAAGCCAGACCCAGAAAGAGAAATAATCCATATTCACCCTTATATGTGGGAGCTAAAACTTAAAAAAAAAAAATGCCTACTTGCATCAGTATTGTTACAAATACAGGTTTTTTTTTATTTTGTTTTAAACATTTGTGAAGGGACCAAAAATGTGGTGTAACAGGTAAAACCGCCGCCTACAGTGCAGAATCCCATATGGGTGCCAGTTCAAGTCCCGGCTGCCCCACTTCTTACCCAGCTCTGTGCTGTGGCCTGGGAAAGCAGAAGAAGATGGCCCAAGTCCTTGGGTCCCTGCACCCTCATGGGAGACACGGAAGAAGTTCCTGACTTTTGGCTTCAGATCGGCGCAGCTCCGTCCATTGCAGCCAACTGGGGAGTGAACCAGCAATGGAAGATATCTCAGTATCTCAGTATCTCGGTCGGTCGGTCTGTCTGTGTGTTTGACTGTCTGTCTCTCTCTCTCTCTGCCTCTTCTCTCTGTGGGTAACTCTGACTTTCAAATAAATAAATCTTAAAGAAATAACTCAAGAATCTGTAGAATATATGTAAACACATGGAGACAGAACAACATGCTGCAACAGTGGGTCATATAAGAAATCAAAAGAAAAATGAAAAAACAATTAAACTTAAAGGAAAAATAAACAAAATTGAAATTAAAAACAATACAAAATATCAGCAAAACAGGCCGGCGCCGTGGCTCAACAGGCTAATCCTCCGCCTTGCGGCGCCGGCACACCGGGTTCTAGTCCCGGTCGGGGCGCCGGATTCTGTCCCGGTTGCCCCTCTTCCAGGCCAGCCCTCTGCTGTGGCCCAGGAGTGCAGTGGAGGATGGCCCAAGTGCTTGGGCCCTGCACCCCATGGGAGACCAGGAAAAGCACCTAGTACCTGGCTCCTGCCATCGGATGAGCACGGTGCGCCGGCCGCATGCGCCGTCCGCGGCAGCCATTGGAGGGTGAACCAACGGCAAAGGAAGACCTTTCTCTCTCTCTCTCTCTCTCTCACTGTCCACTCTGCCTGTCAAAAAAAAAAATATATCAGCAAAACAAAGAGCTGGATTTAAAAAAATACACAAAATTGATATTCCAAATTAATTAATTCCAATTAACCAAAAACAAAAAAGGCAGAAGACCCAAATCAAAAATTAGTGATGAAAACAAAAATATAACAACAGGTACAACAGAAATTTTAAAAAAAATCAGGAATTTTATAGAGAGCTGTATGCCAACAAATTAAGAAATCTAGAAGAAATGGATAGATTCCCAGACACATACAACTAACCAAAATTGAGCTATGAGGACAAATAAACTCCAAACAGACCAATAATCAAGATGGAAACTCAATCAGTAATAAAGACCCTCCCAACAAAGAAAAGCCCAGGACTGGACAGCTTCACTGCTGAATTTTACTAGACATTTAAAGAACTAACTCCAATTCTTCTCAAGTTATTCAAAACAACTGAAAGGGAGGGATTCCTCCCAAGCTCCTTCTATGAAGCCTGCATCACCTTAACTCCTAAACCTGAAAAAGATACAACAGAGAAAGAGAACTACAGACCAATTTCCCTGATGAACATAGATGCAAAACTTCTCAACAAAATTCTAGCCAATCGAATGCAACAACACATCAGAAAGATCATTCACCTGGACCAAATGGGATTTATTCCTGATATGCAGGGATGATGCATTTACATTCACAAATCAATCCATCAATGGCATATATCACATTAACAAATGGAAGAACAAAAACCATATGGTTATCTCAATGGATGCAGAAAGAGCATTTCATAAAATACAGCATCCTTTCATGATGAAAACCTTAAGCAAATTGGGTTTAGAAGGAATATTCCTCTTCACAATCCAGGTAATTTATGACAAACCCACACCCAGTATCCTATTGAATGAGGAAAAATTGGAAGAATTCCCACTGAGATCTGGAAGCACATAAGGATCCCCACTCTCACCATTGCTATTCAATATCGTCCTTGAAGTTTTAGCCAGAGCCATTAGGCAACAAAAAGAAATCAGGGGCCGGCACTGTGGCATAGTGGGTTAACGCCTTAACTGGAAGCACCAGCATCCCATATCGGTGCTGGTTCAAGACCTGGCTGCTCCTCTTCCAATCCAGCTCTCTGCTATGGCCTGGGAAAACAGTACAAGATGGCCTGCACCCATGTGGAAGACCCAGAAGAAGTTTCTGGCTCCTGGCTTTGGACTGGCACAGTTCCAGCCATTGAGGCCAACAGGGGAGTAAACCATCAAGATGGAAGACCTCTCTCTCTCTCTCTCACTCTCTCTCTCTCCTCTCTCTGTGTAACTCTGATTTTCAAATAAATAAATAAATCTTTGGGCCGGCGCCGTGGCTCAACAGGCTAATCCTCCGCCTTGCGGCGCCGGCACACCGGGTTCTAGTCCCGGTCGGGGCACCGGATTCTGTCCCGGTTGCCCCTCTTCCAGGCCAGCCCTCTGCTGTGGCCCAGGAGTGCAGTGGAGGATGGCCCAAGTGCTTGGGCCCTGCACCCCATGGGAGACCAGGATAAGCACCTAGTACCTGGCTCCTGCCATCGGATGAGTGCGGTGCGCCGGCCGCAGCGTGCCGACCGTGGCAGCCATTGGAGGGTGAACCAACGGCAAAGGAAGACCTTTCTCTCTGTCTCTCTCTCTCACTGTCCACTCTGCCTGTAAAAAATAAATAAATAAATAAATAAATAAATAAATCTTTAAAAAAAGAAAAAGAAATCAAAAGGATACAAGTGAGGAAGGAGGAAGTCAAACTATCATAATTTGCAGATGACATGATTGTATATATAGGGGATCCAAAAGATTCCTCTGAAAGATTACTGGAATTCATAGAAGGGTTTGGTAAAGCAGAAGGATATAAAGTCAACACACAAAAATCAACAGCCTTTGTATACACAGATAATGCCACAGCTGACAAAGAACTTCTAAGATCAATCCCATTCACAGAAGCTACAAAAACAATCAAATACCATGGAGTAAATTTAACCAAGGATGCCAAAGATCTCTATGATATGAATTACGAAACATTAAAGAAAGAAAGAGATGAAGATACAAAAAAAAGGAAAAATCTTTCATATTCATGGACTGGAAGAATCAATATCATCTAAATGTCCATTCTTCAGAAAGTAATTAATAAAATCAATATTATATCAATCAAAACACGAAAGATATTCTTCTAAGGTCTAGAAAAAATGTTGAAATTCATATGGAGGCACAGGAAACCTCAAATAGCTAAATAAATATTATACAACTGACGAGGCCAAGGCAACTTTGGCTGGCTGACAAGGTCACAGCAGAAGGTCTGTCTCAGCAAGGTGTGAGAAGGACAGCTGTGGTCCTCCTGGTGGTTTTAGGTTTGCTGGGAACTGCACTCTGCATGAGAAAGCTGGAGCTTCCTGGTGGTCCCGCTAATGATTGTTGTATTTCTAATTTTAGGAAAGAACGCTTAGTCTCATTATCCCCAAAATGTCCATTGCTTTGTAGAATTGTAATCAAGGAAAATGTTGGTGTAGGAGAAAGGGTTAATGCTTTATGCAAGGTTGAGCTATTTGTGGAAAAGAATTAAAAGGCAACAGGCTCTCTGGTATATACTTCCCACTAGAATAAAGATAGATGATGGCCGGCGCCGTGGCTCAACAGGCTAATCCTCCGCCTTGCGGCGCCGGCACACCGGGTTCTAGTCCCGGTCGGGGCGCCGGATTCTGTCCCGGTTGCCCCTCTTCCAGGCCAGCCCTCTGCTGTGGCCCGGGAGTGCAGTGGAGGATGGCCCAAGTGCTTGGGCCCTGCACCCCATGGGAGACCAGGAAAAGCACCTAGCACCTGGCTCCTGCCATCGGATGAGCGCGGTGTGCCGGCTGCAGTGCGCCCTCTGCGGCAGCCATTGGAGGGTGAACCAACGGCAAAGGAAGACCTTTCTCTCTGTCTCTCTCTCACTGTCCACTCTGCCTGTCAAAAAAAAAAAAAGATAGATGTTAATAAAGCTTTAATTCACTATACGCTACAAATACTACAATGGTTAGGATGTCAGAACTGTAGAATAGATCTCAGTGAACCTTTAAATAAGTGCAATAAAGAAATTAAAGAATTACAGAAAGAACTGCAAAGAGGGGATACATTTTAAAAAGGGTCTGCTTTGAACTTGGGGCTTCTAGTAAATATTAGATTAGGAAGGTACTATTCTAATTTATGTAGCCAATTTCTTCACAGTTCAGCAGCACTCGAGGCCTTCGCTTGTGTGGGCAGCCTGTTATCTTGTACCTGTCTGTGACTGTAACCCAAGCTCTGAATATGCCCTTGAAAATCAAAGAAATTGTAATTAGAAAAAAATGGACAACAGACTTTTCATTGTAAGAAGAAAGAATCATTATGTGGCTTACGATATAAAAATAAAGTCTGGTGCTCAAAAGCCAGAGCCATGCCATCAGCCTTGCTGTGAGTGTCTCTTATTTCTTCGAGCGCTGACACCTCTCACACCTTAGGGCCCCTGGACTGTCTGGAGCTGGTCTCCGGCATACAACAAAAACAAAGGCAGAGGCATCACAATACCAGATTTCAAGACATACTACAGGCAGCTACAATCAAAACATCCTGGTACTGGTACAAAAATAGATGGATAGACCAATGGAACAGAAAAGAAACACCAGAAACCAATCCAAACTTACAACCAACTTATATTTGACCAAGGAGCAAAAACCAATCCCTGGAGCAAGGACAGTCTCTTTAACAAATGGTGCTGGGAAAAATTGGATTTCCACATGCAGAAGTTTGAAGAAAGACCCCTACCTTATACCTTACACAAAAATCCACTCAACATGGATTAAAGACTCTGTCTCTCTCTCTCACTGTCCACTCTGCCTGTCAAAAAAAAAAAAAAAAAAGACCTAAAGCTATGACCCAACACCATCAAAGTAATTGAGAACATCAGAGAAACCCTCCATGACATGGCTTAGGCTAAGAGTTCTTGGAAAAGATCTCAGAAGCACAGGCAGCCAAAGCCAAAATAAAAAAATGGAATTACTTCAAATTGAGAAGCATCTGTATGACAAAAGAAACAGTCAGGAAAGTGAAAAAGCAACAGACAGAATGCGAGAAACTATGCAACTGATAAAGGATTAATAACCAGAATCTACAAAGACATCAAGAAACTCCACCACAATGAAACAAACAACACATTTAAGAGATAGGCCAAGGACTTAAACAGACATTTTTCAAAAGAGGAAATCCAAATGGCCAACAGACACATGAAAAACTGTTCAGGATCACTAGCCATCAGGAAAATGCAAATCAAAACCACAATGAGGTCTCACTTCACCCCAGTTAGAATGGCTCTCATACAGAAATCACCAAACAACAAATGCTGGAGAGGATGTGGGGAAAAAATATACCCTGATCCACTATTGGTGGGAATGTAGACTGGTAAATTCATTATGGAAGACAGTTTGGAGATACGTCAAAAAGCTGAATACAGACCTACCATATGACCCAGCCATCCCACTCCTGGGAATTTACCCAAGGGAAATGAAATCAGTAAACAAAAGAGCTATCTGCACCTCCATGTTTATTGCAGCTCAATTCACAATAGCTAAGACATGGAATCAACCTAAACGCCTATCAACCAAAGACTGGATAAAGAAATTATAGGATATGTACACTATGGGATACTACACAGCAGTTTAAAAAATTGAAATCCTGTCATTTGCAACAAAATGGAGCAATCTGGAAAACTTCATACTTAGTGAAATAAGCCAGTCCCAAAGGGACAAATACTATATGCTCTCCCTGATCTCTGAGAACTAATAGTACTCCTAAAACAAAAGCTGTAGAAGTGAAATTGATAGTTTAAGAAGCAATGACTTGAATAGCACTAGTCTTGACTATTGAGTAACAGGTTTTTTTTTACTTTATTTTCTCTTCTTCATACTCTGTCGAACTCTTTACTTAACATAGAGTTAATCATATATATATATAGAGAGAGTCATATATATATTTATATATATATATAGTCAACTGAAAATAGATCTCAGTAAAAAATAAGAAGGGGAATAAGAGAGGGAGGAGGAAGTTTGTAACCATCAAGCTGTATAGTTCTGCATACAGTCCTATGGACTTACTTCTAAGGGTACAGTTTAAAAACTTGTCAAGGGACTCTAAATCCCATTAAAATTGGGGGTAAAAATGCCATCTTAATTGTTAAAGTGATCTTATTAAGTGTTAAAGTGAACATATAGATAGGATTAAATATTAAAGAGATAATATAAATAGCATCAAGTGCCTGGTAATAACAATACAACAAAAACAAAGCTAGAGTCCTCACAATATTAGATTTCAAGACATACTACAGGCAGTTATAATCAAAACAGCCTGATACCAAACAAAAACAGACTTGTAGACCAATGAAACAGAATAGAAACTCCAGAAATCAATCCCACACATCTACAACCAACTTTGATAAAGGAGCTAAAATCAATCCCTGGATCAAGGAGAGTCTCTTCAACAAATCATGCTGAGAAAACTGGATATGTGCATGCACCTTACATAAGAATCCATTCAAAATGGATTAAAGATCTAAATATACAACCTGATACCATCAAATTATTAGAGAACATTGGGGAAACCCGGACACTGGCATAAGCAAAGAGTTCTTAGAAAAGACCCCAGAGGCACAGGCAGTCAAAGCCAACATTGACAAATGGGGTTGCATCAAATTGAGAAGCTTCTGCACTGCAAAAGAAACACTCCGCAAAGTGAAGAGGCAACTGAAAGGATGGGAGAAATCATTTGCAAACTATGCAGCTGATAAAGGATTAATAACCAGAATATATAAAGAGATTAAGAAACTCAACAACAACAACAAAAACCAAACAATCCAGTTAAGAAATGGTCAGAGGGGGCCGACGCCGTGGTTCACTTGGTTAATCCTCCACCTACAGCGCCAGCACCCCATATGGGCACTGGGTTCTAGTCCCGGTTGCTCCTCTTCCAGTTCAGCTCTCTGCTGTGGCCCAGGTGCTTGGGCCCCTGTACCCACATGGGAGACTGGGAGGAAGTACCTGGTTCCTGGCTTCGGATCAGCACAGCACACCAGCCGTAGCAGCCACTTCAGGGGTGAACCAATGGAAGGAAGACCTCTATCTCTATCTCTCTCTCTCTGTCAACTCTGCATTTCAAATAAAAAAAAAAAAGATAGAAAAAAAATGGTCAGAGGACTTTAACAGGTTTTTGTTTTTTTTTTTTTTTTTTTTGGACAGGCATAGTTAGACAGTGAGAGAGAGAAACAGAGAGAAAGCTTTTCCTTCTGTTGGTTCACCCCTCAAATGGCTGCCACAGTTGGCATGCAGTGCTGATCCAAAGCCAGGAGCCAGGCGCTTCCTCCTGGTCTCCCATGTGGGTGCAGGGCCCAAGGACTTGGGCCATCCTCCACTGCCTTCCTGGGTCACAGCAGAGAACTGGAATAGAAGAGGAGCAACCGGGTCAGAATCCGGCACCACACCTGGGACTAGAAACTGGGGTGCTGGCGTAGCAGGCGGAGGATTAGCCTAGTGAGCTGTGGCACCAGCCAACAGGCATTTTCAAAAGAGGAAATCCAAATGGCCAAAAGAGACATGAAAAAATGCTCAGGATCCTAGCTGTCAGGGAAATGCAAATCAAAACCTCAGTTAAGTTTCACCACACCCCAGTTAGAATGGCTTTCGTAGAGAAATCAACAAACAACAAATGCTGGTGAAGATATGAGGGAAAAGCTACCCTAATCCAATGTTGGTGGAAATGTAAACTGGTACAGCCACTGTGGAAAACAATATGGAAATTCCTTAGAAATCTGAATTTAGATATATCATATGACCCAGCCAACCCACTCCTGGGTATTTACCCAAAGGAATTAAAAACAGCAAATGAGTTATCTATACCCCCATGTTTATTGTAGCTCAATTCACAACAGCTAAGATATGGAGTCAACCCAGATGCTTGTCACCTGAAGACTGGATAAAAAAATAGGATATGTACACCAGGGATATGTACACCATGTATATGTATACAGCACTATAAAGAATAATGAAATGTTGTCATTTGCTACAAAATAGATGCACTGAAAAATACCACAGTTTTTTTTAAGATTTATTTATTTGAAAGACAGAGTTACAGAGAGAGGTAGAGCCAGAGAGAGAGAGAGAGAGAGATATTCCATCTGCTGGTTCACTCCCCAGATTACTGCAACAGCTGGAGCTGAGCTGAGCTGATTCGAAGCCAGGAGCCAGGAGCTTCTTCTGGGTCTCCCACATGGGCACAGGGGCCCAAGGACTTTGGTCATCTTCCACTGCTTTCCCAGGCCGCAGCAGAGAGCTAGATCAGAAGTGGTGCAGCCAGGACTTGAATCGGTGCCCATATGGGACACCTGCGCTGTAGGCTGGGGCTTTAACCCGCTGTACCACAGCGCCAACCCCAAAAAACATCACAATTAGTGAAATAAGCCAGTCCCAAAAGGACAAATACCAGTGTTCTCCCTGATCTGCGATAACTAACACAGCACCTACAAGGTATCTTGGGGCCGGCACTGTGGCGTAACCTGTAAAGCCGCCGCCTTCAGTGCCGGCATCCCATATGGGTGCCGGTTCGTGTCCCAGCTGCTCCACTTCCTATCCAGCTCTCTGCTAAGGCTTGGGGGAAAGCAGCAAAATATGGCCCAGTCCTTGGGCCCCTGCACCTGCGTGGGAGACCCGGAAGAAGCTCCTGGCTCCTGGCTTCAGATCAGCACAGCTCCAGCCATTGCAGCCAATTGGGGAGTAAAACATTGGATAGAAGACCTCTCTCTGCCTCTCTTCTCTCTGTAAATCTGACTTTCAAATAAAATAAATATTAAATTAAAAAAAGGTAATCTATAGAAGTAAAACTGACACTTTGAAATCCGAGGACTTTGAACAGTCTCTGTCTCGGCTGTTGAAGAACAGGTTTGTTTTTGTTTTTGTTTTCATACAATTTGTTGAACTCTGTACTTAGTGTAGGCTTAATCTTATGTGTATAAAGTTAACTGAAAATATATCTTAGTAAAAAATAAGAGTGGGGATGGGAGAGGGAGGAGGAAGAGTGGGAGGGAAGTAAGATGGCAAGAATCACTATGTTCCTAAATTTGTACTGAAGAAATGCATGAAGTTTGTATAGCTTAAATAACAGGTTTCTGGGGAAAATGTAATGTATAGGAGTGGAACTGATGTTTTGAGATCTGATGATTGTTTACAGCCCCTGTCTACTGTAAAGGAATAGCGTTGCTTGTTTCTTACTATTTGTTGCACTCTTTACTTACTGTAGTGTTTATCTTATGAGTATAAAGTAAACTGAAAGTAGATCGTTGTAAACATTGAGAGGTGGTGAAGGGGTGGCAGTGCAGGCGGGAGGGAGGGCAGGGTGGGAAATAGCACCATGTTTTTAAATCTGTTTATGAGTTACATGAAAATTGAAAATTGTTTACCTTAAATAAAAATTAAAACTAAAAAAGGAATATTATACTACTCTAGTTTTAATGATCTGTGACTACTGTATATTTACTGTGTAAGTATGACACGGTCATTTTTCCATTCAATTATTATTTATAGCCATTGTCTATATTCCTACTAAACTCAGGGTTTTTAGTTTTATACTTGTTAAACTTCTTATTCAGTGAAATATTAAACCTCTTTACTATCATGTACATTTTTTAAAAATTTTTTTTGACAGGCAGAGTGGACAGTGAGAAAGACAGAGAGAAAGGTCTTCCTTTGCCGTTGGTTCACCTTCCAATGGCTGCCGCGGCCGGTGCGCTGCAGCCGGCGCACCACGCTGATCCAATGGCAGGAGCCAGGTGCTTCTCCTGGTCTCCCATGGGGTGCAGGGCCCAAGCACTTGGGCCATCCTCCACTGCACTCCTGGGCCACAGCAGAGAGCTGGCCTGGAAGAGGGGCAACTGGGACAGAATCCGGCACCCCGACCGGGACTAGAACCCGGTGTGCCGGCACCGCAAGGCGGAGGATTAGCCTGTTGAGCCACGGCGCCAGCCACTATAGTGTACATTTAAAATATGTGACCTCAAAAACTAAAAAAAAAAAAAAAGAAAACCAGAAAGGGAGAAGGAAGGAGGGTGGGACAGAGAGGATGGGAGGGAGGAAGGAAGGGAATACAATTATGTTCTTAGAATTGTATCACATTGAATCTATTAAAAACTAAAAATTAAAAGAAAAAATTTTAGAGATGTATTTATTTGAAAGGCAGAGTTACAGGGGTCGGCACTGTGGTGTAGTGGATAAAGCTGCTGCCTACAGTGCCAGCATCCCATATGGGCGCCGGTTCTAGTCCCAGCTGCTCCACTTCTGATCCAGCTCTCTGCTATGGCCTGGAAAAGCAGAAGATGGTCCAAGTCCTTTGGCCCCTGCACCCACATGGGAGACCCGGAAGAAGCTCCTAGCTCCAGACTGGCACAACTTCAGCTACTGCAGCCATCTGGGGAGTGAATCAGCAGATGGAAGACCTCTCGCTCTCTCTCTCTGCTTCTGCCTCTACTTCCTTGTAACTCTACCCTCCCTTCCTCCCTCCCCTCCCTCCTTCCTTTCAAGATTTATTTATTTACTTGAAAGTCAGAGTTACACCATAATGTCTGAAGCCAGGTGCTTCTTCCAGGTCCCCCATGTTGGTGCAGGGCCCAAGGACTTGGGCCATCTTCTACTGCTCTCCCAGGCCATGGCAGAGAACTAGATTAGAAGTGGAATAGCCGGACTCAAACTGGTGCCCATATGGGATGCCGGCACTGCATTTTTTTTGACAGGCAAATTTAGACAGTGAGAGAGACAGACAGACAGAAAGGTCTTCCTCCCATTGGTTCACCTCCCAGATGGCCGCTACAGCCAGTGTGCTGCCCAGATCTTAAGCCAGGAGCCAGGTGCTTCCTCCTGGTCTCCCATGCGGGTGCAGGGACCCAAGCACTTGGGCCATCATCCACTGCCCTCCTGGGCCACAGCAGACTGGAAGAAGAGCAACTGGGACAGAATCTGGCACCCCGACCTGGACTAGAACCCGAGGTGCCAGCACTGCAGGCGGAGGATTAGCCTAGTGAGCCACAGCACCGGCCTGAATTTTTAATATTTATTTGAAAGGCAGAGAGAGAGAGAGAAAACACACATACACACATACACACACACACAGAGAGAGAGAGAGAGAGGTCTTCCATCTACTGGTTCACTCCCCAAATGGCCACAACAGCCAGGACTGAGCCAGACCAAGCCAGAAGCTTCCTCCAGGTCTAACATGGGTGAAGAGGTCCAAGGACTTGGGCCATCTTTCACTGCTTTCGCAGGCACATTATCAGGGAGCTGGACTGGAGGTGAAAGAGCTGGGACTCAAACCAGGATGCCTGCATAGCAGGCAGCAGCTTTACCACTATGCCACAACACTGACCTCAAGAAAAAAAAAATAAAGAATATTCAAAACTCAACAATAAGAAAAGAAACTGCTCAAAAATTTTTTAATGCCAAAAGAAGATATACGGGGGCCGGTGCTGTGGTTCAGTAGGTTAATCCTCCATCTGCAGTGCCAGCATCCCATATGGACATCGGTTCCAGTCCCAGCTGAACCTCTTCCAATTCAGCTCTCTGCTATGGCCTGGGAAAGCAGTAGAAGGCAGTCCAAGTGCTTGGGCCCCTGCACTCACCTGGAGGACCTGGAAGAAGCTCCCAGCTCCTGGCTCCTGGCTTTGGACTGGCCCATCTCTGGCCATTGTGGCCATTTGAGGAGTGAACCAGTGGATGGAAGATCTCTCTCTCTCTCTGCCTTCCTTCTCACTGTTTGTAACTCTACTTCTCAAATAAATAAATAAAATCTTTTTTAAAAAAAAAGACATGTAGATAGCTAATAAATATGGAATAAGTTGTTCAACATAATTAGTCATTAAAGACAAGCAAAGCAGAACTACAAATCAAATACTACAACAAACCTACTGCAAGGGCTAAAAGTTTAGACTGCCAATAGCAAATACTTCGGAGGATGTGGAGTAATTGCAAGTCTCAAAGTGATGGTGCCAATGCAATATGGTATAGCCACTTTGGAAAATTATTTGACAATTTCTTAGAAAAATTAAACATGGGGCCAACGTTGTAGTGTAGCGGGTTAAACTACCACCTGCAGTGCCAGCATCCTATATGGGTGCCGCTTTGAGTCCTGGCTGCTCTACTTTTTTTTTAAGATTTACCTATTTATTTTAAATAGTTACACACAGAGAGAAAGAGAGGCAGAGACAGAGAGGTCTTCCATCCCCATCTGTTGTTTCACTCCCTAATTGGCCACAGCGGCCAGAGCTGCTCCATTCTGAAACCAGGAGCCAGGAGCCTCTTCCAGATCTCCCATGTGGGTGCAGGGGCCCAAGGACTTTCCCAGGCCATAGCAGGGCTCTGGATTGAAGTGAAGCAGCCAGGACTCAAACCAGTGGCCATATGGTATGCCGGCACTGCAGGTGATGGCTTTACCTACCATGCCACAGTGCTGGGCCCCTGCCCCACCTGCTCTACTGATCTAGCTCTCTGCTATGGCCTGGGAGAGCAGTAGAGGATGGCCCAAGTCCTTGGGCCCCTGCACCTGCATGGGAGACCTGGAAGAAACTCCTGGCTCCTGGCTTTGGATCGGCCATTGTGGCCAGCTGGGGAGTGAGCCAACGGATGGAAGACCCTCTCTCTCTCTCCCTCTCTCTGCCTCTGCTTCTCTGTAACTTTCAAACAGATAAATAAATCTTTTAAAAGAAAAAAGAAAAATCAAACATACACAGACAATATAAACCAGCAAGCCCACTCTTAGATATTTACCCAAGAGAAATGAAAATTTATGCTTATAATAAAGAACTGCTTATAAGATCTTTATCCATAATTATGCAGAACTGGAAGGAAGCCAGATGGTTTTCAGTTAGCAACTGGGTAAACACTGGATGCAACTGAATATCACTATGGAAAAGGCTGCACAAGGACACAGATATCTGATTTCTAGTGTTTAGAGTTGGGAAGTGATTTGACTTCAAGGGGCAATGCTGGGGATTTTTGGACTAATAGAATGTTCTAGATCAAACCTGTGGTGGTGGATATTCAACTCAATATACTTAGCAAAACTCAGAATAGTGTACAACAAAGAATAAAGTTAACTTTATGTAAAACTTAATAAAATTTTTAAAGATTTTTATTTACTTGAAAGACAGCATTACATAGAGAGGGAGAGTCAGAGAGAGAGAGAGATATCGATCTTCCATCTGATGGTTCGCTCCTCAAATGGCTGCAACAGCTGGGGCTGGGCTAGGCAGAAGCAAAGAAATCAAAACTCCATCCAGATCTCCCACATGAGTATCAGGCGCCCAAGCACTTGGGCCATCTTCTGGGCTTGCCCAGGTGCATTAGTTGGGAGCTGGATGGGAAGTAGAGCAGCCAGAACTCAAACCAGCACCCACATGGGGTGCCAGCACTGCAGGTGGAACCTCAGTGATGGACCCAGAACTTTTTAAATTTTCATTTTATTTGAGAGAGAGAGAAATGGGGAGAGGGAGAGGGAGAGGGAGAGGGAGGGAGGGAGGGAGGGAGGGAGGGAGGGAGGGAGGGGAGGATCTTCCATCTACAATTCAAACTCTAAATGCCCACGACAGTCAAGACAGGCTGAAGCCAGGAGCCTGAAGCTCACCCTGGAACTCCCACATGGGTGGCAGGGACATAGTACTTGAGCCATTACCTGCTACCTCCCAGGGTGTGCATTAACAGGAAGCTACATCAGAAGCAGAGCAGCTGGGATTTGAACTATGCACTCTGAAACAGAATGCAGGCATCCCAAGCTACAACCTAATCACTGCCAGATGCCAACCCTTCATGTGATTTTTAAAAAAAAAATCAACCCAGATGTCAGGAAAACCCAAAATAAGATATAAACGATTAACAAAAGAAAAATGAATATTCTTTCCATAGTAAAACTGTAACATCAAATGAGCTTAAAATACACATTGAACTAAAATATATAGAAACAATAGCATAAATAACTGGAGGTGGTAAAAGGAGTTTAAATGTTCCAAGCTCCATGCATGGAATGAGAAGTAGTACTATTTCATATTAGACTGGAATAAATCAAAGATGTACAGTGAATGCTCTAAGGTAACCACTAAAATAAGTTGTAACTAAGATAATAGGAGGAAACACCATAACAAAAATAGTGGCTTAATCTGAAAGAAGGCAAGAAATGAAAGAAAATGGAATAAAGAATCTACAACAATAAACAAAAAATAATACAATGGTAAATTTGTACTCAAATGCATTGGCAGTTACACTGAATGTAAATGAGAAAGACACTCCAATCAAACACAAAAAGTTGGGGTGGGTGTTATGGCACAGCAGGTGCACCTGCTTGGCATATCCACATCTTGTATTAATACCTGGAATAAAGTCTTGCTTCAACTTCTGACCCAGCTTCCTTATATTTTATGCACACCTTGGGAGGTGGCAGAAGAAGGCTTATGCGCTTGATGCTTGGGTCCCTGCTACCCACTTGGGAGACCCAGATGGAAGTCCAGGCTTCCAGCTTCAGACTGGCCCAACCCTGCTCTTTGTGGGCATTGGTGGAATGACCCATCAGATGCAAGATATCTCTCTCTCTCTCCCTTTCTCTCTCTGTCTTTGTCATTCTTTCATCTAAATTAAAAAACAAAAAAACTTAAAGGATGAGATGTTGACCTAGAGAATGAGAAACTGGTTAAACCACCTCCCTTCTGTGTTGGATTGCCTGCATTCAATGCCCACCTTTGGTTCCTGACTCCAGTTCCCTGCTGGTGCAAACCCTTGGAGACAGCAATGATGGCTCAAGTGCTTGGGTCCCTGTTACCCATGTGGAAGATGTGGGTTAGATTCCCAGCTCCCAGCTTTGGCCTTGTCCTAGCCTCAACTGGGAATGAATCAATTTGGGAAGCTCTGTCTTTCACATAAATGATTTTTAATGTATTTATTTATTTATTATTTGACAGGTAGAGTTAGTGAGAGAGACAGAGAGAATGGTCTTCCTTCCAGTGGTTCACCCCCCCAAATGGCCACTACGGCTGGAGCTACGCCGATCCGAAGCCCAGAGCCAGATGCTTTTTCCTGGTTTCCCATGTGGGTGCAGGGCCCAAGCACTTGGGCCATCCTTCACTGCCCTCCCAGGCCACAGCAGAGCGCTGGACTGGAAGAGGAGCAACTGGGACTAGAACCTGGCGCCCATATGGGATGCTGGCACCACAAGAGGAGGGTTGGCCAAGTGAGCCACGGCGCTGGCCCCACATAAATAATTTTAAGTTTCATGCTGTAGAGGGTATCATGGCACATCAGATTAAGTCACCACTTGGCACATCTGAATTTCATATTGGAGTACTGGTTTGAGTCCCAGTGACTCCACTTTCAATTCAACTTCCTTCCAGTGTGCCTGGGAGGCAACAGATAATGATTCATGTACTTGGGTCCATTCCACCCACATGGGAGACCCAGATGGAGTTCCTGGATCCTGGCTTTGGCCTTGCCCAATCTCAGTTGTTGCTGGCATTTGTGGAGTGAACCAGTGGATGGAAGAACTGTCTCCCTCTCTGTGACTCTGCCTTTCAAATAAATGGGTATATCTTTATATAAAATTTTCATGCTATATTAAATAAAAACAACTATGTATGTTGCTTACAAGGGACATACCTTACAAATAAAGTTAAATAAGAAAATTTAAATGTCAAAAAGAGGGGTGGACATTGTGGCACAGTGGATTAAGTTGCCACATGAGATGTCTACATCCCACAACAGAGTGCCTGGTTCAATCTCAATTTCTCCACTTTCCATCCACCTCCCTGCTCTTGTGTATCCTGGGTAAACAACAGACAACGAGTCAATTAGGTGAGTTCCTGCCATCCACAGGGAGACCCAGTTGGCATTCCAGGCTCCTGATTATGGCATGCCCCAGTATGGCTGTTGCAGACATTTGGAGAATGAACTAGCATATGGAAAATCTCTATCTCCCTGCCTTTCAAATAAAATGAGAACAAAAATTTAAAAATAGTTTTTAAATGAAAGAGATGTCACCATACTAAAATTAAACAAAGTAGACTTTAAGGTAAAAAGCATTACTACACATAAAGATGAAAGGCTCAATAAATCAAAATGATTGAGGAGTCCTAAATGTATACACATTCAATAACATAGTCTCAAAATACATAAAGCGAAAATTGACAGACCTGAAAGGGAAAATAGACATTTCCATACCACAATGAATTATTTTAACACATCTCCCTTGGTAACTGATAGAATACATCAATAATGATATAGTTTTTAATGAATAATAAATATGTTATTAATTCACCTAAGTATGATATTTGACACACATTGTGATGATTAAGAGAATTTAGATTTTAAAATAAATCCCTTTGCGATAAAAGAGATCTTGCATACCCCTAACCTGTCTTCCACAGCTTGCAAAGCTTTACCATGAGTAAGTATTGAAGCCTGTCACATGTTTTTTCTGAACCAATTCCTACCATCAAGAATTATAAAAAGATGATCATTCTTTTCTTTATCTTTGTAATATGGTAGATTACAGTGATTCTCGGTTACTGAGCCAAATTTGTGAACTTGGGGGGCAACCCCACCTGGTCATGGTGTAGAATTCTTTCAAACATTGCTGAATTCTGTTTGCTAACATTTTTGAAGGTTTTTTTCTCAATGTGCAAGAAGTTGAAGTGGAAGCAGGGCAGTCAGCACCCCACTAGGGGACCCCAAGCAGCAGCTCAACCTGCTACACCACAGCACTCACACCACCTGCTATTTCTTAACCGTAAGATCAATAATACGCAACGTAATTACTGATGTTAGCACTTCACTCTGTCATATTTTGTGTTTGTTTTCCCTTTCTTTTTTTTTTTTTTAAGATTTATTTGGGGCCAGCGTCGTGGTGCAGTGGGTTAATCCACCACCTGCAGTGCCTCCATATGGGTGCTGGTTCTAGTCCCAGCTGCTCCTCTTCTGCTATGGCCTGGGAAGGCAGTAGAGGATGGCCCAGGTCCTTGGGCCCTGCACCCATGTGGGAAACCAGGAAGAAGCCCCTGGTTCCTGGCTTCAGATCAGCACAGCTCTGGCCGTTGCGGCCACTGGGGAGTGAGCCAACAGATGGAAGCTCGTGTGCTCACGCGCGCGTGCTCTCTCTCTCTCTCCTTCCCACTGTCTGTAACTCTACCTCTCAAATAAACAAACAAAAAAATCTTTTAAAAAAGATTTATTTATTTGAAAATCAGATAGAGAGAGAGAGCAGGATAGGCAGAGAGAGAGAGGCCTTCTATCTACTGTTTCACTCCCAACTGGCATCAACGGCAGAGTTGGGCTGATCTGAAGCCAGGAACCGGGAGCTTCTTCCAGGTCTCCCATGCTGGTGCATGGGCCCAAGGACCTGGACCATCCTCTACTGCCTTCCCAGGCCACAGCAGAGAGCTGGATCAGCAGTGGATAGCCAGGACTGGAGCTGGCACCCATATGGGATGACGGCACTGCAGATGGCGGCTTTACCGCTGCGCCACAGCGCCGGCCCCTGTCCTTTCTGGTTTTGATTTCTCTTTTCTCTTTCCTGCTTTCCCATGGGTTACGTCACTCTTTTGAGAGTGCGTCTTTGTGGAGCATTTTTTGTGAATGCCACAGGGAGTATAGTACAGATACTTAAGTTGGTACTGTCATTCTTTTACCAGCTTAAATCATGTGTGGCAGTCTCACCTCCCTATGTTCTGTGTCTCTTCCACTGTTCATCATTAATTTAAATATTTCCTCTTCAGGATTTTGAACATTCCCAGCACAAAGGAATGATGATGTCTGACGTGATGGATAGGCCAGTTACCTAAATTGGATCAACACACCTGTACATGTCCTGAAATGTCACAGCGCATCCCAGAAACATGCAGAGCTACTATGTGTCAACAGCAACAAAAATGGGTGAAAAAGCAAACGAGATCGTCTGTACACACTCAGAACCACTACGTTAGTGTTGTAATTTTTGCTTTGGTCATCAAGCATTGTTATAAAAATTTAAGGAAAGGAAAGCCTATTTAATCTGCACATATTTTTGCTTATTTGGTTATTTATTCCTTCCAGATATTCCAAATTCTCTTGTCCTACCACTGCCTTTCTATTTAAAGAATTTCTTTAGTATAATCCCACTGGTGACCAATTCTGCTCTTCGTCTGTCATCAGAGAGTGGCCTGATTTTTGCCTTCACTCCTGAAGGACCATTTTGTGGGGTGTGGGAATCTGAACTGAGTTTTTTACGTGCAGCCCTTGGAAATATGACGCTGCTGACTACTGGCCATTATGGTTTCATTTTTTGTTTTCTTTTGCTTTACTGAGGTATAACTGACAAAAAATTGTATAATTTAGGACATAGATCATGTTTTGAGACAGGTAATGCACTGAGAAATTATTGCAATCTTGCTAATTAATATACCCATTACTTCACATAATTACCTTTTGTGTGTAGGGATACTCAGATCTGCTCTCCAACTGCATCTCAACTACGTAACACATCACTATCTGCTGGAGTCAGCACAGCGGGTATCCGGGTATCCATCTCCAGAGTTATTTGCAACAGTATGACCTTCCCTCTCAACACTGGTGTTGAAAGGTAATTGTCTAAGAGCTCAGAAAGACATATCATCCTTGGGTTCTTCTTCAGAGACAATTCAGTTTCAAAAGGGAAAAGCGGGGGGGGGGGGGGTGGAGGGAAAAGAAAGGGGTGGGGAAGGGGGAAAACACCTTCGAGAAGCAGTAACAACGAACAGCCCTTGTTTAGACTGTTGAGGAACAGTTCTCTCAATTTTTTTATTTCACTCTCTTTCCTCCCTTCCTCCCTTCCTTCCTGTTTCCTTTTCTTTCTCAGACCAAACAGGAGAGAGGGGAGGAAGGCAAGAGTGGGATGGGTGGGGGGAAGGACAGGAGGGGGCAGTGGGAAGAATTACTATGTTCCTAATGTTGTGTTTACAAGATACATACAAATAAATTAAAAAGAAAGGTAATTGTCCCTGTAACAGTACTTAGAGGTGCGAATCTGAGAGGTGACCAGGCGCTGAGGGCTCTGCCCCTTGGATGGAGTTAATGCCCTTACCAGAAGCTGACTTGGCCCCTCCTCTTTCTCTCTGCCTGCTGTGTAGCCTGCTGTTATTTCCGGACATAACCAGAAGACCCTTTCCAAACACTGGGAAGGCAATCCTAGACTTCCCAGCCTACAGAACTGTGAGCAAATACATTTCTATTATTTACAAATTGCCCACTTTTAGGTATTCTGATACAGAAGCAGAAAACAAGCTAAGACATTATTCCCCTTACAACTAGATGTTTGTAACTATTTTTGCTATTCAGGTATATATTTTGGACATTAACTCCTTGATCAGGTGTACTAAAATCTTGAAATTAGACCCTTAATCTCACACACATACAAAAACTGACTCAAACTGGATTAAACACTTACAAATAAAATTAAAACTGTAAAACTACTAGAAGCAGCAGCATTCCAGTAGTTAATAAGATGCTGCTTGGGCTAGCCACACCCCACATCAGTCCCAGCCACCCCACTTCTGACCCGGTTTCCTGGGAAGGAGCAGGTGAGGAATCAAGTACTTGGGTCCTGCTACCCACATGGGAGACTCACATGGAGCTCCAGGTTCCTGGCTTAGGAAAGATGCAGCCCTGGCTACTGCAGGCATCTGTGATATGAACCAGCCAATGGAAGATCTCTCTCCATCTGTCTCTTGGCCTTTCAAGTAAAATTAATATAATTAACTAAAACTTTTTCAAAAAGAAATGTAGGTTTTAAAAGCTACTACAAGGGCAGGTGTTGTGTTACAGTTGGTTGAGGCCCTACTTGCAATATCACATCTCAATTCAGAGCACCAATGTGAACTTGGGCAGCGCCACTTCTCACTCAACTCCATGCTCAAGTGCCTGGGCAGTAGCAGAAGGCGGGTACAGTGCTTACATCCTTACCATCCACATGGAATACCCAGGTGGAATCCCAGGCTCCTGGGTTCAGTCTGGCATAGCCCTGGCCATTGTGGCCATTTGGGAAATGAACCAGCAGATGGGAGATCGAGATAGATAGATAGATATATAGATAGACAGATGATAGATTAGATAGACAGATATCTGCCTTTCAAATAAATAAATATTTAAAAAAAACTATTACAAGAAAACATGTGGTGATTTCAAGATGACTGAATAGGGAAAGGACATACTGTGATAGGCTAGGGAGAGGGACACTGTGGATCAGAATGGAAGGCAGAAAACCCAAATTAATAAAATCAGAGATAAAAATGGAAATGTAACAATACCACAGAAATAAAAATAAAAATAATCAAAAATTACTACAAAGAGCTAAATGCCAACAAATTAGGAAACCCAGTAGAAATAGATTCCTAGAAACATACAATCTACCAAAATTGAGTCATGAAGATATACAAAACCTAAACAGACCAATAACCAAGACAGAAATTGAATCAGTAATAAAGACCCTCCCAACAAAGAACAGCCCAGAACTTGGCAGCTTCACTGCTGAGTTCTACCAGACATTTAAAGAAGAACTAATTCCAATTCTTCTCAAGCTATTCAAAATAACTGAAATGGAGGGAAAACTCTCAAACTCCTCTATGAAGCCTGCATCACCTTAATATCTATATCTAAAAAAGATGCAACAGAGAAAGAGAACTATAGACCAATATCCCTGAAGAACAAGATGCAAAACTCCTTAACAAAATATCAGCTAATTGAATCCAAATACACATTAGAAAGATCATTCACCCAGACCAAGTAGGATTCATCCCCAGTACTGCAGGGATGGTTAAACATTCACAAGTCAATCAATGTGATACATCATGTTAACAAATTGAAGAACAAAAACCAAATGATTATCTCAATAGATGCAGAGAAAGCATTTGATAAAACATAACATCCTTTCATGATGAAAATATTAAGCAAATTGGGTAAAGAAGGAACATTGCTCAACACAATCAAGGCAATTTATGACAAATTCACGGCCAGCATCCTATTAAATGGGGAAAAATTGGAAGCATTCCCCGTAAGATCCTGAATCAGACAAGGATGCCCATTCTCACCATTGCTATTTAATACAGTCCTGGAAGTTTTAGCCAGAACCATTAGGAAAGAAAAAGAAATAAAAGGGATTCAAATTGGAAAGGAGGAAATCAAACTATCCCTATTTGCAGATGACACGATCCTATATATATGAGATTCAAAAAACTCCACTGAGAGACTATTAGAACGCATAAGAGAGTTTGGTAAAAATGGAAGGATACCAAATCAACACAGACAAATCAACAGCCTTTGTATACACAATGTCATGGCTGAGAAATAACTTATAAGATCAGTCCCATTCACAATAGCTCCAAAAAGAATCAAATACCTTGGAATAAATTTTAAAAGGATGTCAAAGATCTCTATGATGAAAATTACAAAACACTAAAGAAATAGAAGATATTAAAAATGGAAAAAACCTTCCATGTTCATATATTTAAAGAATCATCATCAAAACATCCATACTAATGAAAGCAATTTATAGATTTAATGCAATCTCAATCAAAATACCAACGACATTCTTCTCAGATCTAGAGAAAACATGCTGAAATTCATATGGAAACACAAGAGATCCCAAATAGCCAAAGCAATCTTATACAACAAAAACAAAGCCGGAAGCCTCACAATATCAGATTTTAAGACATACTACAAGGGCCGGCGCTGTGACAAAGCAGGTTAACATCTTGGCCTAAAGTGCCATCATCCCATATGGACACCGGTTTGAGATCCAGCTGCTCCACTTCCAATCCAGCTCTCTGCTATGGTCTGAAAAGGCAGTAGAAGATGGCCCAAGTCCTTAGGCCCCTGCACCCACATGGGAGATCCGGAAGAGGATCCCGGCTCTTGGCTTTGGATCAGCGCAGCTCTAGCCATTGTGGCCAATAGAGGAATGAACCATCAGATGGAAGACCTACCCCTCCCTCCCTCCCTCCCTCCTTCCCTCCCTCTCTCTCTCTGCCTCTCTTCTCTGTATAACTCTTTCAAATAAATAAATCTTTATAAAAAAAAAAAAGACATACTACAGGGCAGTCATTATCAAAACAGCCTGGTACTGGCACAAAAACAGACTTGCAGACCAATGCAACAGAATAGAAACTCCCGAAATCTACCTATACACCTACAGCCAACTTAATTTGATAAAGGGGCTAAAATCAATCCATGGAGCAAGGACAGTCTCCTTAACAAACAGTTCTGGGGAAACTGGATCTCCACATGCAGAAGTATGAAACTAGACCCCTACCTTACACCTTACACAAAAATCCACTCAAAATGGATCAAGGATCTAAATCTACAACCCGATACCATCAAATCATTAGATAATATGGGGAAAACTCTACAAGACACTGGCATAGGCAAAGACTTCTTGGAAAAGACGCCAGAAGCACAGGTAATCAAAGCCAAAATTGACAAATGGAATTGCATCAAGTTGAGAAGCACCTGCACTGCAAAAGAAACGCTCAGTGCAATGTGAAGAGACAACCAACAGAATGGGAGAAAATATTTGCAAACTATGCAACTGATTAAAGGTTAACACCCAGAACATATAAAGAGCTCAAGAAATTTCAATCACAAAACAAAAAACCCAGTGAAGAAATGGCAAAGGCATACCTCAGAGTGCATATCAGTTAAAGTGTTTGCTGTACTATAGGCAACACTCCATATTTGCTATAAAGAAGAAATACTTAAACAGGCACTTTTCAAGAGAGGAAATTCAAATGGCCACCAGACACTTGCGAAAATGCTCAGGATCACTAGCCATCAGGGAAACACAAATCAAAACCACAATGAGGTTTCACCTCACGCCACATACAGAAATCATCGAATGACAAATGCTGGTGAGAATATGGGGGAAAATGTACCCTGATCCACTGCTGGTGGGAATGTAAACTGGTGCAACCATTGTGGAAGGCAGTACAGAGGTACCTCAGAAATATGAATGTAGTCCTACTACATGACCTAGCCTTCCCACTCCTGGGAATTTACCCAAACCAAAAGAAATCAGTACACAAAAGAGTTATCTGTACCCCCATGGTCATTCCAGCACAATACACAATAGCTAAGATATGGGATCAACCCAGATGTCAATCAACTGTTGATTGGTAAGAAAGTATGGTATAGATATACTATGGAGTACTACTCAGCTGTAAAAAAAAAAAAAAAAAAATCTTGTCTTTTGCAATTAGATGGTCACAACTGGAAACCATTATATTTAGTAAAATAAGCCAGTTCCAAAAAGATCTCATATGTTTTCCCCTATCTGATGTAACTAACAGAATACCTGAAATGTAATATATTGGAGTAAAATAGACATTTTGGGAATAGATGATTGTTTATAGCCTTTGTTTCTTCCATTAAGGAACAGTGTTTTGTTTTGTTTTATTTTGTTTTCTTCCTCTTCCTACTATTTGTTGAACTCCTTTACTTACAACAGGGTTAACTACACGATCATCAAGTATACTGAAAAGAGATCATTGTAAAAATTAAGAATGGGAAATGGACAGTGAGGGGGAGGAAGGGTTGTAGCAGAGTGGGGGGGGGGGAGTCCCACTAGTTCCTAAATCTGTATGAAATATATGAAACTCATGTAACTTAAAATTTTTTTAAAAAGAAAATTTCTTCTGTATATTTGTAATTTTTTTCTTTTAATCTTTTAGTTTTCATACCACTTTCAATTCAAAATAATTCTTGCTGCTTTTGTTGTTGAATCTAAAACATTAAGACAGAAAAATATTTACCTCTCATTATGGTAATATTTTCATTGGTCTGTGGTATATTTAAATAAATTATAATTAAAATGACACCTGGCATAAACAGACTGGGAACACATACAACTGCTCTGGAGCAAGCATACAACACGACTGGTGACCATGTCGGAGGTACATAGCAGTTGAAGTGTTTGCTGTACTACAAGCATCACTCCATACATGCTATGCAGAAGAAACATTTAATTAATGTCAATTAACAGAGCTTCTACTGTATTCTGACTGTGGTTCATATGCTAATAACCATGTTTACTAAATGAAAGTCTCGCTGGGCCTGTTTTAATGAATAACGATACACAGTATTAACCAACAGAATGAATCTGAAAATGTACAAAATGCTTGAGGCTTTAGACACAGACAGTTGTGTTAAGCAGTTCAAACATGCAGATGCTGTTCAAATTAATGATAGGGTCATATCTTGATGAATTCATCACAAGTGGAAACTATCAAAGTCAAAAACATTTAATACACTGAACATCACAGCTCAGCAACACAATACACTGAAGGGGATCAGGTTTTCATCCTTGACTGGAAGCTGCAGTCCATGGTTGTTAGCCAGCATCACACACATAGCAAGCAGGGAAGACAGCAGCATTCATAATCAGAAGTACAGTTTTGTTTTGTTTTTTGTTTTTTTTTTTTTTTTTTTGACAGGCAGAGTGGACAGTGAGAGAGAGAGAGACAGAGAGACAGGTCTTCCTTTGCCTTTGGTTCACCTTCCAATGGCTGCCGCAGCCAGTGCACTACGGTTGGCACATCGCGCTGATCCGAAGCCAGGAGCCAAGTGCTCTCCTGGTCTCCCATGGGGTGCAGGGCCCAAGCACTTGGGCCATTCTCCACTGCACTCTCTGGGCCACAGCAGAGAGCGGGCCTGGAAGAGGGGCAACGGGGACAGAATCCCACGTCCCAACTGGAACTAGAACCTGGTATGCCGGCGCCGCAGGCTGAGGATTAGCCTATTGAGCCATGGCGCCGGCCTGAAGTACAGTTTCTACAAAATGCAAATCACTTTCACACCATCCTCAAGTCGAACCATACGCTAAGGACCTGCATTCTCTGTAGTCTACTTTATGCTCTTCTAGTAACTTGGGAAACAAAATGTTTTCTTCTCAGAGGTCAAAAACCTCTTTGCAGATGCTGTCATTCTCATTCTCCATCGTGAGAAAATCTCTGGTTTTCAGTAGACTGTAAGCTCTGAAAGCGTAAGGTCCAAGTGTGCCTCACCCACCACAACATTCTCAGCATCTAGCATACCACAGGACATAGGTATGTGGTCAGGTGCTGGTGCTGTGGCACAGCAGGTTAAGCCAACCACTCACAACTCTGGCATCCCACATGAGTGCCAGTTCATTCCCAGCTGATCCACTTCTGATCCAGCTCTCTGCAAATGTGCCTGTGAAGGCAGCAGAAGATAGCCCAAGTGTTTGGGACCCTGCCATTCACTGGAACTGATGGAGCTCCTGGCTCCTGGCTTCAGCCTGCCGCAGCCCCAGCCATCACAGCCTTTGTAAAGAAAACCAGAAAATGGTAAATTTTTCTCTCTCTTGCTTTCTCTGTCTCTCTCCCTTCCCTCTCATCTGTCTTTCCCACTCTCTCTGTAACTCTATCTTTCAAATAAATCAACAAACATTTTTCTTTTAAAGAGGGGACCAAATACTGCTTCAATGCTTGTATGGAATGAATGGATCTTTTCAACAAAGAATTTGGAGACCTACATTCAAATATCCATTCACTCCAGACTGAGGTAGGGGTAAATGAGGGAATGAGGCCAGAACAGGCCAGCGGTGAGGCAAGAGCACAGCAGGGTGGCTGGATCCACTTTCCACCCTGGTCTTGACTTTTCATGGTGCGATCTGGATCCCTCAGCCTTGCCGCCCATGACCCTCAGCCTCCCTGACTCACACCCTCACACCCATCACTAACACTGCCCAGAACCCTTTCTAGCTGCATCTGGGGTCATTTAGTCCTGGACTAAAACCACAGTTAACAAATCTGCGGGCCCTGCATTCATGTATTTTTCTCTTTCACCTGACAGAGCTAGACAGCCACCTATGAAATGGCTTGGGGCAGGGACATTTCCAAAGCCTGTACGGACAAATCATATTCCTTTTTTTTTTTTTAAGATTCATTCATTTACTGGTAAGGCAGAGTTCCAGAAAGGCGGAGACAGAGAGAGAGAGAGAATGAGAATGAGAATGAGAATGAGAATGAGAATATTCCATCTGCTGATTTACTCTCCAGATGGCCGCAATGGCCGGAGCTATGCCAATCCGAAGCCAGGAGCCAGCAGCTTCCTCCAGGTCTCCCATATGGGTGCAAGGTCCCAAGAACTTGGGCTATCCTCTACTGCTTTCCCAGGCCACAGCAGAGAGCTGGATCAGAAGTGGAGCAGCCAGGACTAGAACTGGTACCCATATGGTTGCCAGCACTGCAGGCAACGGCTTTACCCACTAAACCATAGCACCAGCCCCAAATCATATTCTTTGTATAAGAAATTTGAACTGAAAATATGTAGGACATATGTGTTCAGTGTAAGTTCACAAAACAAATCAAGGGGTTTCTGACTTCAGACATGATGGAGTTCATGGTCTAAAAAACATCCACATAAAACAAAAAACAAACAAAAAAGAAAAACTCAATCAGGGCCAGCATTGTGGTATGACAGGTTAGACTACTGCCTGCAACACCTACATACCAAAAGGGCACCAATTCAAGTCCTGGCTATTCCACTTCCAATCCAGCAGCTCCCTGCTGATGCTCCTGGGAAAGCAGTGAAGGATGGTCCAAGTAGTTGGGCCTCTGCACCTATGGGGGGACCCAGATGAAGATCCTGGCTCCAGGCTTTGGCCTGACCCAACCCTGGCCATTGTGCCCCTTCGGGGAGTGAATCAGCATACGGAAGCTGTTTCTGTCTCTCTCTCCATAACTCTACCTTTCAAATAAACAAATATTTTTTAAAAATAACAAAAACAGGCCAGCGCCGTGGCTCAACAGGCTAATCCTCCGCCTTGCGGCGCCGGCACACCGGGTTCTAGTCCCGGTAGGGGAGCCGGATTCTGTCCCGGTTGCCCCTCTTCCAGGCCAGCCCTCTGCTGTGGCCCAGGAGTGCAGTGGAGGATGGCCCAAGTGCTTGGGCCCTGCACCCCATGGGAGACCAGGAAAAAGCAACTAGCACCTGGCTCCTGCCATCGGATGAGCGCAGTGCGCCAGCCACAGCGCGCCATCCGCGGCAGCCATTGGAGGGTGAACCAACGGCAAAGGAAGACCTTTCTCTCTCTCTCTCTCTCTCACTGTCCACTCTGCCTGTCCAAAAAAAAAAAAAAATAATAACAAAAACATAAAGTTAGACCGAATTGTCCAAAACAATCATTCCGGCATTCCAGAACTCCTCCAAAGGCATACAAAAATTGAGAAATATTTATCAATGAAAACTCCTGAACTCTGGATAAGAACAGTGTTAGCCTATGACCACTCAGATGCCATCTGCCTCCTTCTCCCAGCCCTTTCCATGCTATGATAAAGCAGCATCAGCAGCAACACTGGAGGGGGAACACCTGACTTACGTCACTGTCAGCTGAAGTGCTCCTACAGGTGAGCAAACAGGAAGGACCAGTAGGTCTGATCTGTGTCAGGTACGCAAAGGACTGAGGGGCCAGCAGTGACTTACCAGGAAGTCTCTAGAGGTAAGACAGCCTTAGGGGGCTTCTCAGATCCCAGAGACTGTGTGCACATAGCAGAGATCCAGAGGACCACAAGTACCTACACAGCCTGGGCACATGTGCAGAGGAGATAGGAAGCTCTACTGAGGGGACCCACTATCGTCATCAGTGCCCTAGAAGAGTGGAGAAGGAACGGAGCAGCAAGAGTATGTGAAGACGTAATGACCAAGATCTTCCAAAATTTGCTGGAAAGCATTTATCTTTACATCCAAGAAGCTCAATAAACTCCAAGTAGGATGACAACAAAGAGTTCTAGACCTAGACCCACACACACTGTTGAAATCTTAAGACAAACTCTTGAAAGTGTCAAGAGAACAGATCATCAAATATAGAACAACAATACAATACACAACTAACTTGTCTTGAGAAACCATGAAAGTCAGCTGGCAATGGAACAATGTATTTCAAATCCTGGAGCAACAGAAAACATGCCCATCTAAGAACTCCATACCCCAGATCAAGCATTGAGCCTAGCAGTTAGGATTCCCACATCTCACATCTCAGTACCTGGGTTGACACCAGGGCCCTGGTGGGCGGCAATGGTGTCTCAAGTACTCGCATTCCCACCACACACAGGGGAGACCAGGATCATGTTCCTGGCTCCCAGCTTCATGCAGTAAAATAAGCAGATATGAGCTAGTGCTCTTGTGCTTCTCTCTTCCCCACTCCCATCTTCTCTTTCTCAAAAAAGAATTCCACATCCAGTTAAAATAATTCTTCAACATGGAAATGAAATACATGCCCAGCTAAAGATGGAGAATGTGTGTGGCTAACATGCCTGCCTTAAAAGAAATACTAAGTTGGGGCCAGAGCTGTGGCATAGCAGGTAAAGCCGCTGCCTGCAGCTCCGACATCACATGAGGGCACCAGTTCAAGTCCCAGCTGCTCCACTTCCAACCCAGCTCTCTGCTATGGCCTGCTACGAGTAACTCTGACTTTCAAGTAAATAAATAAATATTTTAAAAAAAGAAATATCAAGTCTTCAGGCTAAAAAAAAGTAACCCCGATGATAATATCAATCTATCTATGAAAAGAAACAAAGCACCAAAAATGATAAATATGTGAGGAAATATAAAAGACTGTTTGTGCATATGGTTTTCTCATTGGTTCTGTTAGCTTTTGAAAACAAAAGTTTATAATAAGAAATAATTGTAATATTGTTGGGTTTATAACACAAAGATATTAAAAAGGAATGAACTAAAAACTGTAATCAGAAGTCAGAGATTACCAGACTGGACAAAAAACAAAGATCCAACTAAATGCTGTCAAGAAGATGCAACCCATAGGTTCAAAGACATAAATAAATCAAAAGTAAAGAGATAGGAAAAGATATCCCAAGCAAACAGTAACTATAAGAAAGCTGAAGTAGCTATATTACGATCAGACAAAATGGACGTTAGACAATAAATATTATTAGATATGAAGAATGCTTTTATTGATACAATAGTTAATACATTAGGAAGACCCAACTGTAATTGAAAAAAAAAAAAAGATTCATTTATTTGAAAGGCAGAGCAACAGAGAGAGAAGGCGAGAGGAGAAAGGGGAGAGAGAGAGAGTTATCTTCCATCCGCTGGTTCATTCCCCAAATGGCTGTGATGGCCAGGGCTGGACCAGGCCAAAGCAGGAGCCAGGAGTTTCACCCAGGTCTCCCACATGTACAGAAGGACCAGATGACGTGGGCCATCCTCCACTGCTTTCCCAGGCACATTAGCAGGGAACTGGATTAGAAGTGGAGTGGCAGCGACTCGAACTGGCACCCATATGGGATGCTGGCATCAGAGCTGGCGGCTTAACCCACAACTCCAGTCCCTCAGATGTGCTTTTGAGGAAGTTCATTCTGGCTGGTGCAAGGAGAGTTCCTGAGTTCCTGGGCCAACCATTCTGCACGCATCCGCACGTCCTCTTCTCTCCCTGTGTGTTGACATTCTAGGTGTCTCCTCCCTGCCTATGGATTTGGTTCCCTTCCCTTCCCACCCCGCCCCAGGAGATCATTCCTAGAGGAATGCACCTTATTTGTCCCCAAACAGCTGTCAGAGTCCAGCGGCAGGTCCCACCCTTCGTCACAATGCCATCCCGGCACAGGTCTTCCATAAGGAAGTAATTTGGGATTTCTTCATGAACAACTGTTCATGGCCTCACCAGTGCACACAGCAGAAGTCCGGAAGAAGAGGGACTGTCTTAGCCACCAGCTCCTGGGCTAAGGGGGGGGGGGGGAGCACAGAGCCAAGGAGCTGGAAAACCACACCCCCTCTCAGGCATCCTGGTGCCACTCAGGACACAGAAGCAGGGGCCAGCTGCTCACAAGCCACTGCCCTTGCAGTCTCATCCAGGAACACCTGACACCGGTGCTCATACCCTTGACCTTCTGCTCAGCAGTGTCTCCTGGCCTCCGCCCACCCTCCTTGGGAGCTGGACAAGGGGTCAGGGAGGAGCAGCCCCCCTAGCGCACCCAGACTGGGACAAGAGGGTCAAGCTTTCTGGACATGACCTCAGTGATGTGCAGCCAAGGGCTGGGGTCCAATTTATCACGATGGGGCTATAATTAGGTTTGTTAACATACAGTGGAGTGTAGTCTTGTTGACTGGGAACTTAATCACGTTACTATTGAGTTTCTGTACGCATGGCTCCGGGTGACTGTTTTACTTGTAGAGTTATAGCCAAGACCAACGGGAGGAAATTAGCTTTGGACACAAGTTTGGAGGTTTTTTTTTTTTTTTCCTTCCCCTCCTCCTGACTTTGTCTCCCTCTCCCTCCTTCCATGTGAAAATATTTAGCAAACAGTGACAATGATGAAAAACAGTAGGAAACAAAATGTTCTACATTAGTATAAAACATGAAAAATGCAGCAAGGACCCTTAGCAGTACAACATGTGTTATGCTGGCTGGCAGTCCATTAGCGCTGATAGACATTTCACTTACCTAAGTCAAATATAACAGTCTAGTATTCATTAATATAAGAAGGGGCTGTGGAATCGGAGCTACCATCTGGCTGGGCCGACAGAATAATCTACAACTCATGATTAGGTCTAAGGAGTGGGGTTTCGCTTTAATCTTTCTCATTGCTCGAAATTTCCATCTGCGCAGTTCGGCACATCATTTTTCTTCAAGACAAATGTGCTGTTTTTCATGTTCCAAAATTAGATCAGAAGAAAACGATTAATCATGTCACGGCCTGGGAAAGGAAACAAAGCTCCCATATCCTCCCGCTCTCCCCCTTCGCCGGCCCCGCACGGTGGCAAGTTTCGCTGTTTTACCCCCCAGCCCCCCAGTCCCCAGCCCCCCGCGTTTCCAACCCAACTCTGGAGATGCGGTCGCCGGTGCAGCGGCGCCCCCTGCCTGCGCGCGGGCCTCCCCCCGGGGGCGCCCCGGGGACCCACAGGGACCGCAGGGGCGGGGCGGCGCACGGGGTGGGGTGGGGGGCTGCGTCCCAGGCCCCCTCCCGCGCCGCCGGGCCCTGTCTGTCAGGCAGTTCGCGAGTCATAACAAATCCCTGGCGCGGAGCTGAAGCTGAGCATTTGCCGGAGCGTCATGGGGATGATGAATGACCCGCAGGCCTTTGAAGTGCTCTGCCAGTTCAGCTGGGTCCGCGGTGCTGACAGAGAAATATACACAACAGCGTAACCAATAATGAGAACATTAAACATTCCTGCGCCGTGACAGGCTGACAGCGGGGCCGGCGCGCATCCATCATGGCGCAGATACGACCTTGACAGCGGCCCGCGCGGGCGCCCGCCCCGGCGCCCTCCTCTTCCTCCTCTTCCTCCTCCTCCGCCCCCCTCCCGACTCCGGGGCCTGCCTTCAGGGCCTCCTGGAGGTCAAGTGAGGTCTGGGCCGCTCCACTCTGCCAGGCTGCCTGCCTGAGCGTGAAACGAGAGAGACCCGCCGCAGGGTGCGAACGCGGACAGTCCAAGTCTTCAAGTTCAGTCAACAATGTGCGGCTTGTAGGCGACAGGCCTGACAAAAACCAACGGTTATCCCTGGATCCTCACCTGCAAGGATCAAAAACCTAAAGCCAGGTGCCTGGGGCAAGAGAGGTTCCGCCGTGAAGCCTCCTCCTGGCCTTCCCAGGAGGGTCTCTCCACATCCCCCTATGGAACTCTGGCAAGGGGGGGGGGGACCCTCTCTGGGTGCCAGCCTCCCCCTTGGCCCCCTTCTTCTCAGTTGGCTTTGAGATCTGATTTCTGGACTCTGAAAGAGAAAAAAACAGCCCAGAAACACAAAGATCTCCTCCTCTTCCTCCATGGAGAAGTGAAATCTGCCCAGATAAGAAGAGACGGACTGGCCAGCCACACTTCCCCGGGCTGAGCTGGGACTGCCTCCTTGGGATGGTGGGATACCCCCACCCCACTCACTCACCCACCACCCATGCCAAGCCCGCTCACAACTGCCAGGTGGTCGTGAGCCAGGGTTCTGGTCCCAGCCATGAGAACATGGGTAAGTCTAGAACCTTCGTGGACCAAAACATGGAAGCCAGGAGCTTCTTCTGGGTCTCCCACATGGGTGACAGGAGCCCAAGCACTTGGGCCATCTTCTGCTGCTTTCCCAGGTGCATTAGTAATCAGCTGGATCAGAAACAGAGTGTCTAGAACTCAAACTGGCACCCGTATGGGATGGTGGTGTCAGGTGGTCACTTTACCCACTACACCACAACACTGGCCCTCATTCTTGGCTTCTGAGAACAGAATAAACTCCTGAACTCTTCAACAGTCATCAAAAACTCCCTGCAAGCCACACACACACACACACACACACACACACAGAGATGGTGAGTGGAAGATGGGGGTGTTATGAGGAGTCTAGCTGGCGCCTAGGGGAGGAGTCTGTGAGGCCAGGGCTTGTGCTCTGAGAAACAGCTCAGTGATGCACCTGCCCCCTCAACTGGGTCTGCGTGCCAGTGCTGCAGAGCCAACTCGGCTGCGAAGAGCATTCGTGGAGACGACATCCACCGGGTACCCTACAGTGTCTCGTCCCTTTCTGCCCAGCTCCCTTCTACCACCTGCAGGAGGCGTGCTGCCCTGTCCTGACCCACACCTGACCTCGCCTGCCTCAGTGTCCTGTGACCCTGAACCAAGGGAGCAGCTTAGAATGGGGATGCAGCTGTGCTTTGTTGGGTTCGGGGCTACCTAGGACTAGCACGCTGTCTTGTTCTAAAATGCCTGTGCAAAACACACACACACACCCAGCTCCTTCCCCAAGAAATTGTTCTCACCAGGCCTGTGAAAGGGAAAGGCCTCAGAGGCCAAGTTTGTACTCCAGGCCCCTATCTATCCCTGGCTACAGCAGATGGCCTGGTGTTTCACACATACCCGTGCAACCAGGCGGATTCTCTCTGCCCTGAGAACATGAACTTGGTCACAGGGATACTGAGCTCTTCAATGCCATGAAACGTTTTGGGCTGGGGCAGCTCTTGTAAGTCATGTGCCAAGAACAAAATTCAAAAGCTGGTATTCAGAGGCAGGCAGGAGAATGAGGAGGAGGCAAAAAGCAGTGATCTCAGACACCAGGCAGACCCAAGAGAAGACAGCCTGCTTTCAGCTCCTGACTTGCCACTTCCTGGCCCCTGAGGCCTGCACTGCTTCTTGCCCTTAGAAGCCTGTGTGACAGCTGGCCCATGGAAATCTGTAGGCCCCAGGCCTGGCCATTCAGTCCATCCTACCTTCTGGCCCAGGGATGGACATGTGACCTCATCAGACCAGAGTCCCTCCCTGGGGTTTTGTAAAGTGCTTCTGAAGACGACGTGCTCTTCATTCGTTTTGGCTTGAGTACTGGAAGGCTGGGCCCCCAAAGCTCATCGCACCACAGCTGCTGCCGCCTGAATGAAACCCAGCTGTCACAGGAGTGAAGGAGCCCAATCAGAGCCGGGGAGCCCACCAACGACATGTCTCAATGTCTTCTGCAGCTGCCTGCATCTAGGGAAGCCAGAAGTCCCCTGCACACTTCAATTCCTGACAGGAGCCAATACATTCCCTCTGTGCCTGAACTGGGTTCAGGGGCCAGCACTGGGCGTAGTGGGTAAAGCCACTGCCTGCACTGCTGCCATCCCACAGGGGTGTCAGTTTGAGTCCCAGCTGCTCCACTTCCCATGCAGCTCCCTGCCAATGTGCCTGGGACAGCAATGGAAGATGGCCCAAGTCCTTGGGCCCCTGCACTTGCATGGGAGACACAGAAGAAGATCCTGGCTCTTGGCTTTGGATCTGCCTAGCTCTGGCTATTGCAGCCATTTGGGGAGTGAACCAGCGGATGGAAGATCTCTGTCTCCTCTCTCTCTCTCTCTGTAACTCTGCCTTTCAAACAAAATAAACAAATCTTTAAAACAAAACTAGGATTACGTTCAATTTGTTTGTTGCAACCCAAAAGAGGCCTCATCCTGATGTTTAATACAGGAGTCACCTAAAGGTACTGCTTCTCCCCTTTTGAAATATTTGTGTATGTGAATAGGAACCCACTAAGGCTCGGCGCAAGGAGGGCTGCAGCCTCATTTTCTAATCCTCCGTCCCCACAGCTCCCTACGACCTCAGCCCTCATGCCCTAGAGCCAGGCTGAACACCCGTCCCCACAGACCCAGCTGTTCCCAGGCCAGGTCCAAGCAACTTGGACTTCTGAGCCTGCCAGGAGTGCCAATTTCCCATGCCTCCGGTTTGTTCCCATCCCCAAGCAAGAAGAGAACAGGGACTAGCTGACAGGCAGCCCTCGCAGCCCCTGAGTGAAGCCACTGGGCCTGTCCCCACTGCCTGCCCAGCAGGAAACCAGGGCTCTGGCTGGCCCTTCCTGGACCTCAGTCATGGCCACTGCTCTCCCTCTTCAGACACCATTTGAGCCTAGAAAGTCCATCGGGACCAAAAATGAAATGTTCTCGTTCTAGCCCTGCTGTGATGACACGGTTCCTATATAAGTGGGAGACGCCAGGGGCAGCCCAAGGTGGACAAGCCTGGGGGGTTTAGTGGCTGACAAGCCTAAGATGAGCCAACTTTGTGTGATGTGACTTCCTAAAAATAAAAGTGAAAAGGGGGCAGGTTGGGCTCGAGTGCCACGTCCAGAGGCTTTCAGGATTGTGCGACAGTGCACACTGAGCAAAGGTGATGGGCAGTCAGGAAACGCACTGGGGGGACATGGGGGAAAGGCTGTGGGGTGCACAAGCTCCACCTCCATCGACACTGGGAGGCTGGCACCTGCTTGCGCTCCTTGCAATCCTGTGGACACCACAGGCTGGGCTGGCACACAGGGAGCACTCGAGCACCTTCACGTCCTCCTGTCTCATCCAGTCTTTGCCCTCCAGGGGCAACGCCAGAGCCAATCAGAGAACCTCACAGAAAAGCAGCCGCTATCACAACCCAAGAACTTTCTGACAACTCCAGCTACCTAGCAGTTCTAACAAGCACTGTTCTAAGCGAACGATCTCTACATCACTGCAGACATTCAAGCCAAGACCGCATCATCAACTCCCAAATCCCACATCAAGTGCATGCTGGGCTCCTAGGATCCTTTTCAAACACACAGACTTCTGCAGCCTCAGTTGCTCTCTCCGTGAGGTGGAGGTGAGCATCCACCTCCTCCCCCATCTTCCTGACTTTATGGGTTTGGTGAGTGGATTTTTCCAAGATGTGGCTGCTTGAATTTTCAGCAATGGCTTCACACCATCTCCCGCTCCACAAGCTGTTTCCTGCTGTATACCTTCCCATTCTCCGTGAAGAGCAGGTGCCTCGGTGCCACCCTCTTCAATGTAAGCAAGCTGTGACCTCTGCATGAGCAGACGCGGCGTAAGTGACGCTATACGATTCCAAACCAAGCAGCTCCTGGTGGCTTTCTAGGGATGCTTTCTTCCAGAATCCAGCTGCCAGGTTATGTGGAAACCAAAACCTGCCCAAGCAGAGTTCACATGGAGAGAGGCCCATGGAGGACTCTGACCCACAACCCAGCCAACATCCTGATGGCCCATGGAGAACTCTGACCCACAACCCAGCCAACATCCTGACAGCCAGCATCATCTGCCAAAAGCAGATCCAGACTTATTTGCAGCAGCATTATTCACAATGGATGAACTGTGCAAGGAACCCAGGTGTCCACTGTCAGGTGAATGGATAACAAAATGTGGTGTACGTGTGCGGCGGAATATTACTCAGCCCTAGAAGGGGAATTCTGCAATCTGCTACAGCATAGATGAGTCTTGAGCTAAGTGATGTAAGCCAGTCACAAAAAGACAAAGGCTGTCTGATTGCATTTAAATGAGGTACAGAGAATAGTCAAAAAATCACAGAGCTGGAAGCAGAAGGGTGGCCATCAGAAGCTCGGGGAGGGGAGGTTGGGGAGTTGATGTTTAACGGCTGCACAGTTAAAGTTCTGCAAGCTGAAAACAGTGCTGGAGGGGCTGGCGTGGTGGCACAGCAGGTCAGTGCCGACATCCCAACTGAGCCCTGGTTTCATTCCTAGCTGCTTCACTTTCTATCCAGCTCCCTGCTGATGCTCCTGGGAAAGCAGCAGGAGATGGTCCAAGTGCTTGGGCCCCTGCAACCCATGTGGGAGACCCAGATGTAGCTGCTGAAGGCCAGTCCTGGTCATTGCAACCATCTGGGGAGTGAACCAGCAGATGGAAGATCTCCCTGTCTCTGTCTTTCCTTCTATACCTTTTACTCTGCCTTTCAAATAAATGTCTTGTTTAAAAAAAAAAAAGGCTTATTTATTTATTTGAAAGGCAGTTACAGAAAGGGGGCAGAGACACAGAGAGAGGATTCTTGCAGATGCTGATTCACTCCCCAAATGGCTGCAATGGCTGGAGCTGGGCCAGTCTAAAACCAGGTACCAGGTGCTTCTTCCAGGTCTCCCATGTGGGTGAAGGGCCCAAGCCCTTGGACCATTTTCTGCTGCTTTCCCAGACACTTTAGCAGAGAGCTGGATCAGAAATGGAGAACGCAGTACTTGAACCAGCACCCATATGGGATGCCGGCACCACAGGCAGCAGCTTTACCCACTGTAGCACAATGCTGGCCCCTAAATAAACATATTTTTTTAAAAAAAGTAAAAGAGGTGGCTGACACTGTGGTATAGTGGGTAAAGCTGCCACCTGCAGTGCCAGCATCCTATATGGGCACCGGTTCGACTCCCGGCTGCTCCAATTCCGATCCAGCTCTCTGCTATGGCCTGGGAAAGCAGTGAAATATGGCCTAAGTCCTTGGGTCCCTGCACCCACATGGTAGACCAAGAAGCTCCTGGCTCCTGGCTTTGTATTGGTGCAGCTCTGGCCATTGTGCCCATTTGGGGAGTGAACTAGCAGATGGAAGACCTCTCTCTCCCTCTGCCTCTCTGTAACTCTGCTTTTCAAATAATTTTGTTTTAAAAAGCAATGAGTTCTGGAGACTGATGGTAGTTATGGCTGCACATTTTACAAATGTACTTAATATCACCAAACTGTATGTTTAAATTGATGATGATAAATTCTACATTATATCTATTTTCACAATGAAAGCTACTGGGGAAAAAAGTACACTTTTCTGGATTTAGCCCCCAGCCACTGAGTCACCCTGAGTCTTCGAGTTTGCCCAACTGAAGTCCTGGAGAAAAAGTAATCCTCAGTGTGCAACATCCACATTCCTGTCCCCAAAAAACAATGACATAATAGCATAGCTTCAAATCCATGCTGACACTGCAGTGGTAACTCTAACGGTAAGGGTGAGATGGCCAGGAGACTCTCAGAGGCCTGAGGACATGAGACACGCCCAGCGCTGGGACCGTTGGTGATGCACCCTCCACTGGCCATTGGGCCTCCCTCTCCCCCAGAGTGGTCCTATCTCCCAAGGAGTTTTATCCCAACTTGAAATCCAGGCCTTGCCCTAACAAATGGTTCTTGCTCCCATACTTCCTAGCCTCAGAAGTCAGCTCTGGCCCAGCAGGTAGCAAAACATCTTAACAGCGTGGGAGCTGTGCCTGCACGCAAGGCCTATCCCATAGGGCCCTGCACCTAAGAGTTGCCTGCAAAGCCCTGGGGCAGTCTTCCCACCCTCATTGCTCCCCATAGGAGTTTACAAGGGAGCTGGGCCAGTTCAGGGAGAATCAGGAAGGGTGCTGGCGTGGAACACTGCACATGAAACCAGACTAGGCCCTCAGCCATGTACCAGCCCCTGCTGTCCCCTTGCAGACAGATCACACAAAAGACACGTGTAGCCTGGGAAAAACTGCATGCACAGCAAAGTTCAGGAGCAAATCCTTTTTGCTTCATGACTCCCGTTGAGACCCCCACAAATGAATTTGAAATTTGGATGACTTTCCCTATTTATCCTGATAACACTTTGCTCTGGGCAAGTGTCCCACCTCCTCTTCAGTCTTGGGTCACCTCCTAATCATGAGCGGTTCTAAGGTGCACTTGCCATGGTTTGTGGAGCCGGTTGGGACTTTGCAGGATCAAGGGGTGCAGAGCGGCGTGTCTGAGTGTCCACTATGTCTGTGACTGGTTAGTGGGGAGCAGCTCACAATACAGAAGGCAAGAGTCAGCCCCCCATGGACGCCACTGGGACTTCAGAGCAGGAGCATGGTTTGTCAGTGCCACAGCTCTAGAGTTCTCCATGGTGACAGGACAACATGGTAAAGTCCCTGGACATGGAATCCAGCCCCTACCATCATCTTGCAGCTCTGGGCCCAGGCACTCCCTCGGTTTCCTTGTCTCAGCTGCCCAGTCCTGGGCGAGTAATCTACACCCAAGCTCAGCTCAGACCACCTAATTGGATTCTTGGCCAAATTTCTGCAAAAAATTCTTCCAGTTCACAAAAATAGATAGATAATCCTCTTGCTCCAAACACGACTATGACTCTCCTGAGACGAATGCTTAATGGGGCAGCATCATCTGCGTTTGGCCCAATGCCCCAGACAGCACGGCTCACACGTCAGACCATCCTTCTCCACCTACAGTGTACCTACGTATTCCTTGCTCGGTGCTGCATCTCCCTTCTTCCTGACAATACTTTAACCATGCACAAGAGCTGGCAGGTGGCCCCGTGAGACCAGCCCCAGTAACACTCCTTCTCAGCACAGTTGAATGTACGTGTTAAGCATGTGTCCCCAGCTTGAACAACTAGAGTTCTTTTCCAGGAATTTTTAAGTGGACTTGGGATAGATATTCTCAGTCCTCCACGGGCATGGAAGTGAGCCACAGCTTTGACAGCTGTGCCGCCTCCTGTAGCAGGAAGAACTGGGCAGAGAGAATGAAGTCCGCACAGTGCAGCAGAAGGGAGGCAGGGAGGCTACAAAGTCAATTCTATCAGGAGACAGAGTAGGGGCGGGGCATGCCTCAAAACCAGGAGGAGGATGTGCCCCGAAGATCAGAGGACAAGGGCAACTGAGGGCTGGGGGAAGGCATCGACCCTGTGTGTGGGCTCAGAGACGACAGGGAGGTCTGGAGCCGTGAGGAGCATGACAGCAGACAGACAGACACTTCCAGAGCCACCGAGCACCAGGCATGAGAGGCAGGGAGCAGGTGGCAGCCACCCCCATCCCCGTGATCCCCACCAGAAGCACAAGGACACCAGGTCCCCCTCCTGCAAGGAGCAGAAAGCAGCTGAGCCAAGGGCATTTCCAACCCTACACGGGCAGAGGCAGACTGGCCAGGGGAATGGAGGCAGGGAGTCCCCAGACCGGAATGACATCCGTCCAGGTGACCTCCTGCACGTCGCAGGGTCAAGGCCCCTTGAGCTGGACCCACACACCAGGGCACCGGAGGCTCCAGGCCCACACTTCCTTCCAGTGCTGGGAGCTTAGGGAACACAATAAGGGTGACAAGAGTTGCTGGGAGCGCCCTATGTTACAAAGCTACGGTTCACCTATGAGTTACAAGGTTTCAGCAGAAGGGGGCAGCTCCCATCTCAGCCCTGGCCCCCTGTACACAGGGGTGAGGGGCGCTTCTCCCCCAGATAAAGGGACGATGCAGGGAAGAAAGGGTGGTGACACTGCGAGGGGATGATGCGCTTCCTCTGTCCCAGTCAGCGCTCCGCCTTGCACGCGCCGCATCTCATGCGACCTCCACAGCACCCCGTGAACAAACACTACTCACTCTCCTCCTCTCACCAGGAGGAAGCCACCTAGCCAAGGTCACGGAGGTGGGAGGCGGCAGCTTCCAGGCCCTGGTCAGTCTGGCTCTGGAGGGGCAGGAGGCGGCAGGGCGGGGTCAGAGTACACACAGCAATGCACGCCTTACACACAGACCCAACCCTTGCCTGGAACGTATCTGTGTCGCACAACTGCCCTCTATTTGAGCAAAAACACCATGAACCTTCATTTTGAAGCTCTGGGTTCTTTTTAAAGTGAAATTTCATTTTTATATATTTGAAAGAACAATGAGAGAGGGGGAGGGAGAAGGGGAGAGGGGGAGGTTTACTGCCCCTACACACTAAGGCACCGGGGTGTCATCAACAAGAAATGTAAATGATTAGGAAAATACGGGAGCAGACACTTAACCTGGGAGTTAAGATGCCTGTGACCCACATTGCAGGATCCGGGTTCAATCCTCAGCTTTGTCTCCCGACTCATGTTCCTGAAAATGCAGGCCCTGCGAGGTAGCAGCAACGGTTCATGTAACTGGGTCCCTACCACCCATATGGCCAACTGGGACAGTGTTCCTGGCTACCAGCTTTGGCCCTGGCCTAGCCCCAGCTGTTGCAAACATGTAGGGAGTGAACCAGCAGATGGGAGCTCTGTCTCCCTCTCTGTGTCTGTGCTTCTGTGTCTCAAATAAATAATACGGTGTCAGGGATTAGCCAGTGAACCCTGGAGTCAGATGATATGGCTTTAATCCTAACCAGCTCTGTTACCTTGGCCATGTAACCCAACCTATTTGTAAAACAGGAGTGCCAACCTCAGAGCTGTGAGGATCCTGGGAGAAATGTGAACACAAAGCACTCAGCAGTTCCTGGCACATAACAAACACCAAACAGATGTTCACTGTGTGTGTAACGCAAGTCAGGGATGTCAGCTGTTGCTCTTTAGGCTGAAGTGGGGGCACAAACCACACTCAGGAAGCAGGGCTCGCTCCCTGGCCTCCCCGCCCGGCGAGGGCAAGGAGCTGGTTCACCCTGCTGACTGCTGGGCCTCACTCTGAACAGTGCCCGATGCACGCACTGAGGGGGCGCTCCAGGAACAATGGCACAGGAACACAGCATCCAATGGTGCTGAAGTCTGTGAATTTCTTTAGTTCTTGCTTTAACCCACCCTCTGCTTAAAAACCACCACCAGTCACTGTGGCTGATAGTAATTACATTTCTAAAGTACACCAGAGTCAGAAAAGAACCCAACTTTCCCTGACTTAATCGGCCCGATCAGCACCGTCTGGTGATGACCGTAACCCACACGCTACATTTCCCTGGCAGCAAGATGAGCCCACGCAAGGTGCAGGGCCCATGGAAAACCCTTGCCGGTACTGGCCTCACACACCCTGCACTGGGAAGCCCCAGTGCTGACCCACCCCACCTCCTCCCCTGAGCAGGCCCAGGAAGGATGGGGATTGCCCTAGACCTCAATGGCGAGGGGGGAGTTCTTTCTTCCACTTCCATTTTGCTCTCTTCCCGTCTTCTCCCTGCCCCCCATTCCCCAGGTCACCACTCTCGCTCTTGCAGACTGGATCCTCACAGCATGAAAAATGGCTGCGCAGAATAAAGATGTTCGCCCCTCTGATGAGCACATTTGCAGAAGGTATGTCAGAGAGCCCAGGGCCGGGCGTGGGCGGTCTTTCAAAAAGTTGCCCCCCCCCAGCATCTCCCCCCACCCTGACCCTGCATCGCTTACTTATTGGAAGAGTAATAAATATGGGCCGACAGGCCCTTCTCACAGTTACAAAGCCTACCTGTAAGCGAGCTCAATAATTAGCAGTCTTGAAGATGATCTATGACTTTCATTACCCTTTGGGACTGGAGACTAAATGAGGACAGAGCTAATTGCCGTGCAAAGCAGTTTGGCATGAATGAGAAAAATGCAGGCCCTGTCTCCTGCCAAAAAAAGAGCCCTATTGCTGCTCTGATCTCCAGGCTGGTTTCTGCCGCGGGAGTTTACTCGGTGTCCATAAATCACGGGCTGCTTACAGCTGAGGCAGCCCCTAGTCGGCAGCGGGCTGTGCGCTGAGTGACAGATCCCAGCCCACTGCATGAGAACTGCAGCTCCCCCCATTCTTCTCCTCCTCTTCCTCCTCCTTTGCACACTGACCAGAAAATCAAACCCAGACTGCTCTGAAAAGAGCGGCGGGGGCCCGAGGTTGGGGGCAGGAGGGCGGGGTGCTATCTTGGGGTGGGTTCCGGATGTCCACGTCCAGCTGCTCAAGCCATGCACACGCTGCCCCCTCATCCCAAAACCCACCCCGTCCCCGACACCGGGGGGACAATGGTAGGGAAGAGGGCAGGCCCCTCCTGGAACGCCCCAGGCTGAGCTTTTGTCCTTGGTTTGTCATCGAGACAAATGTGGCCTCCCTTCTGGCCCCCAAGTCTCCCTCTTCCCCCACCGCTCCTGCAGGAAATGCTTCTCTTGAAAGAGGACTGACACCAGCCACATGTGTGTCTGCAGCTAACAGCTGTGCACAAGCACGGAGGGCGGAGCCAGTGGGGCACGGCCAGCCCTGGCAGGGGGATGGCGCCAGGAGACATTCTCTTCCTCACCCCCAGGCCCAGCCTTTGTCATTCCTCAAGGAACCCTGCTTCTGGGGATCCAGGGTGGGACACACACTGGCCGGCCACAGCTCCATCCTGGCCCCTTCCATGCATGCAACCCCCTGCCGTGCAGGGCGGCGCCCTCTCTTGTGGGCAGACACCAATTTCACACTCAGAGCTGACTTTTCTAAGGCAGGCACATAATTAATTCTTAGTATTGCCAAATTATATTTGACACTTAATTTAAAACTCAAGGTTCAATAATGCAAATCCTCTCCTGTCGAGAAAGGTGCTGTGCACATGGAACACGCATGCGACTTGACAACGGGGTTGGGAGGGAGGGTTCCGGGAGGCTCCCAGAGAGGGAAGACAGCTGACTTTCAGTGAACACCTACTTCCACTCATCATCTTAACCCCTTCCCCACAGCCATGTGAGGAAAGACCGGTACAGCCTCCACCAAGACCCTGTGAGGTTGATTCACCCAAGGTCACTGTGTCGGGAAAGAGGTCAAGCTGGGGTTCACAGTCTCACAAGCTCCCTGGTTCTGCATGCAAAGCAGTTCTTCCTATAAGGATGGGCACAAGGGTCTCCCCAAGTGGAAGCCATAGTGGCACATCCCAGAGCAGTTGGCCATGGCACTGTGCACTGGGGCAGGTTCTCCTTCTCAAATAACAAGAAAGCCTGACGCAGGCTTTCAGTACAGCAGCTGAGATGCTACCTGGGACACCAACCTCCCAGACAGGAGTGCCTGGGTCTGAGAAAGGAGCTCCATTCCTGATTCCAACATTCCAGGGTGCTAATACACACCCTGGGATGCGCTCAAGTTACTGGGTCTCTGACACCCACATGGGAAAGCACGGTTTCTCTTTAAAAAAAAAAAAAAAAAGTATTGATTGATTTTTGAAAGAGTTTTAGAGAGAAAGGGAGAGACAGAAAGAGAACTCTTCCATCTGCTGGTTCACTCCCCAGACAGCTTCAACAGCCAGCTGTGCGCCAGGTCAAAGCCAGGAGCTTCATCTGGGTCTCGAACCAGGGAGGCAGGGGCTCAAGCGCTTGAGCCCTCTTCCACTGCTCTTCCCAGGCCATTAGCAGGGAACTGGATTGGAAATGGAGCAGCCAGGACATGAATCAGTGCCCATATGGGATGCTGGTGTCACAACTGATTCCTTAACCTGGTACTCCACAACGCAGGCACTGAAACTGGTTCCGAACTTCATACTATCATTACAATCATCACTTGTGACAGCACATTTATTTAAAATGTTTCCCCCACTAGATGGTCTGCACCCTGAAAGTAGAAGCTGCTTCTATATCCCCAGTTCCTAGTAGGGGCTGCCGCCACAAAACAGTTTATTTTAAGAATGATTAAAAAGAAGCCGGCAATGCGGCATAGTAGGTAAAGCCACCACCCACAGTGCCGGCATCCCATACGGGGATCAGCTCGAGTCCCAGCTGCTCCACTTCTGATCCAGCTCTCTGCTCTGGCCTGGGAAAGCAGTAGAAGATGCCTCAAGTCCTTGGGCCCCTGCACCTGTGTGGGAGACCTGGAAGAAGCTCCTGGCTCCTAGCTTCAGATCGGCACAGCTCCAGCCATTGTGGCCATGTGGGGAGTGAACCAGCGGATGGAAGACCTCTCTCTCTCTGCCTTTCAAATAAATAAATAGATTTAAAAAAAAAAAAAAAAGAATAAATGAGTGACTCAATAATGTTCTCACCAACTCAGTAGCATTCACAGACTCCACTCCCAGACACCAAGTTCACCACAGTCACTCCAGAGGGACATAATTCTGGCACAGCCTGAGCTCCCCAGAAGTGTACACATCACTCTGCACCACCTGCCACACGTGGAGCACAGCCGTGGCCACAGGCAGGGGAAGGCATGCATAGAATGAGGTTACTGCAAAAGCCCTTCCCAGCGCCTCACTCTCCTCCTAACTCAGGCAGGCGATCAGTCAGATCACCAACTCCACACCACAACACTCAACACCACGGTGACCACCTTGTATGTGTCCCCCTGGGGACCTGAGAGACCGTTTCCCTGCAATGGAGTGCCCAGGTACCCGGAGCCATGGCTCATAAGGAACGTGCTATGGTCTGCACATGGTTTGAGTGTCTCATGAGGGGTCAGCATTAGAAGCCCAGGAAAGCTGCACTGGGAGGTGCTGAGGGACCTCTCAAAGCTGGGCTCCAGGGTAAGTCTTTAGGCCAACTGGGTGCCTACCTTTGAAAGTGACTGTGGGACCCCAGTTACTCTCTGGCTTCCTACTGGACCATGTGGCCTCCCTGCCATTCACACACGCCCCTGGCACTGTGACACCACCTACCATTAGCCCTCACCAAAGGCTGAACCAAGGCGACCACCCAATCTTGAACTTGAACCTTCGGAACTAGGAGCTACAGAGCCTCTTTTTATAAAGTGAGCCCAACTCAGGTATTCCTGCAATACACTGAATGTTTATGTCCCCACAAAATTTGTACACTGACATCCTAACCCCCAGGTACTGGCACGGGTAACAGGGCCTTTGTAAGATGCTTAAGTCATGAGGGCAGAGCCCTCATCAAGAGCATTTGCACCCTTAGAGAAGGGACACCAGAGAGACCCCCTCATCCCTTCATCCCAGTGAGGAAAAAGTTGACTGTCCATGAGAAAGCACACGTTCAGGGGGCCACGGCTGCAGCTCTGCACAACACCAGCATTCCCCACAGGCACTGGCTCAAGTCCCAGCTGCTGCACTTCCAATCCAGCTCCCTGCTAATGCACATGGGAAAGCAGAAGATGGCCTGAGAGCTTGGGCCTCTGCATCCATGTGGGAGACCTGGATGGAGTTCTGAGCTCCTGGCTTTGGCCAGGGCTAGGCCAGACCGTTGCAGCCATCTAGGGAGCAAACCAGTGGTTGGAGAAGGATCTCCATCTCTCCTCCTCTCTCTGCAACTCTGCTTTCAAATAAACAAATAAATCTTTAAAAATAATAAGAAAGCATACTTCCATCAGATGCCCGATCTGACAAGCACCTTGATTTTGGACTTGCCAGACTCCAGAACTGTGAGAAGTAAATTTGTATTATGTATAAGCTCCTCTGTCAATGGTGCTTTTTGACAGCATCCCGAATGGACTAAGACACACTGCAAGCATCATGGGAAATCTACCACCTGTTACAGACTCATCTTCCATGTGCTACTGGCCACTGTTGCTGTGGATTCATTCTAAGAGGAGGAGCATGGTGGGGGCAAGAGGTGCAGAGTCACCACACAGACCCTGGGATTGGGTGAAAGCAGGCCAGAGGTGAGCAGCCCACAGACTCGTTTATTTCAGTTGGTACAGCAGTTTAAATAGCCAAGGCAGCCAATCCGGTCAAGGGGTGGTTTACGCCCTAACCAATCACAGCCTGTTGCCAGGCAGGCTCCATTGCCAGCAGCCATCTTGGCATGGCCTTCTTATTCCACCACAGGCCACCTTACAGAAACAGGCTCAGAATGAGCAGAGCCCTAGGGAGGCAGCCTGTGCAATGCCAACCCTTGCTCACCTCCTGCAGCGGGAGGGGACAAAGAAAGGACAAGAAGAGAATTCTGGTAAAGGCTGGATCACACACCTCTGAGACATGGGTTGGACGTAAAGCAGTAACCAGACCCTGTCCACAAAGTCTGGAGCCAGACAAGGGTCCCCAGGGACCCTGCGACTACCGTGAAGGGAGAAAGAGCGGCAAGACCTCATTCAGCACCAGTGGAGTCAGGACAGGAAAGTCTGCTCCTACACTGTCTTCCCTCCCTGAACTGCAAAATGTAAATGTTTGTGCGGCTCATTTCAGCTTTTTCACAGGCCAGCCTAGGCCTGATGCACTGGACATGGACATTCAGAAATTTGGCAGCACAACTGCATAAGCATTATGGAGTTCACCCTCAACAGGAAAAAGGAAGGGGGCTGTCCCAGGGGGCAGTCAGAGACAGCTTCCTGGATGCAATCAGAAGGTATCTGGACACGTAGAATGATATGCAGGCATACATACGGTCAATTTGGGATGACATATCCACAGCCTAGGGCACCAACACACATACACTGTCAGATAAACGGACTCCTCTTGCACCCACAACTTAACTCGACTCCCCTAGAGTTCCTATTGTGAAGGCAAAGGACCACCGACAGCTCTCCAAGCTGTCACCAAGGTACAGCAATGGACTAGACCACCCCCTACCTGAAACAACACTGCACAAAATATGGGACGACGTTCATGAGCCATCCACTTGACCCAGTTCATCATCTTGAGAGTTTCCAGGATGCAGCAAGGGCAGGAGGATCTCAGGCAGATGTTGGTGAAGGTGTGGCAGGGAGACGCATCAGCGAAGTCTGAGGAGACCCAGACAACAGGTGTTTGCAGAAGAAGAGTCCTGGAGGGGAGAGCTGTGCACAGAGACAACCCCAGAGACACGCAGCTTCCCCTCAAGCATTCAGCAAAGCTCTGGTCTGGGTATGAGAGGAGACTGCTAGTCAAAGCCAGGCAGAAAGTGCCAGTGGGCCAGGAACAGTGCCCATGTTCCCCAGCCAGACTGGAACCCTCATTTTCCAGTGGGCACCAAGTAGAGTACTGAGAATGGTCTAGCCTCGGTAGCAGGGCCAAATTCACCTTCTATTAGGTCATTCCACCTAAAAACATCTTTTTTTTATTTATTTTTTATTTTTTTTATTTTTTACAGGCAGAGTGGACAGTGAGAGAGAAAGAGAGAAAGGACTTCCTTTTTGCCGTTGGTTCACCCACCAATGGCCGCCAAGGCCGGCGTGCTGCGGCCGGCGCATCATGCTGATCCGAAGCCAGGAGCCAGGTGCTTCTCCTGGTCTCCCATGCGGGTGCAGGGCCCAAAGACTTGGGCCATCCTCCACTGCACTCCCGGGCCACAGCAGAGAGCTGGCCTGGAAGAGGAGTAACCGGGACAGAATCCAGCGCCCCGACTGGGACTAGAACCCGGTGTGCCGGCACCGCAGGTGGAGGATTAGCCTGTTGAACCACGGCACCAGCCCAAAAACATCTTAAAACCAAGACCCGAAACAATGAAACTGTTTCCAAATAATTTATTTCAACAAGAACAAAGCTCAAGATTTCTAAGATGAAAATCACCAAATAAATTCAAAAGTGTCTGGCATCAAATCAAAATTCATAATGAATGTACTGGGGCAGGCATACAGCATAGTAGTGAAGACTCCAGCAGGGACAACTGTATTCCGTGTCAGACAGCCTGCGTTCAAGCCCCAGATCTACTATTGATTCCAGCTTCCTGCTGATATGCACCCTGGAAAGCAGGAGATAGCTCAATGACTTGAGTCCCTTGTGGTGGAATGAGGAAGGCCATGCCAAGATGGCCGCTGGCAAGCTAGTGTCAGTTACTCAGCAATGGCTTTGGAAACTACGTGGCAGTGGAGCCTGCCTGGCAACAGGCTGTGATTGGTTAGGGCATAAACCACCCCTTGACTGGATTGGCTGCCTTGGCTATATAAGCTGCTGTACCAACTGAAATAAACGAGTTTGCGGACTGCTCACCTCTGGCCCGTTTTCACCTGACTCCCGGGGTCTGTGTGGTGACTTTGCACCTCTTGTCCCCATCGCTCCTCCACTCAGAACGAATCCACAGCAACAGTCCCTGACACCTCCATGGGAGACGTGGACTGAGTTCCTAGCTCCCTGCTTCAGCCTGGCATAGCCCCAACCATTGCAATTATTCCGGGGAGCAAAGCAGCAGATGGAAGATCTCTGTTGGCCTGCCTCTGTTTCTGCCTGTAAATAAAATTTAAGATTTATTTATTTATTTTAAAGGTGGAGTAAGAGAGAGAGATCTTCCATCCACTGCTTTATACTCAAAATGGCTACAGTTGCCAGGGCTGGGCCAGTCCAAAGCCAGGAGCCAGGAACGCCATCCGGGTCTCTCACATTGCTGGCAATAACTGGAGTGGTTGAGCCATCATCTGCTGTTTCCCTGGTCTATCAGCAGGGAGATGAATCAGAGGCAGAGTAGCTGAGACTCCAACCAGTGCTCTGATATGGCATGTGGGCTTCACAGTGGCAGCTTAGCCCTCTGCACCATAATGCTCAACCCTCAAATGAACTTTTTTTTTTTTTTTGGACAGGCAGAGTTAGATAGTGAGACAGAGAGAGACATAGACAAAGGTCTTCCTTCCGCTGGTTCACCCTTCAAATGGCTAAGGCCAGCGCGCTGCGCCAATCTGAAGCCAGGAGTCAGGTGCTTCCTCCTAGTCTCCCATGCAGGTGCAGGGCCCAAGGACTTGGGCCATCCTCCACTGCCTTCCCGGGCCACAGCAGAGAGCTAGACTGGAAGAGGGGCAACCGGGACAGAACCGGCACCCCAACCAGGACTAGAATCTGGAGTATCAGCGCCACACGCAGAGGATTAGCCTAGTGAGCTGTGGTGCCAGCCCGCTCAAATGAACTTTTAAAATAAATGAAATGACCTTAAAAATTATCATGCATACAAGGAAACAGAAAAGTTCAACCCAAAGCAAAGCAAAAAATAATTAAGTAGAAGCCTGGAACACTGATACCATAGCTATCACAGAGGAATTAAAACAGTAATTTTAACTGTATCCATATAGTCACAAGAGCAAGCACGTTAGGTAACTTACGGAAGATCTAAAAAAAGACTCAAATCAACTTACAAACATAAAACTACAATGTGCAGAAATAATAAACACATGAGACTAACAGCAGATACAGTAAAATAAAATTTAAAAATTAGTGAACGTGAAGCTACAGCAATAGAAATCACTCAAAATAAAACACAGGGGCAGGTGTCTAGCTTAAAGGCTAAGACACCAGTCATGATGCTCACATCAGCGCACCTGCTGGATGCCTGGCTCCAACCCCTGACTCCTGCTTCCTGCTGAGGCAGAGGCTGGGAGGCAATTGTGTGGCTCAATTTAACTGGGCTCCTGCCACCCCCAAAGGAGACCTGGTTTGAGGTCCTAGTTCCCAGCTTCACCCAACCCAGTCAGTCTCTCTCTCTCTGCCTACAAAGTAATAATTAAAAAAAAAAAATGGGGCAGCTTTTGTGGCATAGTGGTTTAAGCTACTTCTTGAGAAACCCACATACCTACCAGAGTGCCTGAGACTGACCCCAGCCTCTTCTTCTGATCTAGCTCCCCACTAATGTTCCTGGGAGGCAGCAAATAACAGCCCAAGTTCTTAGGTCCCTGCCACCTGGGAGACCAGAGAGTTCGTTCCTGGATCCAGACTCGGGCTTGACCCAGCCCCAACTCAGGCAGTCATTTGTGGAGTAAACCAATGGACAGAAGATCTCGCTTTCTCTCCCCTTCTCCCCTCTGTGTCACTCTGCCTTCAAACAAATAAGTAAATAAAACTTTAAAAACAAACAGAGAAAGAACACAGAAAAAAAAATAAACATCAGTGACCTACAGAACAATGCAAGCAGCCTCACATGCAAGGGTATTGTAAAAATTCATGGAAAACTGAATTACAAGGCAAGTTTATCTGGGAACAAAAACAAATTTGAAATCCATGCAGATTTTTGTCGTCGCATATTCCATGAACTTTCTCAGGTGCCCTCATATATATACAGAAATGCAATCCCCAAAGGAGAGGTGACGGGAAAGAAGAAATAACGGCCAAGTTTTCTTCAAACTACCTAATGCCACTTAAGAAATACACATCCCATGGCTGGTGTGCATGTGTCGCATGGTAAAGCTGCTCCCCGTGGCACCAGCATCCCACATGGCTGCCATTTCAAGTCCCAGCTGTTCCACTTCCAATCCAGCTCTCTGCTATGTGCCCGAGAAAGCAGCAGAAGATGGCCCAAGGGTGTGGGCCCCTGCCACCCACACAGGAGACCTAGAAGATGTTCCTGGCTCAGCCCTGACTCACTGTGGTCACTTACGGAGTAAACCAATGGAAGATCTCTTTGTCTCTTCCTCTTTCCCTCCGTAACTCAGCCCTTCAAATAAATAAATAAATCTTTTTTAAGAAAAAGAAGAAATATGCATCTTGAATATTGCTTTATCTACTAAAGGTATTCAATTTGTTATCACAAACCTCACCACAAAGAAAGCTACAGGCCCAGAAGACTTAACGGATAAATTCTACCAAACATTTGAGGAAGAAATAACATGAGCTCTTCGCATGCTTCCAAAAAATCAAGCAGGATAGGATATTTCTGAACTCGTTCAGTGAGGCCAGCACCCTGGTGCCAAAACACAGAAGCAGTCACCAACATATCATGAATTTTGATAGAAAAGTTTGTAACAAACTTTAGTAAACTGAATCTAATAATACATAAAAAGGGGCATTATGACTAGGCAGGATTTAATCCAGCATTGTAAAATCAATCTAACATCCAAAAATCATTTAGCATAATACATCTTATTAATAAAAGATAAGGGGCCGGCGCTGTGGTGCAGCAGGTTAAAGCCGTGGCCTGAAGTGCTGGCATCCCACATGGGTGCCAGTTCTAGTCTGGCTGCTCCACTTCTGATCTAGCTCTCTGCTATGGCCTGGGATAGCAGTAGAAGATGCCTCAAGTCCTTGGGCCCCTGCACCCGCATGGGAAACCCAGAAGAAGCTCCTGGCTCCTGGCTTCAGATCAGCGCAGCTCCAGCTGTTGCAGCCATCTGGGGAGAGAACCAGCAGATGGAAGACCTCCCTCTCTGTCTCTACCTCTCTCTGTAACTCTTTCAAATAAATAAATCTTTACAAAAATAAAAGAATCTAGAAGATTATTTCAATAGATGCATAAAAGGTATTTGATGGAATACCCAGTAATGATGAAAATTCTCAACAAATTAAAAATAAGAGCAAACTTCCTTAACCTGAAAAGGCACTCTTCAGCTCACAGCTTTCAACACTCTTAATGGTTAAAGACCAAGTGCTTTCCTCTTAGGATTAGGAACAATGCATTGTACTAGAGCTTCTGGTCAGTACAATAAGCCAAGAAAACTATTTTTTTTTAATATTTATTTATTTGAAAGAGTTACAGACAGAAAGAGACAGACAGACTCTGAGAGATCTCCCATCCACTGGCTCACTCCCCAAATGGCCTCAACAGCCAGTGCTGGGCCAGGCCAAAGTCAGGAGCTTTATCCGGGTCTCCCATATGGGTAGCAGGAGCCCAAACACTTGGGCTTTCTGCTGCTGCTCTTCCCAGGCCTTTAGCAGGGAGCTGGAGCAGAAGAGGAGCAGCTATGACATGAACCAGTGCCCTACACAATCACAGGTGGCAGTTGTACCAGCCATGCCACAATGCTGGCCCCAGGATAACTATTTTCTAAAGAACTGAAAGAAGGAAGGAAATCATTTTTGTTTATATACGACATCGTACACAGAAATTTTGTTATCTCTACAAAAAGCTACTAAATCTAGTGAGTTTGGCATGATTGTGCGATACAAAACTGATTCCAAAAATCATTTGTATTTCTATATAATAGCAATAAACTAGAAATTAAAATGGAAGAAATCTAAAAGAATACTGGGGCAGGCATCTAGCACAGCAGCTGAGCCATCACTCGACATCCTGGCACGTCACAGCCTAGCATGTTACACACTTCCCAGGTTCAGGTCTCAGCTCTGCTTCTGAGTCCAGCTTCCCGCTAACACCCTAGGATGTAGGAGGTGATGGCTTCATTGATTAGGTCCGTGCCACCCATCTGGGAGACCAGATTGAATTCTGGGCTCCTGGCTTTAGCATGGCCTATCCCTAGCTACTGTGGTCATTGGGGGAATGAATTAGCAGATGGAAAATCTCTCTCTCTCTCTCTCTCTCTCTCTCTATTTTCCTCCCTCTTCTTCTCTCTCTTCCTTTTAAATAAAATAATTTGAAAGTTTTAAAAAGGAAAACTATCCATGCATTTAAATTAACTAAATAATGTAAAAAATATGAACTACTTAGGGATAAATATGACAAAACATACACAAGATTTGTTCATTGAACCATAAAAATGTCATCAAAAGAAAATAAAGACTGAAGGCCAGCACCGCGGCTCACTAGGCTAATTCTGCCTGCGGTGCCAGCACCCTGGGTTCTAGTCCCGGTTGGGGCGCCGGATTCTGTCCCAGTTGCTCCTCTTCCAGTCCAGCTCTCTGCTGTGGCCCAGGAAGGCAGTGGAGGATGGCCCAAGTGCTTGGGCCCTGCACCCGCATGGGAGACGAGGAGGAAGCACCTGGCTCCTAGCTTCGGATCAGCACTATGCGCAGGCCATAGTGGCCGTTTGGGGGTGAACCAATGAAATGAAGACCTTTCTCTCTGTCTCTCTCTCTGTCTAACTCTGTCAAAAAAATAAAATAAAAAATAAAAAAAGACTGAAATAAATGGAAAGATATGCCAAATGTTCATAGGTCAGAAAACTGTTCTCCATAAATTGATATATACTATTGAAGCAATCACATTCAAAATTCTTTAAGTTTTATTGTAGTTGATTCTAAAATTCATAGGAAAATACAGAAGACTTAGAAGCACTAAAACAACTTTGAGAAAGAACAAAATTGGAGCTCTAACACTATCTTTGAGACTTACTATAAAGTTATCAAGATAGTACAATATTGGTAACAAAAAAGCCAAACTCACCAGTGGAACAGAAATAGACTCACATGAATACAATTATTATTCAACAAATATGCAAAGAAAGGAAGCCTCATCCACAAAGGATGCTGAAACAACTGGATATGTACAAAAAGAAATTCATACTTCATACCACATGAAAAAATTATACGAAAATGAACCACACACAAAAGCAAAGACCGTGAAACTTCCTCATAAATACACAGGGCAAAATCTGTGTGTCCTCAAATTGGCAAAGGTTTCTTTGCTATGACAACATAAACATAGTATATAAAGAAAAAAGTGGTAAGTTAGACTTACCACTTAAAAACGCTATCAATAGTAATAAACAGGGAACTCATAATTGGGGAAATATTTACAAACCATGTGTCTGACACAGGAATTGTATCCAGGATATATCAAGAACTCTAAATATGTAGTAATGAGAACTCAATATAAAAACAACAGCAAAAAACTTGAACAGATACTTTAACAAAGAAGAAAAGCAAATGGAAATGAATAAGTACTAAGAAAATAGAAATCAAAACCACAATTAGATACTGTAACGTATCCATTAAAATTGTTAAAATTAGAAAAACCAATCAAAGCAAGTGTTGGTAAAGATATAAAGGAAATGGAACTCCCTTAAAAAGCTACTAAGAAAGTAAAATGATACAACCACTTAGCTAATTATTTAAGTCTCTTTACAAAGTTCAACATCCATTCAGCATGTGACCCAGTCCACTTCCAGGTATCTGTTTCAGAAAAATGAAAATGGCCGGCGCCGTGGCTCAACAGGCTAATCCTCCGCCTGCGGTGCCGGCACACCGGGTTCTAGTCCCGGTCGGGGTGCCGGATTCTGTCCCGGTTACCCCTCTTCCAGGCCAACCCTCTGCTGTGGCCCGGGAGTGCAGTGGAGGATGGCCCAAGTGCTTGGGCCCTGCACCCCACGGGAGACCAGGAAAAGCACCTAACACCTGGCTCCTGCCATCAGATGAGCGCGGTGCGCCGGCCGCAGCACGCTGTCCACGGCAGCCATTGGAGGGTGAACCAACGGCAAAGGAAGACCTTTCTCTCTGTCTCTCTCTCTCACTGTCCACTATGCCTGTCAAAAAAGAAAAAAAAGAAAAAGAAAAATGGAAGTGTATGCCCTAGGGCATGTATGTCCTGCGCTGTGGAGTAGTGAGTTAAGCCTCTTATCTGCAGTGCAGACATCCCATTTAGGCGCCAGTTCATGTCCCTGCTGCTCCTCTTCAGATCCAGCTCTGTGCTACGGTGGCCTGGGAAAGCAGTAGAAGATGGCCCAAGTCCTTGGGCCCCTGCAGCTATGTCAGGGACCCGGAAGAGGCTCCTGGCTTCAGATCAGTCACCTCCAGCCATTGCAGCCACCTGGGGAGTGAACCAGTGGATGGAAGATCTTTCTCTCTCTCTGCCTCTCTGTAATTCTGCCTTTCAAATAAGTAAATATTTTTTTTAAAAAAAAGCAGCAAAATGAAAAGTAAAAAAAAGGACAAAGTGGCAAATACACAAACACATTCAGATCAGCATTATTCTTGATAACGAAAAAGAGGAAGCCATCAAGGTGTCCAGCAACAGATGAGTGAACAAGAAAAACGTGGCTTTCTCTGTCTCTCTAACTCTGTCAAATTAAAAAATAAAAATAAGGCCAACACCGTGGCTCAACAGGCTAATCCTCCGCCTTGTGGCACCGGCACACCGGGTTCTAGTCCCGGTCGGGGTGCCGGATTCTGTCCCGGTTGCCCCTCTTCCAGGCCAGCTCTCTGCTGTGGCCCGGGAGTGCAGTGGAGGATGGCCCAAGTGCTTGGGCCCTGCACCCCATGGGAGACCAGGAAAAGCACGTGGCACCTGGCTCCTGCCATCGGATGAGCGCGGCGCGCCGGCCGCGGCAGCCATTGGAGGGTGAACCAATGGCAAAAGGAAGACCTTTCTCTCTGTCTCTCTCTCTCTCACTGTCCACTCTGCCTGTCAAAAATAAAAAAAAAAATAAAATAAAAAAAGGAAAACGAGGCACAACACATCTGATGGCGTTTCCATCATGCAGCCTAACGAAGGAGGAAGATGCTGACGCGTGCCACGGCCCAGATGGACCTGGAGCACAGTGTGCTAAGTGAAATAAGCCAATCACAGAACGGCAAACACACTGTGATTTCCCCAGGACCTCACGGAAGTCTCAGCGACAGAGCAGGATGTAACAGGCAGGAGTGTGGAGGCAGATGGGGAATTACGACTTACTGAATCCAGAGTTCCATTTTACAGGATGAAAAGAGTTCTTTGGATCAATGGTGGTGATGGTTATACAACAATGTGGGTATATGTAACCTTACTGACCTTTGTACTTAAAAATGGTTAAGATGGGGGCCAGCATTGTGGTGTAGCAGGTTAAGTCACCACCTCCAACACTGGGATCCCATGTCAGTGCCAGTTTGAGTTCCAGCTGTTCCATGCTAAGGCACATGAGAAGGCACCAGAAGATGGCCCAAGTAGTTGGGCCCCTGCCACCCGCCTGGGAAAACTGGATGGAGTTTTAGGTTTCTGGCCTCGGCCTGGCCCAGCCCTGGCTGTTACTGTCATTTGGGCAGATCTCTTTATCTCTGTCTCTCCTTTTCTCTCTGTAACTGTGTCTTTCAAATAAATAAACCGCTTTAAAAATGGTTAAGATTGTAAATTTTATGCAAAGGGCCTTTTACCATAACTAAGGATTTTTCTTTAACATTAAGTGCCAGGGGAAAAAAGAGATTCCTTACACTTTAAGAGAATCCTAAACAGCTTCCCGGAAGAGGTGCCATCTGAGTGGGGTCCAGGAAAAAGGAGGATTTATCCAGAGAACAGGAATTGGGCAGCCCAGGCACAGGACAGCTCAAGCCAAGACAAGGAGACTTGGATGGCCGGGAGGGCCCCTGAGAGCTGGCATCAGAGTCCCCTGGGCTGGAGGGAGGGGGCTGAGAAGCAGAGGGGGCACCCACAGGGCCTCCCTGACTCTACAGGACGCGGACCATCTGTGAACACTAGCACTGAATGAGCCGACCCCACAGCTCCACTCAGATGGTCAGCCCCACGTGAGCCAGCCCACCAACCCCACAGCCCCACAGCCCCACGGCTCCACTCAGGCGCTCGGGAAGGGAGAGACTCGGGGTTGGCACTGGACGGTCATCAAAAAACAAACATGTCCCTGGACAGTCAGGAAACGCCAGGCTGCCACACACAGGCGGGGCTGTTGGCTTGTTTGTGACTTTCCCTGTTTTCCATCACCCTGTCAGCGGCCACCCTGCCCCCACGCTGACCCTGTCTCTGGCTCCAGCCTGGCCTCGGTCCTGGGAGAAGTCAGACAGGAGAGGAAGCAGCTGGGCGCCCAGGGTCAGCAGGTGAGCGGGTTGCAGGCCCCTGCACACATGTGGCTCCAGCCTGCACTGCATGTTTGCCCATGGGTGTGCAGGTGGGGTCTGTACGCACGTGTGTGTCTCACCAGGAGAGGTGGAGGTCTGGGGGAAGCAGTGTGGACTCTGGGCCCCGAGGACTGGGGTGCAAATCCCACTCCTGCAGATTACTCCTCCTTTCCGTGCCTCAGTTTCCACGTCGGTTCAATGTGGAAAATACGATGTCAACAGAACTCACAGGGCTGCTGTAGGATTCACATGACTCACAAATCCAAGGCACTTGATCGAGGAGTGCTGGTACACAGGAAGTGTCTAGGAGTGCAAGCTTTAATCACGTGTGTCCACATGCACATGTGTCTGACAGAGCGTGTGCATGCACAGGTGTGGGGGAGGGGCGGGCAGCCTGTGTCTTGAGGGCAGTGTGCTGGGATTCTAGGAGGAGCAGCTCTGGCCAGCAAGGGCTCAGAAGCAGCCCAGACCCAGCCCCTCCAGGAAGGAAGGGGAGCCCTCGGGGCAGGCTCCTTCCCCATAGCCCTCTGCGCCAGGGTGCAGGGCGCCAGGCCCCCACAGATTTCTTCCTGCCATGGGCAGCTCAAGTCTTTTGCTGCCTTCCCATTTCCTGGGGCTGTAGGAGTAGAGAGTTTTTTTTTTTCTACCAAAGGCCACTGACCCCCAAAAGTCATCCAGCAAGGGGCATATACACAAGTCAGCTGAATCTGAGGACTGTTTTATCTTGGAAAATAACACAGGAACTCAACCCCTCTGCTTTTCAAATCAAGACAGTAAGTGGTGCCAATGCTAAAATAACAAGGCCTCCGGTTATGGAAAACTGCTTGATCAAAGGGAAAGCACTTTTGAGAGGTGACGAATTCTCATCCTTTCAGAGGCAAAACACATCCCAGCAGAGCAGGGGAGGACCTTCCACAGGGAGAGGGACAGGCAGACCAAGAACACCTGCAGGGGCGCAGTGAGGCGGTTCCCTCAGTCCTCACAGGTGGAGACAAAGGTGGAGACAAAGCTCTAGAGCTTTGCTGTCCAGCACTGAGCCATTAGCTTCACGTGGCTACTTAATTAAAATGAAATAAAACTTAAAACTCAGTTTTCAGTCATCCTAGCCACATCTCAAATGCCCCACAGACACACGTGGCTAGAGGCCGCCGTACTGGAGAGCACAAACGGAGACCTCATCCATCAGCACAGAACAGTCCGTGGGACAGTGCTGTCCTGCAGAGCGAGGAGCTGCCAGACAGAAGGACCCGGGTCCCTGGACAGCACCAAGGAGCAGAGCCACCCCTCAGCCTCCCCTGCACCGACTGCCGATCATCCTAAAATACAACATAGCAGAGAACTAAACCCTCTCGTCTCTCTCTCTCTGCTTCCAGCCACATCAGTACCCCCCTAACAAACACTTTAAAAATCAGAGCCTTTTAAGATTCTTCAAAAAATTAAAAACAGAACTGCCGTGCGATCCCACAGCCTCTGGACATATGCTCCAAAGAACCGAAAGTGGAGTCTTGAAGAGAGATTTGTACTCGTGTTCACATTACTACCAACATGCACCATAAGACACGGAAGCAACCCAAGTGGCCATCAACACGTGAATGAGTAGGCAAAATGTGCAGTCTACACGCGATGGAATACTCGCCCTAGAAATGATGGAAGTTATGACACACGGTACGACATGGATGACCCGTAAGGATGTCATCCTAAGTATAATAAACCAACTGCAAATGAGAGATCTTCTGTGATTCCACTTTTTGAGGTATCTGAAAGTGTAAAAATCACAAACCCGTCTGGCAACACAGTGATTACCAAGTCACGGGGACTGTTTAAGGGGTCCAAGAGTTTCAGTCTTGCAAGATGAAAAAGTTCCCAAGGTGGACAGTGGTGACAGCTATATGATGCAAAAGTACTTAGTGCCAATGGCATTGTGAAACTGTCAAAGTGGTAAACTTTATAAGTTTTTTATTTCACTTATTTTTCAGTTGGGAAATCCTTTCTGCTGGCCAAAAGTGAAGCCACTGGTTAGAGGACCTGGGGCACAGGACGGAGCACCGGAATCAGAGGTCCAGCTCTGCCTTTCCGCTGGTGCGGCCCACGAGAAACCAGGGGGCGGCTCAAGTACTTGGGTCCTCGCCATCCTCGTGGGAGACCTGGGCTGAGTTCCCAGATCCCAGCACTTCTGCCACAGTGGACAGGAACACTGTGTGTGTGTGTGTGCGCGCACGCATGAATTTCACACACTTTTACACTTTTTTTAAGAGACTCAGAACCCAAGCTGAAGATGCTCCTACAGGACAAAGAACAGCCAAGTTGGGCATCAATAATAAAACTAAGTGCAACGGTTTGAAGTGCTAGCAGATGTGTTTAAATCTTTTTTTTTTTTTGACAGAGTTAGACAGTGAAAGAGAGAGACACAGAGAAAGGTCTTCCTTCCGTTGGTTCACCCTCCAAATGGCCACTACAGCCAGTGTGCTGTGGCTAGCACGCTGCGCCAATCTGAAGCCAGGAGCCAGGTGCTTCCTCCTGGTCTCCCATGTGGGTGCAGGGCCCAAGGACCTGAGCCATCCTCCATTGCCTTCCTGGGCCACAGCAGAGAGCTGGACTGGAAGAGGAACAGCCGGGACAGAATCCAGCTCCCCAAATGGGACTGGAACCCGGGGTGCCGGTGCCGCAGGCGGAGGATTAGCCAAGTGAGCCACGCCACCAGCCAGATGTGTTTAAATCTAATGATACCAGCAGCAAACAAAAATCGATAGGACAACAACAAGAAAATAATTGTCCTTTTGAAGACAAATAAACCCAGCTCTCTCTCGCTTTTCCTATCTGAGCTGACCCACTGGATCGCCAGAGGGCAGATGAAGAGATGTTCCTTTTTGCTAAGAAATGAAGGAGGAACAACAGATTTTGCAGCTTCTTATGAGTGTATGGATCTGGGCATTGAGGGCCACTAAACCCTAACGTCACAAGGACCATCAGACACTGAGTGTCCCCTGACGGAAGAGCACAGCACTACCAGCCTAGCTAGAAAAAAATCTGATCAAACTCCAGGTCCAACTTGCAATTCACAGGAAATGCACATTCCCCAGGAACTGCTAAGGAGACACTTAGAAAATTCTCACTGTGAGAAACTTGTGAACGAGCAACCCGGTTTTGTCAACAAGTCAACTTCAAGAAAAAAAACCAGAGGCATGTGATGGCTTGAATGAGTCCCCTCAAAATCTGTGTGTTGGAAACTTAAGCTACAAGTTCTCATGTTGATGGCATCTGGAGGTGGGGGTGATGGGGAGGTCATGAGGTTTAGATAAGGTCATCGGGTGAAGCAATCATGGCATCAGCGGCTTTACAAAGAGACCCAAGCAAGCAGCCGGCCCCACGTGACTGATGTGCTCACGTCATGGCACAGCTGGAAGGCCCTCACCAGAGGCGGCACAGGAGCTGGTGCCCTACTCTAGGACCTCCCAAGCTCCAGGACCATAGAAATAAACTTCTTTCTCTTGTAAATTATTCAGTCTCAGCTATCTAGTTTCAGCAACACAGAACAAAGACCAGGATGCACCCACAGATGGAAAAAGATTTAGAATTCTATGAGAGCCTTAGTTCCCATTCAAACTCAATTTTCTTGAAGTATGCCATTTGTGAACTACCTGGCAATTTGGATCATGACTGGATATTGGGTGATCATACTGAACTGCTATCGGTTCTTTCAGGTGTAACAGGTGTTTACCTGTAAATATGTAGGAGTGGCTCAAGATATTCAGGGAAGGGGAGCAAGGTGGAGATATGGAGACAAGATTAGCCATGAGCTGAACTTTTTCACTCTCAAAATTTTTTAAATTTCTGCTTGGCATTTTCTTAAAGAATCCTTCATATCTTAATCTCTTTGAAATTTTATAATTTTTTAAAAATATAATGCGGCCGGTGCCGTGGCTCAACAGGCTAATCCTCTGCCTTGTGGCGCTGGCACACCGGGTTCTAGTCCCGGTCGGGGCGCTGGATTCTGTCCCGGTTGCCCCTCTTCCAGGCCAGCCCTCTGCTGTGGCCCAGGAGTGCAGTGGAGGATGGCCCAAGTGCTTGGGCCCTGCACCCCATGGGAGACCAGGAGAAGCACCTGGCTCCTGCCTTTGGATCAGCACAGCGCGCTGGCCGCAGAGGCCATTGGAGGGTGAACCAACGGCAACGGAAGACCTTTCTCTCTGTCTCTCTCTCTCACTGTCCACTCTGCCTGTCAAAAAATAAAAAAATAATAAAAATAAAAATATAATGCACCCCACACAAATTCCAGGGCCCAAGCCGACTGGAACAAGGCCTACTTCCATTTCTGCTGCCCACTCCCCACTCCGGCGGCACCACCTCCCCTTCTGGCAGCCAAGCCCCTGGCCCAGTCCCTTTCCCATGGCGATTCTACCTCAGGGGCCTAGATGCCTTCCCTGCCGCTGGTCTTCCTCTTGTTCTAATAACTGTGCAGTGAGCTAGAATTCATGTAACACACAACTCGCTCAAAGCACACAATGCTCAAGTTTCTCAGTCACAGATACAACTGCATCACTCAACGGAAGCAATGCATTCTGGGAAGCACATCATGAGGCCATCTCATCGTGTGAACAGTCCATTTACATGAGTCAAGACGGCTACCATGTCCCCAGCTGACATACGAGCAACCTCCATCCTCCACGTGGGTCGCCGTCGACCGAAGCATCATTACACAGCAAGTGACATTGCAACCATCACAGCGGTCAGCTGTGGGCCACTGCTCCTGCTTCTCTGTCAGCAACATGCGTCACAAGTTCTCAGGGCCTTCAAATCTCACACAGAAGGAGCTGGAGCCTTGATCCTTCCTCTCCCAAGAGGCCTCCATCCTCTTTTATTTTTTGAGAGGCAGAGAGACAGGCAGACAGATGGACACAGAGCTCTCGTCTGCTGACTCCTGACCCAAACGTCCGTAATGGTGGAGGTCAGGCTGAAGTCAGGAGCAAGAAATTCAATCCAGGTCTCCCACATAGATGGTAGGGACCCAAGTACTTACGCCATCACCAGCTGCCTCCCAAGGTGCAAAAGAGCAGGATGCTGGAAACAGGAGCCACACCAGGACTGAACCCAGGGATGCAAGGTGGGACATGAGTGTCAACTGCCAGGCCAAAGCCCTCTGCTTCTGCACCCTTGGTGCCTGTGTACCTGCGGTGACGCCACCTCATGGGCCACCCCTCACAGAACACACGATGACCTCTGGGCCCAGGCCCAGCAGGAGCAAAGATCCAGAGCCATGTGCCAATGAGTGTGGGATCTACAGCAACCATCAGTCCCTCAGAGGAGGATGAGGGAGGAAGCAGGAGACACAGAAATCCCAGCCAGGGCCAGGGAAACAGAGCCACTCCCCTCAGCCCCCCTCCAGGAGGGGGCGCCCCCACGGCACCGGCACCCTTGCCTGTCCTGCATAGCTGAGGCCTGAGGCTGCACCAAGCCTGGTAGCCACGCATTTCTTTATATATATATATATATATTTTTTTTTTATTTAATAAATGTGAATTTACAAAGTTCAACTTTTGCATTGTTGTGGCTTCCCCCTCCCCCAACCTCCCTCCCTCCCACAGCCATCCCATCTCCCACTCCCTCTCCCATCCCACTATTCATCAGGGTTAATTTTCAATTATCTTCATATACAGAAGATCAACTTAGTATATACTAAGCAAACATTTCAACAGACTGTACCCACACAACCGCACAAGATACAGAGTACTGTTCGACTAGTAGTGTTATCTTTAACTCTCACAGTAAAACACATTAAGGACAGAGATCCTACGTGGGGAGCAGGTGTACAGTGACTCCCATTGTTAACAATTGACACTCTTATTTATGACGTCAGTAATCACCCAAGGCTCTTGCCATGAGCTGTCGAGGCTCTGGAAGCCCCTTGAGTTCACCAACCCTGAACTTGCTTAGTCAAGGCCATATCACAGTGGAGGTTCCTTCCTCCCTTCCTTCTTTGATGGCCCATTCTTTTGCTGGGGACTTGTTCACTGAGATCTTACATTCAGGCTGTTTTTGCCACAGTGTCTTGGGTAGCCATGCATTTCAAAGCGGCAGCTGGCTGCGGACCCTTTCTCCTACCTGGAGAACCAATCTTTTTACACCTTAGCCGCCCAGAGGCCATCTGGATGAAATCCGCTCCGGGAAACTCAGCTGGGTTCTGAGCTCCTGTCAGGGTCCAGGCTATGGCCTCCAGGAACTCCTGCAGCTGGGGCTGCCACAGGGCTCCTGGCTGCAGGAACGAGCCCTGCCTGCACTCAGACACCTGCCCCGTGGACCGCCTTGGGCACTGTAGCAGCCTTGCCGTCTTCTCCGGCCCCTGGGTCCTGCTCTGCCGGTGTTCCCTAACTGTAGCACCGGGAGAAGTAGCTGGTAGTGTGCAAAGTGCCCAGAGACCCAAGGCTGGAACCCAACTCTGCTGCCCGCCCTTGGCCGAGCAGCTGGCAGCTCTGAGCCTTAGTGCCACAGGCAGCAGAACTAAGGCTGACGACACTCAGCATGGGCAACTCCGGGAAGGATTAAATGAGAGGACATCCTCCAAAATTCTCCTTGTGTGTTCTGCCCCAGCCACGCTGCCTTCTCGTTGTTCCTCAGACTCACTAACCAACTTGGGGCTGGCGTAGTGGGCTAAGCCTCCGCCAGCGGTGCCAGGATCCCATATGGCACCAGCTGTTGTCCCGGCTGCTCCTCTTCCAATCCAGCTCTCTGCTATGGCCTGGGAAAGCAGTGGAAGATGGCCCAAGTGCTCGGGTCCCCGCGCCTACATGGGAGAACCAGAACAATCTCCTGGCTCCCGGCTTCGGATCAGCCCAACTCCAGCCATTGTGGCCATTTGGGGAGTGAACCAGCAGATGGAAGACCTCTCTCTCTGTAACCCTACCTCTCAAAAGGGAGGGGTCATTATTCTAATCTGGAGGCACCAGACAGCCATGGAGGTACAAGCACTCGGGCAAGACACAAAGCTACCCACAGCCTGTGCTGAGGCCCAGACCACAGGCCACCACACTCGGTCAAGAGCAGGGATCTGACACCAGAGAAGTCCACGCCTAAGGGGAACCTGGGCCCTGGCTCAGCATGGGCTGGGGACTAGGCGAGAACCAACCCAGAGACTGACCAGAGCCCCCACCAAGGCCTGGGCAGGGTGCCCAGCAGTGAGGTTGCCAAGAGGCTCTGCATCCCCACAGGTGGTCCAAGCAGCAGAAGAGACTATGTCACAGGGAAGAGTTTGCTGTGCACCTGCAGGCCAGGGAAGGGATGAGGCCAAAGGAACTGGCCGTGACCTCTGCCTCCAGGGACCTGGCATTTCTCACTTCAGAAAAGGCTGTGCCACAAGAAATCCAAGCTTCACCCCTTGCACCCTGGGACCTCTGGCCAGTCCCTGAGCCGCGCCAAGCCTCAGCTTTCCCATCTGTCTGATGGAGCCACTCACACCTGCCTAAACAGGTAGGGGTGAGGACGAGAGCAACAGTCACCACTCACCAGCACGCTGGCCCCAGTGTGCTGGCACCGGGAGTTGCCCCATGATCTCATTCCATCCTCAAAACCTCCTAACATTCAGATTTCACAGAGGAGGAAACCAAAGATCAGAGCGGGCAGCAGGCAGCCCCGAGTCACACAGCGGGGAAGAGGCAGGGCACAGCTGGAGCCTGGATGGCTGCTCCTAAGGCCTTGCTTTAACCGCCACTTCGAGGACACAAGTGAGCACTCAGCCGGCCACAGGGGGGATTTTCTTCTGCCCTGAGCCACAGTTCTGGGGGCAGGTGAGCTTGGCTCTGGGGACTGGAGGGGCAGGGAGCCAAGTGACCTTGGGAGGGGTGAGACTGCAGCCCAAGCGCCTGTGCAGGCTCCCCCGCTCCACGCCTCCTTCACAGCGAGGAAGCACTGAGGTCACCCCTACCAAGCAAGTTCATCCGGGTCACGCTGCCCCTTTCCCACAGCCCAGCCATGACCCTCTGTAGCTTTTCCCCTCACCTCTGGACCGAGAAAGCCACAGAATCCCCGCCCAGGGCCTGTCTGGTGAAGCCGACCCACGCCCCGCAGCACTGCTCTCTTGAAAGGGGACAGCAGGGTTCCCAAGTGACCCCCATGCATAAATCAGGGAGGGGAAGAAGGTGGGGACATTCATAAATCCTTATCACACAGCCCCCAAAGTATGACAGATGACATGGCAGTCATAAAATTGCACAAGCAAAACTCACCAAGTCATTAATTTCATGGCCGTAGAAAATAAACAGACACATTTTTTCGCGGCCCTAATAAATTTTTAAAAACTCAAAGACTGGTCCATCTGCTTCGAATAATTTTTAATTTCCTATTCTGTCTCATTCCCATTAGCTATTCCACTGAGATATTTGGTAAATTCTTTCATTTACCTCCTCCCATCTGTATTCAATTACCCTATTCCCAAATAGAGCGAGTTTTTGTTTCTCCTACGCGTGGGACCAAATACCCCCACCTGTACCTCCAAGCAAATGTTATGTGTGTTTTATTATCTGTTAGACCGCGTGAGTCATTCTAACTCGATTGCCTGCGCCGAAAGGCCGGGAGAGCGATGCGATTTTGATGTTTTCTGGCTTGGGTGGAGAACACCTGCCCAGTTCTCAAAGCTAATCTATTAACATGGTGAGCGCTGTGGCAGATGTTCCTGAGTGAGCAGGGCCGCGCTGGGCTGTGACCGGGCCGGCGTGTCGGGCGCACTGTGGAAACGCTGGCAGATCAGAGGCTAGCAGGACCGCTGGGGGCTGAGCTCACAGGAAGTCGCATGTTCCAGCTGCCCAGGGGCTCCCTGCTGCCTCCCGGGGTTCTCAGCAGCTGGAAGGACATTCCAAGGTCATCTGGTCCAACCAGGCACACCCCCCATTTTTTTTTTTCTTACAGGAGGGATACTGAAGTCCAGAGAGGAGGTGTGCCTTGCCCAAAGTCACACAGCACCCTGGAAAAGAGCATCCTAGGGGGCACAGGTAGGTGCAGAAAGCTGAGCTGACTCCATAGGGCGCATCCATCCATACCCCAGTGCTTCCAACTGGGAAAGCAAGGTCGTTTAAGGGATTTTGTTTCGGGGCTAAAATTCAATGCAGCTGTCTTTCCCGCTGCAGGAGTGACAGCAGGCCTGTGACAGTCAAGAACTGAGAATCCAGCAGAACCAACAAAGCTTGGCCCCGGGAAGCATCGGCCGCCACCCCCAGCACCTGCAAAGCTCCAAGGACTTCCAGGCTGAGCTTCACACTAGGGGAGCAACCAGGGTCCCCAAAGCTGAGCGTGGCATAATGCATGCAGGTGCATACAACCCCTCAGTCCTGGTCATTTCCACACATGCTGGCGGCTTCTTGCTATGGGTACCTGCAGTACTGCCCAGCGGGGTTCTCGGGCCTGACATCACGTTCTGTTGACCTCCAAGACAGAGAGCCGGTGCCCCAAGCGCAGCCCTCCTCTCCACGTCGGGACAAGCTCCCTCACCTCTGGGATGGGCAAGCTTGAGAAGTGGCTCTCAGGCACAAAGGCTTTCTCCTCCCAGCAGGCATCTGGCGGTGTCTGAAGCTATTCTGGTTTGGTGGTCGCTATCAGCACCTAGTAGGTGGAGGCCAGGACACGGCTGACCATCTTGGCAGGCACAAGGCAGCTCTCCACAAGCAAGAATTACCAAGCCCAAACTCCCAGCAGTGCCAAATGCAGCGACTGCTCTATCCCCTCTCCGAGATCCCCAGCAGGATTGAGTGCCCAGGCGGACCTAGCACTCACCTGCCCATTCAGGCCCGTTCTCCTGACTTCTCTCCCTTCCCTCTTCCCCACTCCCTAGTTTCCGGAGACCTCATCCCACCTTGTTCTCAGGTCCTCCTCTCAAGGCCTGCTTCCCGGGCCGCTCAACCTATGACCTTGCTCTAGCACAGTCATGCTGACACCTGTGCAAGGATCTCAACCACTCGGGCTCCTGCTGAGCCACACACATTCAGTCCCCGCGATGCCCACACTGACGGGGCCACTTGTGGAGGCATACACAGGGGGACACCTGACCAGCTTGGCCAGGGATGCCCGTCGGCCCTGCTCTGGTGGACAAGCAGATTGGAGCTGTGTTTGCCCCACAGGGATGCCAGGCGGAAGTACAGATGCAGCACAACCCCATCAGAATCCCAGCTGACTTCCTGCACAATTTGACAAAATGGTTCTAAAGTTTACATGGAATTGCGAGGGTCCTGAAATAGCCGAAGCAATCTTAAAGAACAAGGTAGGAGGATTCATACTTCCTCATTCTGAAACTTGCAACAAAGCAATAATAATCAAGAGAATGTGGTATTGGCAAAGGATAGATACATAAATCAAAGAACTACAAAATTGAGTTCAACATGGATCAAAAACTTAAATGGTGGAAATGAAATTGTGCAACTCAAAGGAAAAAAAACTGGGGTAAATCTTTATAACCTTGGATTTGGCAAAAGATTCTTAAATATAACCCCAAAACTATGTGTAGCAAAAGAAAAATAAACTGAACTTAAAATTAAAAAGTGTGTTTCTAATGACACCAGTAAAAGTAAATGTGAAGTTATTAAAAGTTTATGGAAAATGGAATTAAATGCTATATTTTGACACATGAAAAATTGAAATCCATGCAGTTTTTCATGATACGCATTTTCTGTAAACTTTTGAACACTTCTTGCATGCTTTCAATTCTACACCTATTCCTAAAGATTCATTGGGAGCAGAGAGCCCACACTTGGTGTGGATTTTTAAAAGCCCTTTGAAGCTAGTATCTTCTCTCATTATTACTACTGAACTACTGTTACTAGGTAACCATTTAATCTAATTTCTTCTAACTACAGAAGTTTTGAATAAAATTTTTTTCTGGTCCTTTTAAGATCTTCCCCCTGTCTTCAGTATTCTTGAATTTGACTAAAACATATCTACATATGGACTTTTTATTTTTTCCTGTGTTCACTGGAATTCCTGAACCTGAGGATTTATGTCATTCAACAATCATGGGGGAAAAAAAATCTCAGGTCTTACCTCTTTGAACATTGCCTCTCTCCCAATATTCCTATAACTGCCATCAAAAAAATCTGACTAGAGTGTATTGTAACTTTTCTTTCCACCCTACATGTCTCAACCCCTTCAATATTTTCCATTTTTCTGTGCTACGTGCATAATTTTTTCAGCCATGTCTTCCAATTTATAAATTCCATCTCCAGCTATGTCTATTCTGTTTAACCATTGCATTTAGTTTTTAATTTCACAGATTACATATTTAAATTTCTAGAAGCCCTATTGGTTCCTTTTCACATATTTCTGGTCACTTTTTATAATCTCTTGCTTCTTTCTCGTGCCACAAAAGCTCAAGGTGTGGACATTTTAGGCTGCCCAAAGAAGGTGTGATCATCTAAGTGTCTCAACCATCACTTCCTTGCACTGACACTTCCAATTTGTTTCTGGCCTCCAGCAGTATCTTTTACCTTCTCACAGCCTCTGTCAAGCCTCTTCATTAACTAAAGGGGATTTCAGAAATATTTTTTGTAGCATTGTTCAATATTTTGTAGCTGACAGATGTGTAAATCTTTAGCCTTCATATACAAGAGGGCTTCAAAAAGTTCATGCAGGCCGGCGCCGTGGCTCAACGAGCTAATCCTCCACCTAGCAGCGCCGGCACACCGGGTTCTAGTCCCGGTCGGGGCGCCGGATTCTGTCCCGGTTGCCCCTCTTCCAGGCCAGCCCTCTGCTGTGGCCAGGGAGTGCAGTGGAGGATGGCCCAAGTGCTTGGGCCCTGCACCCCATGGGAGACCAGGAGAAGCACCTGGCTCCTGCCTTCGGATCAGCGCGGTGCACCAGCCTCAGCGTGCCAGCCTCAGTGGCCATTGGAGGGTGAACCAACGGCAAAGGAAGACTTTTCTCTCTGTCTCTCTCACTGTCCACTCTGCCTGTCAAAAAAAAAGTTCATGTAAATTCAAAGGTTATTTTGGTGAAAATAATTTCTTTGAAACCTATGTACATAAGGAACCTTTGAAAAGTTTATGGAAAATGCATTTTATGAACAAACCATGCATAGATTTCAAAATTTTTCACTAAAATAAACTTATCTTTTAATTCCATTTCTCTAAATTCAGAGTCCTTTCCAATAATCATGCTTTAAGCAAGTAACTATTTGGCACCTACTGTGTACCAAGACCTGTGCTGAGGATCCAGGAGTCAACATGACAGAGCCTATCCCTGCCCTCAGAGTTGGTGACAATCCGCGGTGGAGCCACACCGAGCCAGGCAGGTGCACCCCACAGTTAACCAGAGTTCTGACGGAGTAAGCATTGGTGAGGCTTTGCTGACACAGATGCACAGGAGCCAGAAACACTCTCACATTCAGATTAGTTCTATTTAAACATTCAACGTTTGTTCAAGGTAAAGAAATAGTCCACAAAGCAAAACCGATGTTGTTTTCCTACTCTTGAAGGCACTGGGGAAGCTCTCTGTCCTTATCCAAGTACTTGCTATGGCTCGAACATAAATCTCTTGAGGGTTAGATACAACCCCTACCCCAACCTACTCAGGAAGTCAGTTACTGCAACCACACTCGGTAGCCTTCCAGTCATTCTTTTCCACCTCTTTTCATGTTACACCGGTGTTTCAGGGACCGTCCCAGCCATCCCTTAATTCCAGGGTTCTGAAGCAGCCTAACAAACCCTCCACAATGGCAGCCTCAAATGGTAACTGGGTACTGGGAGTTGAATGGTAGCCTCAGAGTCCTATAAAAGGCCGGTGCTGTGGCATAGAGCGTAAAGCCACGGCTTGCAGTGCTAGCATCCCATATGGGTGCTGGTTCGAGTCCTAGCTGCTCCACTTCCGATCCAGCTCTCTGCTATGGCCTGGGAAAGCAGTAGAAGATGGCCCAAGACCTTGGGCCCCTGCACCCATGTCAGGGACCCAGAAGAGGCTCCTGGCTTTGGATCTGGCCATTGCAGCCATCTAGGGAATGAACCAGCAAGTGAAAGACCTCTCTCTCCCTCTCTCTGCTTCTCTGTAACTCTACATTTCAAATAAAATACATAAATATTCTGTTTTTTTAAAAGTCCTATTGAAGTCCTAAACCCCAGTACTTCAGAACATGAGCTTGTGGGCCAGCACTGTGGCACCACAGGTTAAGCCCTTGCCTGCCTGCAACATCAGCATTCTATACTGGCCACCCACATAGGAGGCCCAGTTGGAGTTCCAGGCTCCTAGCTTGAGCCTGGCCAAGCCTCAGCCACTGTGGCCATCTGGGGAGAGAGCCAGCAGAAAGAAGATACCAATCTCTGTCTCTGTCTCTCCCTCTCTATTACTCTGCCTGTCAAGTAATAAAATAAATCTTTAAAAACAAATGAGGGGCTGGCACAGCTGTCTAAGCCTCCACCTGTGGCGACGGCATCCCATGTGGGTGCTGGTTCATGTCCCAGCAGCTCTTCCAATCCAGCTCTCAGCTTATGGCCTGGCAAAGCAGAAGATGGCCCAAGTGCTTGGGCCCCTGCATATGCATGGGAGACCTGGGGGAAGCTCCTGGCTTCGGATCAGCCCAGCTCCAGTCACTGTGGCCATTCAGGGAGTGAACCAGCAGACAGAAAATCTTTCTCTACCTCTCAAATAAATAAATAAATAAAATCTTTAAAAGAAAAAAGAAGAATGTGAGTTTACATGATAACAGGGTCATGGTAGATAAAATCAGTTAAGCCGCATCCCGGAGCACGGTGGACCCCTGATCCAATGTGACTGTTTACCTTCTGAGAGGGAAACTTGAACAGAGACACAGGAAAAACCCAATGCACAGATGCAGGCAGGGCTGGGACGGGTGCACCTACAAGCTAAGCGATGCCTGGCACCGCCCACACCAGAAGCTGAGGGAGAGAGGCCTGACGCCCAGCGCCCTGACCCCAGGCTGAGAGCCGCGTCTGCTGAAGCTGGAAGCTAACACGCTGTCTTCCGTTCCCCTCCTCAGCAGGGCTCTCTCTGGGCTGTGCACACTGCAGGTGCCTGGGGGCCGGGGTCATCGCAAAACCTTCCTTATGTTCCTGCCTGACATCAGAGCTGGGAACACAGCAGCTGGGTGGCAGGAGGCGGGCCCACCCCACCCCCACCCGTCTCCACTGGGCTCCCTGCACGTGGCAGCCCCAGGGGCGGTGGGGTGCTCACAGGACAGCCCACGGGCCCTTGGGAATAGGCAAGTAGACAGTCTTTTTTTTCTTCAAAGATTATTTTACTTGAAAGTCAGAGTTACACAGAGGGAGAAGGAGAGGCAGAGAGAGACAGAGGGAGAGAGAGAGTCTTCCATCCACTGGTTCACTCCTTAAATGGCTACAATGACCAGAGCTGGGCTGATCCAAAGCCAGGAGCTTCTTCCAGGTCTCCCACACGGGTGCAGGGGCCCAAGCACTTGGGCCGTCTTTCACTGCTTTCCCAGGCCAGAGCAGAGAGCTGGATTGGAAGTGGAGCAGCCGCGTCTTGAACCGGCACCAGGACGCCGGCACTACAGGCGGCAGTTTTACCTGCTATAACACAGTGCTGTCTCAATGGGCGGTCTTTTTTAACCCAGCCTCAGAAGTCCACAGCATCACTTTCACCATGTCCTGTTCACCAAGGAGGTCCCAGAGACTTGCCCAAGTTCAAGGCCAGGAACACAGACTCTGATCCTGATGGGAAGTGTCTAAGAATTCCCTGACAGGTTTTAAAAATCACAACAGCGGCCAGCGCCATGGCTCACTAGGCTAATCCTCCGCCTGTGGCACCGGCACCCCAGGTTCCAGTCCCAGTTGGGGCACTGGATTCTGTCCCGGTTGCTCCTCTTCCAGTCCAGCTCTCTGTTGTGGCCCGGGAAGGCAGTGAAGGATGGCCCAAGTGCTTGGGCCCTGCACCCCATGGGAGACTTGGACGAAACACCCAGCTCCTGGCTTCGGATCGGCGTAGTGCCAGCCATGGCGACCATTAGGGGTGTGAACCAACAGAAGGAAGACCTTTCTCTCTCTCTCTCTCACTGTCTAACTCTGCCTGTCCAAAAAAAAAAAAAAACACAACAGCTCAGTGCAAAGGCCTTGGCGTACAGCAGCAGCAACTCCTCTTCAACGCAGGGTCCCTGCAGGCCCAGGCGTGAGCCAGCCAGGCAGGGAGACCAACCATTCCCCTTCCGCCCCCAGCCCTGAGGCTCCCTACTAGAACCGGGAAACTGTCCCCTCCGTCCCCACCCGGCAGCCTCCAGCCCTAATGGAGCCCCGGGCTCTGCACCAGGCCCTGCAGAAGATCCAGGCCTGACCCAGGCACCCCACAGGTTGCCCCACGCCCCTCTCTGCCCACAGCCCTCAGGTGGCCAGAGGAAACTCAGGGGCTTCCACGCCTGCAGAGAGCCTTCTTCTTGTGCTTAGCCTAAGGCCTTTCCTGTCTGTCACCTCCACGAGGCCAGGGCAGCACCCTGCACACACGCAGCGACACCCCGAGATTTAGGAGCTGAGTTTTAGAACTGGGAGAAGTCACCCCACCCCCTCCCCGCACGGGGGCTGCCCAGCTCTCTGCCTTGCCAAGGCTCTGTTTGTATCTGCCCCTGGCACACCCTGTCGAAATAGAGAAAATAGCAAGTTCATCGTCACTGTCAGTCTGAGGGGGCCACCTGTCTGAGAAAACACCCAGTTGTTTTCCCCTGTGAGCACACCTAACCTGGGACACAGAGGTGCACACACGCCCTCACACATGCATGCCCACACACAGCTTCCTTTGCTCCATCAGATCTCCAATCCCCAGGCTAAGCTGGAGAGGTGAGCCCAAGGTCACACATCCACCCTCAGAGCAGCGGGAGACATGGTTCTGAGGAGCGGGGCCAGGTATGCCCCCCGCCCCGCCCCAGCCCCCCCACCACCACTCCTGCCCAGTCCTCCCTGCAAGGAAGGTGCTTGCATGGGCCAGCTGTGCACGCCCGAGACCAACACCCAAGAGAAGCAGCTTCGGAAGGGAGGAGGCTCCCACTCCTCCGTGGGCCAGAACACATGGTCAGGCCAGAGGACGGCAGGCCGTGTGCAGAGGAGACCCGCAGGGCAAGCTGGGAAGCAGGCATGGGCCAGTCCCAGCTCAGCTTTTACAACCAACGCTCTCTGGAGAGCCTCGTCCCAAGGGCACGACACCAGTGACCCCGCGGTCTCCCACTAGGACCACCTCCCGGACACCACAATTGCATTGAGTTTTCACCCTCTCCCAACGGCGCCATCCTCGGGACCAAGCCTTGAACACATGGGCCTCCAGGGGACCCACATATCTAAGCCACAGAGCTCCATCCTTGGCCACTAAGGTTCGTGTCCACCTCACAGTGTGAAACATGGGTTCATTCCATCGCCAGAGTCCTAAAATCTTCATCCAGCACTGCTCAAAAGCCCAAGTCCACAGTCTCATCAGAGACTCAGCACAAACCCCTCCAGCTCTGAGCCCATGAAAATCAAGTTCCGTCCTCCTAAGATACAGTGGCGTCTCGGGCACAGGAATGCACTTCCACACCAAAACGGGAACTAGATGAACGCAAAATCAAAAGCCAGAAAGGCAGGAGCCGCCGTGCTGGCGTCTGGGCTCCCGGGGCTTGGGCAGCCCCGCCTTCAGTTCCCACAGTCCGCAGCCTCCCCTCTGCAGCTCCGCCAGGCACTGCCCTGGTGGGGACTCGGGCAGCTCTGACGCTACGCTTGCATTTGGCATTGTCCTGCACCCGGCCTCCACCTGCCCGCCTGCCTCACCCCTGCCCAGGTTTCCAGAAACATCTTTGCCGTCTATGGGACAGGTGTGCTTGGCTCAGTGGTGAAGCAGCCACTGGGACACCTGCCTCCCATACCTGTGTGCTCGGCTGAAGTCCCAGCTCCTCTGTTTATGGCCCAGCTTCCTGTTAATAAGCACCCTGGGGGGCAGCTGGTGATGGTCCAAGTGCTTGGCTCCCTGCCACCCATGTGGGAGACCCAGATTGAGCACCAGGCTCCTGGCTCCCCGGCTTTCCCCTGAACCCTGAGTGGAAGCCACCATGACCCCGTTGACCCCTGCATGCTGCACACCTGCCGGACCAACAGCCCACGAATGCCTCACCCCAGAATCAGCATGAGCCACACCTGGGCCCACTTGAACCACTGCTCAGCCCAGGAGCGCGCTCGCAGCTGAATGCAGGCCAACCAGGCCCTAAACGCACCTGCGGCCGGGACAGAAGGGCTGCCCCAGACACCTCCGGAGAGCGCCTGCAGGGTCTCTCCCTCCCCGGCTTGCCGCCTGGGACCTGAGCTCAACATGCCAACAAGCGGGTTTGCACCCGCCTCTCCTGTCCCGGTCACCTCTGGGCAGGCTATGACTGTCCCCGTCTTTCCAACACGTGAAACCCACGGACAGCCTCAACGCTCTCCTGACTTAAAATCTCCAAACAAGTCCTCCATCTTCAAGTTCAGCACCCTCCCACCTCAATGACTCCAAACGGGAGTCCTACAGGACAAAGGCCGGCCCCTTGTCCCTGGCGCCGCCCAACTGGCAACGTCGCACATCCTCCCCGAAACCTCACCCCGCAGCCTCCTGGTGCTGACCTCAAGGCCTGTCCCCAGCGGGGACGCTCTGCTCCTCCCACTCCAATGTTCCAGAGCTTCCAGCACCTGCCGGCTCCAGGTTCCCAAGCTGCCGCCCCACCTCCCCTGCCCGAAGGCCCCACACTCCCAGAGCGGTCAGCTGTCCATTACCTTATCGAGGCCCTCAAAGAAGCCGCTGGGGGACGGACGAGGAGGCGGGTGCGGGCGTTTGCAGCGGACGCCGCCTCCTCCCTCGGACAGACGTGCGTGGAGCCGCAAAGGGAGGAGCAAGGCCCAGCGGGAGGCGGAGAGGCTGGGAGAGGCCACCCCCACCCCCGGAACCCCGCCCAGGCAGCTCCCCAACACCACCAGCGAGCAGAGTGGCCTCCTTGCGGGGCCACAACAGGGACTGGGACTTCAAAACATGTGAGCTCACCCACCCGCCAGTGCGCCCGCTGAGACCCTGAGCCCCTGCTGCCTCTTGGACGCCGCTTCTGCGACCCCAGCCCTCACCCCCCTCTCCCGCTGCAACCCCAACCCACGCCAAGGGTGCTCAGGGCCCAGGATCTCTGGGACATAGGGTGGGCCTTCTCCTCTGTGACGCCAGGACCAAGAAGCGGCCCTCGAGGAAGGACCAGTGGCGACTGCCCTCCACCACTCTACCAGGATTTTTTTTTTCTCTAATCTGAGACGGAGGGCATTGGATAGGGAGACAGAAAAGGCCACAAGCGGAAAAAAAAAAAAAAAATGGTGGTGCCCTAAAAAAAAGGTGGCGCAAGAGGGGTTACCCCCCATAACAGGGCAGCCGAGGACCGGGAAGGAGTTTCCCACCAGTGATGCAACCCCTCCGAGCTTGAAGTCCCAGCCCAGGAGATACTGTCCCTAGCCAGCTGTGTGAGTTTAGCTGCGTCCGGTAACCTCTCTTAGCCCATCACGTTCTCAGCCTTACAGGACTGTTACCTGTGGGTCGGTGACCGGGGATGGCTGATTCGGTTTCCAATGCTTTGGGCTGCAAGAAACAGAAACATCCAGGTGGGGCCAGCATTGTGGTGCAGCAGGTTAAGCTGCGGCCTGTGACGGGAAGGGGGTTCCAGTCTCCACTGCTCCACTTCTGATCCAGCTCCCTGCTAGCACGCCTGGGAAAGCAGCAGAGGACGGCCTGAAGTACTGGAGCCCTGCACCCACGTGGGAGACCAGGATGGAGTTCTGGGCTCCTGGCTTCGGTCTGACCCAGGCAGGCCACTGCAGCCACTTGGGGAGTGGACCGGCAGCCAGGAGATCTCTCCCCCCGCCCTCGTAACTCCAGCTTTCAAATAAACAAAATAAATCTTTTAAAAAAATCAAGAATTTCTTGAGTAATAAAGACACTGTTTTTTTTTTTTTTTTCACTTACTGGAGTTGTAGCGGTGAGGTTTCAGGTTTCATACAATGATTCAGAAATCCCGGTAAAAATCCAATTTTTTTTTTATACTTCTGCTTCTCTCCACCTACTTGTACTTGACATCTCTTTCCTCTTGGTTGAAAGATGGCTGCTGCCACTCCAGATATCACAGATGATGTTCTTTCTTTTTTTTAATTTTTTTTTTTGACAGGCAGAGTGGACAGTGAAAGACAGAAAGAAAGGTCTTCCTTTTCCGTTGGTTCACCCTCCAGTGCCCGCTAAGGCCAGCACGGTGCAGACAGCACTGAACTGAAGCCAAGAGCCAGGTGCTTCTCCTGGTCTCCCATGCAGGTGCAGGACCCAAGCACTTGGACCATCCTCCACTGCACTCCCGGGCCATAGCAGAGAGCTGGCCTGGAAGGGGGCAACTGGGACAAAATCCTGTGCCCTGACCGGGACTAGAACCTGGTGTGCCGGCGCCACAGGCGGAGGATTAGCCTAGTGAGCCGCGGTGCCAGCACAGATGTTCTAAGAAAGGACGGAGATGAGTCCGTTCCCCTTCGGGGGGTGGGTTCAGTAGCAGGTGACCCCACAGTGACAGATTCTGCTCTGCAGCCTCATCACCTACTGTGATTTTCTTTCTCATCACAACTGCTGCTTTATTTTGAAAAATAAAGCCTTCAGGGAAAAAGTGGTGCCCTAATTTAGGATTCTGCGCACCTGTGGGGCCAGGCAGGCGCAGAAGAAAGCTCCCGGGCACAGGAGCACACCAGACCTCAGAGCCGGAGGGGCGGGGGAGCCTGTCCCCACCTCGGCCACACAGATGGGGAAGAAGTACCATCCCCATCGGCAGCCAGGTTCCTGGCCCGGAGCCCCTCTCAGTGCTCGGGGAGTCTCCGGAAGGGAGGGCTGAGCCCAGGGGACGCAGGTCCTGGAAACGCTGCCGAGGTGCAGAGCCTGAGCCTGGTGGCCCCCAGGGCACGACCTGGGAGGCTTGGTGGGGGGCAGGGAGGGGGCAGCTCAGCCGGGGTGGCAGGCAGTAGTCAGTGAGTCTCACCGTGAGCTTTGGGGTCGCCTCCGTACCCCAGTCACCCCAGTCTGCACAGGTCGTGGGGAGCAGGGTGTGGCCCTCCAGGTGGAGGTGGCGCCAGGGCAGGGCAGCTGTGCGCCAGCAGCGGCTGCCCTCCAGCAGCTGAGCCGAGGTGAGACGGGGAACAAGCGGGTCTGCTGCCCCCCAGCCCCCAGAGCCACCCCGAGCCTTGCCAGCCTTACTTGCCCTGTTGTGAAATGGGCACGCAGGGCCGTGGGATGGACAGTCAGCCCCCCCGGCGTGGCTGCACCAGGGTGAAGGATCTGGGCCCAGGGAGTCCGCCAGGCCCCGAGTCCCAGGGGAGGTCTGGGGGCAGCACTGTCTCCTCCTGCGCCAGGAGTCAGGAAGTGATGCTTACAGAAGCCCCTGAGGACTGGGGCTGTCACACTGCGGGCCTCCCCGGCCCGCCCACCTGGTCAGCCGCTGACCCGGAAGCCTGTGGAGCCCTGGACCAGGGTGCGGGAAGACTCCCTGCTTTGGGTCACCCGAGGCTGGGGCCAGTGTCCCATCCTGGCTGGGGGATCTTAGATGAGTCACTTCTCCCCCATGAGAGGGTACCGGGGTCACGGGGTGGGGTGGGAGGGGGCATGAGAGGCCACCATCCACAGCAGTGCAAGTGGGTCCCAAGCTGGTGTTTGGACTCCTGGGTGGGGGAGGGCCTGGGCTCGCCAGGGGTCTGGGGGCACGTGGGATGGGGTCCCTGTGAGGACACGCCCTTGGAAGGAACCTGAGGCCCTGCCACTGGAGGGTGTGATCCCAGGTGCAAGGTAGCATCCATTACTTCAGCCCAAAGTAAACACAGAATTACCCGAACCAACTGTCAATGAGCTCCGTGGGCTCAGGCACGGCGCCTGGGGCCTGATCCGCGTGGACTGCTAAACCCTCGCTACAGCACAAAGGGCTCCCTGTGTGCACCAACAAGGAGACAGAGGACACACAACTCTGGATTGCTTCAGTGACTACAGTGTCTGCAGACAGCAGCACTCTCTGCCTCTCTGGTTTCTTAGCCTTAGCAGTATTGCCTCATAATCACAAGATGCCTGCTATGGTTCCAGGCATTTCATCTTTACACAGACTCATTCAGGCTGATCATAGTTAAACCCCCAGAGTTGAGCACATTACTGCCTGAACAAGGCCAGGAGCCCCAGTAGCGACGGGAGGATGCAAGGGGGCTTTGTTGGCCTTGCAGACAGACAGGTTTCAAGAAGGAAACACCCAAGGGAGTCGAGCCCTGGGGAGTCTTGGGGAGAACCCAGCCTTGTGGGACTTCTGCCCATACAGCCATAGGGCGACCACGCCGGTGGCAAGCTCTCCAGGCTGTGCCACTCATCACAGAGCGAAGGCTCGTGAGCCCAGCCCGTCTTCCTCGCGAGGTCTGGCTGAGAATCGCCGGGCTCCCCCAGCCACAGAGTTCAATCCCAGGGGCATCTGGCCCAGAAGCCCACGTGGTCATCCTCCAAATGAGGAAACCGAGGCACAGGAGGCCTTGCCCATGTCAACCCCCCAGGGTCTCAACACACACCCAGAGGGGCCAGCACACTTGAGGAGCCCCAGAGTCCTGGCGCCTGTGCCTCAGACCCCAACCCCTGGAGCCAGGCCGCGGCCTCCTGAAACCTGAGGGCTCCAGGCCGCAGGTCTCCCTGGGAAGACGAGGCCCAGCCACGCCCCTGGCAGCCGGCGACCTCCAGGGCCCCACTTCACTCCCTAACTCCTCTTAGCCAGGTTGAGAACCAAGAAAACCGGTGTCCCAGACCTGACAAACAGATCCAAGCCGTCTTCGATTTAGTTGACAGTGCCAAACACACACACACACACACACACACACACACACACACACACCCCTAATCTAATTCAAACGTTGAAAACAGTGAGATTTTACAGCAAAAGCTATTTTAGATTCTCTCTTAGAATCAAAAGCTCCGGCCACCCTGAGCTCCTGCGCCCCCTAGTGGAGTCCCAGCTCTGGCTCCACTGCCCCTCCAAGCCCCCACCCTTCCCCATCCATCGCATCACCGCTGAGGACGCTTGGGTTCCCGCAGTCAGGCCCGGCTTGATTCGGCGACCGGTCCCAGGGGGCCCTGGGAAAGGAGGCCCGGCACCTGTGAGGTTAGCAAGGCTGGGAGGAGGAGGGGTGGGACGCGAGCATGGAGATTCGGGGGGTCTCTGCAGACAGCTGTGCCCAGCGCCGAGTGTGCACCTGCCACGGCCCACTGGGCGGGAACCGGCCCCTCAGCTGCTGGGGCCGTGGACCACCACCTTCTGCCGCGGCCCTGAGAGCCGGCGACTTCCCTGGTGCCCATCAGCAGGTGCCCCCTCATCTACTCTCAGTCCTCGGCCTTCCAGAAGCAAACGGGGGGCTGGGACGCCGGCGCCGCCATCGCAGGACGGGAGGATTGAGCGGGGCGGGGGCGGGGGCGGGGGGCGGAATTAGCTTTTGCGTGATCAGCAAGGTTTCAAACAACCGCTCGGCAACTCAAGTGGGTGCCACGTCCATAAGTCACTCTGTTTTATAGACCATTAGGATCTCCAGAGGGAACCTGCATGGGGACCACTGCTTTTTGTTGAAATTAAAATGTCAGAGAAAAAGAAATAGAACAAAACAGAGAATCTGCAATTAATTACCAGGCCATAAAAATTCAATAATCAGGAGGCAGAGCGGCCACGGGCCCAGAGGTATCCGAGCCAGCCTAACAAGAATGGAATACATTAATCTTTTCAAATTAGTTTTTTAATCTGACGGGGATGGATGGTGACACGCCGGCCCCTGCGCCCGCCCTCCCCACACCCGCGGCGCAGGCGAGCCCCGGGCCCCGGGCCCCGCGGGACCCCAGGATGCGAGCCTGGAGGGAGCTCCCTGCTCCTCCCCGGGGGAACGCGGCCAAGGTCACCGCCTCTCGCGCCCGCGGGACGGGCACCCAGGGGTGCTGCCCCCGTCCCGGCGCTGCCCGGGCTCAGAGAGCGAGGAGACGCCAGCAGCCTCGGGCCTCAGCCTGGGCCACAGGACCCGCAGGTCCCAGAGACGCACGGCCAGGCGGGGCGCAGCGGTCACCGAGCCGAGGGCCAGGCGCCCGCCTCCGCGGCCCGGCAGCAGGTCCTGGGCGCGCCCGGCGCCGCAGGCTCCGCCCCCCGCACGGCGCGTGCGGGGATTGGCCCAAGCGGTAGCCACACCCCCGTCTCTGATTGGAGGCCGCGCCCCGGGCTCCCAGGGCCACGCCCCAGACCTCAGCCTCGGCGCGAAGCCTCCGCAAGGCCCCGAATCCCCGCAGCTCCTCGGGTGCCTTTTACAGTCAGGGCTCTGCACCCAAAAAGTAAACCAAAGCTTAGACACACGCGCCCAAATCAGACCCTAGCACCCGCCTCAGCGTCCATCCCGTTAGCCCCGGGCCTGGTCCGCCCCGTCCGTTTCTCGGAATCGCTCCCACTAGGGCCTGTAACCTGTATCATCTGTGCTCTGTTCTTGTTAACTGATACACGCCACACACACGCAAACGCACACACAGGTGTCCCAAGGAGCTTCCGCAGAGACGCTGGAGACGTGAAAAAAGTATATCCAGGAGAGGTCGGGTCTGTGCTCCGGAGCCAGGCCCCTGCCTCGGGCACAGGGCAGAACCCACACCCAGTTGCGGAACCTGCTACCCACAGGGCGCAGTCCCACGCGAGGCCACCAGATGGCGCGCGGTTCTCTGCGGCGGGGGCTTGCGGTAAGGCGATGTGGCCGCCAGAGGGCGACCGAGGCCAGGCTCAGCAGGCAGCGCCCAGATAAGGTGGAGCCCGGCAGGCCCACCGGTCCGACTCCAGACCCGGAGCGCACGTGACTCGCCGCCACCACCTGCCCGCGCAAATGAACGACCCGGTTCTCCGGCTCTCCGTGCCCGCCGCGCTGGCCCTGGGCTCGGCCGCGCTGGGCGCCGCCTTTGCTACCGGCCTCTTCCTGGGTGAGCAGGGCCGGGATCCTGGCCCCCGCATTGCCCCCTTGGAGGGACAGGCGAAGGGGTGGACAAGAGGGAGGGGGTGCAGCCGAGCCCGCGAATCCGCACAGCCGGCCGTGGATCGGGCTAAGCCCCGGCCCCCGGGGCCCCCGGTCCTGAGCTAATACCATCTGCCCGGCAGGGAGACGGTGGCCCCCATGGCGTGTCCGGCGACAGCAGCGCCTGCTGCCCCCCGAGGACAGCCCCCTGTGGCAGTATCTGCTGAGCCGATCCATGCGGGAGCACCCGGCGCTGAGGAGCCTGCGGCTGGTCAGCAGGGCCGGGGAACGGGTCCCACGTGGCTGAGTGACCTTGGGGTGCGGGACACCGTCGGGCTTCCGGGATCCCGGCGCGCGCAGCAGGCGTTCCCCGTGATCCACGCCCCCGGCCGCGCCCCCCAACCCCCGGGGGAGGGGGCTCGGATCCGAGGGCTGGGGCCTGGCGGGGACGGTACCACTCTGTCCCCATGCAGCTGACCCTGGAGCAGCCGCAGGGGGACTCGATGATGACCTGTGAGCAGGCCCAGCTTCTGGCCAACCTGGCGCGGCTCATCAAGGCCGAAAAGGCGCTGGACCTGGGTAGGCGCGCGGTCCGGGTCCCTGGGGGCCGAAGCCACGGGGCCGTCCGCGACCTGGGCTGAGCCTGTCCGTGTCCCCGTCCCCGTCCCCAGGCACCTTCACGGGCTATTCCGCCCTGGCGCTGGCTCTGGCGCTGCCCGCCGCGGGGCGCGTGGTGACCTGCGACGTGGACGCGGGGCCCCCAGAGGTGGGGCGGCCCTTGTGGAGGAAGGTGAGCGCCCGAGCGCCTGGGGCCCGGTGAACACGGCGCCGGGCCGTGCCGGCGCTGACCCCGCTGCCCCCGCAGGCCGAGATGGAGCACAAGATCGACCTCCGGCTGCAGCCGGCCCTGCAGACCCTGGGTGAGCCACGGAGCGGGGAGGGCCCTGGCGCCAGGGGGCCGCCGGTGTGAGGCCACCTGCGGGGGCGGGACTGCGGACTCAGCCGCGTCTGCCTGTCCCTCCCCCGCAAGATGAGCTCCTGGCGGCGGGTGAGGCCGGCACCTTCGACGTGGCGGTGGTGGACGCGGACAAGGAGAACTGCGCCGCCTACTACGAGCGGTGCCTGCAGCTGCTGCGCCCGGGAGGCGTCCTGGCCGTACTCAGGGTAAGGGAGCCTGGGGGGAGGAGAACGCACCCTCTGGGGCCGGGCCCGGGGCTCCCGCTCTCCCCGGCTCCCCGACCCTCACGCGGCCCCGCCCCCCGCAGGTCTTGTGGCGTGGAGAGGTGCTGCAGCCTCGGCCGGGGGACGTGGCGACTGAGTGCGTGCGGAACCTGAACGAACGCATCCTGCGCGATGTCAGGGTCCTCGTCAGCCTCCTGCCCCTGGGAGACGGCCTCACCTTGGCCTTTAAGATCTAGGGCTGGTCCCTGGCGCGTGGGAACCCCAGGCAATGACCCTGAGTTTTAAATCGTGGTAATAAAGCGGTGCTGGGACCTGCGACTTACTGAGCCTCTGTACGCAGCGCTGAACAGAAGGAGGACGGGCCCTGCCCTGGGCTGCTCCTGCTCCTGCGACCGGTGGTCTTGAGGTCATTCTTCCCCCGACCCTGGAGGCTGCGTGGCCAGCAGAGATCGTAGCTCCTCGGGCTTTCTCCACCGCACCGCCTCGAAAGGCCCCTTAGCTCCTGTTGGGTGCAGCTGGGCGGTGGGAGGGCTCACTCTGGGAAAGCGGTGTGGTTGGGCACTTCGGCTGGTTATGGTAGTCGGCCCATGTTGTCAAAGGACGGTCAGCTCCCCAACCTCCTCTCTGCAGAGACCCTGGTCAGTGGCCAGCCCCGCAGAACCAGGTCCCTGAAGGAAGGTGAGGGGTGACTGCCAGCCAGGGACGTGTGAGGCACGCAGGCCAGACGGCAGCTTCGGCCCGGTAATTTTTATTTAATTTATTTGAGAGGCAGAGTTAGAGAGGTCTTCCATCTGCTGGTCCACTCCCCAAATGACCGCAATGGCCAGAGCTGAGCCGACCCGAAGCCCTTGGGCCACTTCCACTGCTTTCCCGGGACACAAACAGATGGCTGGGTGAAGAGCAGCAGCTGGGACACAAACTTGCACCCCCATGGGACGCCTGCAGAGGCCCAGCCCACGAGGCCACAGCCTGGCAGTTTTGAACAAGAAAGCTTCAGGCTTCCTGGCATCGTGTTAGAGTGCAGGTGGAGAGGGAGCCAGGCTCTCCTGAGCACCTTACAACACCACGTGTTGCTTCTTTCACTGAAATCTCCCCATGGAAGATCGTACAGCCACGTCACAGTTGGAAGTCAGTTCTCTGTTCCACCTCAGGCAGAAATGGCAAAAACCTGGATTCCAAGTAGGCTTCACCATCACCTGGTGGCACGGGTGGTGGAAGCTGCTGAAGACCAACCACAGGAGCCACACCAGCCACAGCCACGACTTTTGGCACAGCTCTTGGCCAGGATCCTGCTTTCTGGACAGCCCTCAGAGCCCCTACAGGCACAGAAGTGTACTGGGCTGTAAATGGGTAAACAGGGCCAATTTAAGTGGACCCTTGTCTTAACTGGTAACAGACGACTTCCAGACAAGCAGGTGAACTCCAGGAGGGGGCCAATCAGCAAGTCACCGCAGGCTGTCCTAGGACGAGGACGGCGGAGGCTGGCAGAGCTGAGGCCTGATGTGCTGCCTGCCAGTCACTACCAGCAGTCTCACGTCTGAGCTGTCAGGTCAGTGGAACATCCTGACCCTGGGAGGTGCTTTCACGCATTTTCTTCCTAACAAGAGGTCCTGACTCAGGCTGGTTCAGATTCCAGGCAACTGCCATCGCCTGCAGAGCCGCATTCGAAGAAGCTTCCTCTCACTCACATAGGCCATTCCTTCCAGTTCTTGGGATCCCTTCATGCCTCCCTCAGTCCCCTCTGAGTTTGCCCGAGGTCTAATCTCTCTTCAGATTCTCCTCAACCTGGAAAGTATTTACTTGAGGGGCCGACAGAGTGGGAGATAGAATCTGAGATCCTACCCACTGGTTCACTCCTCAAATGAGTGTCAATGGCTGAGGCTGGACTGGGCTGGAGCCAGGAATTCCATCTAGGTCTCCCCATTTGACCCGTTACCGCTGCTTCCCACGGCCTGCATCGGCAGGAAGGCTGGAGTCTAGAACCAGCAGTGAATATCAAACCCAACACTCTGATATGGGACAACAGGCATCTTAACTGCCAGGCCAGTCAGTGTCTTCCTCTTGACCTGGAAGTTCTCACATGCATCCTTTCTTCGCTTGTGAGTACCAAAGCACTCCATTTTCTAATCTGCCCTCTGAGGCTTTAAACTGCACTTCAGGCCTAGTATTACAACTTAATTTCTTCCCATCGGAAAACTTGTTCTTTTCTCAATGCATCCAGCAATGGCCATCACTCATCCCAGCCGTACAGTGGCCCTGCTCTCACCTGGGGCCAGCTCTTCAGTGTCTGCCCAGGAGGAAATGAGTATGCCCTCTCACTGGGGCCCCCACACTCCCCTCTCACACTCCTGGCTGCTGCCACAGCCTGCTTCCCTCTCTACCTCCCATCGCACCAGATGGTGGCTGGTTCTTTTTCTGCAGTAACTAAGGGGTACGGTGTGTGTGCAGAACCTGTGGGCACCATCCCTTTTCCTTTCTTCCTGAGGTTAAAGATGATACAATGTGATTTTGCACAGACTTAGAAACTGAAGAATGTAAGAGTGTGTATTCTCTTATTTTATTGTACTCTTTCAAAGCTCATGAAATTATCCTAGGGACACAGAGGACTTTGTGACACAAATTTTGATAAAGAGCAAAATGCTCACCAGAAAAATAAAATATTAGCTAGATAGCAGGGAGACAGATCTGACCCTACCTGGCAAATCCTTAACTCTGCAAATACTTAGAGCCATTAATTATGTACACTTGTTTTATTCATAATTTGTAACGTTCTGGGATACCAAAAGTAATTCTAAGGATGGCTGAATTTAACATAAAAAGTTTAACCGCATCTTAAAATATCCACTGATCCATCTCATTCAATGGCAATACTCAATGTTAAAAGGAACATAAAAACAAACATGCACACAATTGCACAGTTTTCATAAAGGTCTATTTCATTATTGGTGGGTAGTGCATTTAACAGTTAAATACATTTAAATAATGTACAGGTGGCTGCACGACTGCAGTGTTGGTAACTAGATAGAGAACCAATTCAACTAGAAACCAGCGAACAAGTGACTGTCTAAATACTTAAAATACAGCTCTTGTCTAGATCATCCTTTGTTTTGATCACCTTCCTGGGGGGAGAAGCCTGCTGGTCACAATGGAATATATTAAGGCCAAATCTTCAGATATCCATTCCCAGAGGTTTCTTTGAGCTGGATTAAGCCTCCAACTCCAGGGCAAGCCCAAGTTTGTGGCCTCCAGCATTAATGCTCTTCCCATCTACCAGAGCAGACAGCGTGAGCTTCACTCCTGGAAACCAAACAAGCCAGCATGATGCACAACTCTGCACTCAGAACACAAGCCTCTCATCACAACCCCCACCCACACAGCCTGCCTGGCACTGCCTCTGCCTGCAGCGGACCTACCAGTACCAGCCACCAGAGGGCACTTGGGGAAGGCACCATCCCAAGTGCGGTATCAAGAACATAAAAATTGTAGTAATACTCTAAGTTCTAAATCAACTTACTAGAATAGTAAGTTCCAAGTGTTCTATTAAAAAAAAAAAAAAGCAAAAATGTTCGATGTACTATCCAGAGAAAGACTGAACAGACAAACTTGTAAATGGACCCTAGAAAGGAAAAAACAGTAAGACATTTGGGGGCAAGTGGAGAAGTCTGAATACAAGAGAACTTATTAGGTTATTATTAATATTAATGCAGGCTTCTGTAGGTGTGACAGTGGTATTGTGGTCACGAAGTAAAATATCATATACTCTTATGCTACATATGCTAGGGCTGCTGTGCCTACATGGACGTTCACTTTTATCATTCTTTCAACTTCTTCCAGAGGTTTCAAAATAAGGTCTGGGGAAACCCCCGATATGGAAGGGGAAAAGTTCCTGGTGCTTTAGAAATACAGAATTGCCATCCCAAACCTACTGGGTTATAATCTGCACTTGACCAAAATTAAAGATTAGCAAGGTGCTTCATGTACACACTGAAGTTAGAGAGATGCTGCTCTTGAAAACAATGCAAGTTTATAATGTTACATAAAGACAGTCAGACCACGGAGATAGAAGCAAAGCAGCAAGTGAGTTTTGAAAGTAAAAACTACTACAAGACATTTCTTACTTTATCAAGTGGACTTACCAGGCCTCAGAGTCTGAGTGTAGCCCACTCCAATTAAACTAGAGTTGTTGACTTTTGCCTAAAATAAATTTCAAAAACAACCATTAAGAAAAATTTTTGAATGAAGAAAAAAGTCCCTGCAGACTTCCCAGTCATGCAATTATGAAATTAAGTGTTCAGTTTTCAAATTCACACGAGATAATATTTAATATCGAGCATTAAGCCAAACAAAAGGCAGGTAGGTGCCACTTAATCTCATTCATTTAACTTAAAACAGTATTGCCAGTATGCTCAAACAATACCCTTAACATCCAGCAGGATGGGTCCACAGATCCCAAATCATCATACAGCATAGAGCCTAAGCAATCCTAAGAATCGCCTTGCTGAGTCCAGTCTAGTACACCAAAATCAGGCTAAAATGTGACGAAGGTCCACTAGGCTCACTAGAGACAGATGGCACATGCCAGTTGTGGAGTGTTGAGTTTAGATTTCTGTATTAAATACACATACAACTAATTTCAGGGCTGCTCCAGGAATGAAACCAGAAATGTTATCTCCAAATGACAAACATTTCCTCTGAAGAATCAGATCACATTCTCACCCCTCCCTGAGTTGATGGGTCCTGGCTATCTGTAACGCATTGTCCTTAAGAGGTTTTAAGGGGCATCATTTAACAATGCAGGCCAGGGACCAGCACTGTAGGTGAATCCTCCACCTGCGGCACTGGCATCCATGTGAGTGCTGGTTCTAGTCCTGGTTGCTTCTCTTCCAGTCCAGCTCTCTGCTATGGCCTGGGAAAGCAGAAGATGGCCCAAGCACTTGGGCCCCTGCAGCCACATGGGAGACTTGGAAGAAGCTCCTGGCTTTGGATCAGCTCAGGTCCACCCACTGTGGCCACTTGAGGAGGGATCCAGTGGATGGAAGACCCTTCTCTCTGTCTCTCCCTCTCATTGTCTGTAATTCTACCTCTCAAACAAATAAATAAAATCTTTAAACAGTGCAGGCTCCTGTCATCCTTGCACAATCCCAGTGTTAAGGGACGGCAAGAACCCTGCAAAACAGGCCGGCGCTGTGGCTCACTAGGCTAATCCCCCGCCTGAGGCGCTGGCACTCTGGGTTCTAGTCCTGGTTGGGGCACCGGTTCTGTCCCGGTTGTGCCTCTTCCAGTCCAGCTCTCTGCTGTGGCCCAGGAAGGCAGTGGAGGATGGCCCAAGTCCTTGGGCCCTGCACCCGCATGGGAGACCAGGAAGAAGCACCTGGCTCTTGGCTTCAGATCCGCGCAGCGCACCAGCTGTGGTGGCCATTTGGGGGATGAACCAACGGAAGGAAGACCTCTCACTGTCTTAACTCTGCCTGTCAAAAGAACCCTGCACAAGAAAACATGTTAAGAAGTCCCTTCTAACTTCACTCCCTATCAGCAAAAACAGCATCAAGCCATTCCAGAGGACCCTGGCACCTAACCCCCATTTCCAGGACCTAGTTGCCTAGCCAAGCAACTCTGCTCTTCAACAATCTGAGAGGGTAACAGTATAAAGCTATCAAACAGCTTCTGTGAGCAAAAAAGATGTGGGAATAATAACTATACTCATAATGTGCAACATTAGACAACACAATCCACTGAAAGAAATGACGTAGCTTTACAATGACACACGGACCCCAGACGGCCTTCACATTTTAGATTATGGACTGCTGGCGGCCGAGAGATACTTCTTCCACTGCTGGCGTTAAATATTTATTGTGCTACAGGCATATATTTGAAGAAAATAGCAACTTATCCCTCAGAATACTGTTCTGTGCAAATCCTGAGGTTTTTTTTTTTTTTCTTTTTTTTTTCTTTTTTTTACAGGCAGAGTGGACAGTGAGAGAGAGAGACAGAGAGAAAGGTCTTCCTTTGCCGTTGGTTCACCCTCCAATGGCCGCCACGGACGGCGCGCTGCGGCCGGCGCACCGCGCTTGTCCGATGGCAGGAGCCAGGAGCCAGGTGCTTTTCCTGGTCTCCCATGGGGTGCAGGGCCCAAGCACCTGGGCCATCCTCCACTGCACTCCTGGGCCACAGCAGAGGGCTGGCCTGGAAGAGGGGCAACCGGGACAGAATCCGGCGCCCCGACCGGGACTAGAACCCGGTGTGCCGGCGCCGCAAGGTGGAGGATTAGCCTGTTGAGCCACGGCGCCGGCCAATCCTGAGTTTTTAGTGCTACAAACAAAAGGGGAAATAAATGAATCGCTGCTTTACCAACGGAGAAAGCATTCTGGGTGCTTCTGTGCAAAGATCAATCTTCAACAAGAATGGGGCAAAAACTTAACCGCCTAACTTATCAAAACACACTGTACTCAGAGATGCAGAGTCCTTTACGTAACAGAAATAACTCCCGGATGGTTTAGCTTTCTTTTATTCCCAGAACATACAGTACAGGCAGTCCCTGACCTGCAAGCAACTGACACATAGGGACAGCTGCTGACCTGTCTGAAATTGAAGCCAGCCCCTCTGCAGCCTGTCAACTATGACTGAAGGAATAAACAGCAGCAAGAATGTAAGGACAAGTCTATGGTGGCCAACCATCCCAGCATGCCTGGGACTGGAAGGGGGCAGGGTGTTAGTCCAGAGGGCAGTCCCGGCAAGGCTGATGAGCCGGTCACTCTAGACAGGAAATACAGTCCTGGCTCTGTGTGCTCCCTCTGTGCCACGAGTAATGTAGTCCTTTCCCTCACCAAGCTTTAGGTTCTTCACCTGCCAAATGGCATGTGTATCGATGAGCTCTCAGATCAAATCTAAAGGTATTTCATAAACCATAAAAAGACAGTTAAAGTACTATTATTCCTCCACATGGACTAGAACTGCACAGGGCCCAAAACCCTGGCTAAACTGCACTTAGATGGCCTTGGAGCTTAGGATTATTATCAATACTAATTCAGAAACTTTTGAGGCTAAACAAACTCCTGAGGCCTGGATTGGACATCAACCTTCTAACACTATTTCCATAAAAAAAAAAAGCAGCATTACAGGGGCTGGTAATGTGGCGTAGCAGGTAAAGTGCCACATGCGATGCTAGCATCCCATATGGATGCCAGTTGGAGTCCTGACTGCTCCACTTCCCATCCAACTCCCTGTTAATGGCCAGGGAAAGCAGTGGAAAATGGCCCAAGTCCTTGGGGCCCTGTACCCACGTGGGAGACCCAAAAATAGTTCCTGGCTCTGGACCGGCTTAGCCTTGGCCGTTGCAGCCATTTGGGAAGTGAACCAGTAGATGGAAGCTTGCTCTTTAACTGTGCCTTTCAAACAAATAAAATAAATCTTAAAAAGAAGAAGGCAGCATTATGGATTCTAATTCTAATGTATCTATAAACTGGGGATTTGTAAATCAGAGTTCAAATTTTCAGCACAATTCACCATACCCAAAGATTAATTCCTACAAACAAAAGCCACATGGTAAACCAGAGGTACTTACAGAAATGGAAGCAGTGGGATCCAGCTGATATTTAGCTGCAATGCCAAAACGAGTGCAATTGGTACCTGATGTCCAAGCAAGGTTTACTGAAGTGTCAAGATCTTCACATACTTTCTGATAAATTGATCCTCCAAATTCTGTCCCATCATTGCTGTAAGAGAGTTTACATTAGTAAATCTTGAACATACAATGTTACATCTAAGGCTGATATTGTAACACTACACTTAAAAGCCACAACCCATATTGCATCTTGAGTGTTTCTGTGGTAACGGCATATCATGTGGGTGCCAGTTCAAGTCTCCACTGCTCCACTTCCAATCCAGCTCCGTTAATGTCCTGGGAAAGCAGCAGCAGATGGCCCTAGTACCTAGACCCTGCACTCACATGGGAGACACGGAAGAAGCTCCTAGCTCCTGGCTTTGGATCAGCCCAGCTCCAGCCATTACGAACATTTGGGGAGTGAACCAGTGTATATAAAGTGCTCACTGGGGCCGGTGCTGTGGCTCAGTGGGCTAACGCCCCAGCCTGAAGCATCAGCATCCCATATGGACACTGGTTCAAACCCCGGCTGCTCCACTTCCAATCCAGCTCTCTGCTATGGCCTGAGAAAGCAGTAGAAGATGGCCGAATTCCTTGGGCCCCTGCACCCGCGTGGGAGACCTGGAAGAAGCTCCTGGCTCCTGGCTTTGGATCAGCGCAGCTACAGCCAATGCAGCCAATTGAGGAGTGAACCGTTGGATGGAAGACCTCTCTCTCTCTGCCTCTCCTCTCTCTGTGAAACTCTGACTTTTGAATAAATAAATCAATCTTTTTTTAAAAAAAGTGCTTTCTCGCTCGTGCCTTTAAAATAAAATAAACAAATCTCCCCCACCCGAAAAAAAGAAACGGTTGAATAAATCAAAGTACATCCATCTGGGGAAGTTACCACACTAAAAATCATGCTGTAAAATGCAAAATGCTACAGGAATATGCACTAAAAAGGGGCAAAGAGTTTTAAGACAAGCTTTGGTGAATATATTTTATGTGTATACTTGAGGCTGAGGCAGAGAGAGGGGAGGGGTTGGTCTTCCACCGGCTGGTTCACTCCCCAAATGGCCACAAAGGCAGGAGTTGGGCCGATCTGAGGCCAGGAGCCTGGAGCTCCCTCTGGGTCTCCCACAAAGGTGCAGGGACCCAAGGATTTGGGTCATCTCCTACTGCTTTCCCAGGCTTTTAGCAGAGAGCAGCTGTGACTCCAAACAGCTCCCATATGGGATGGCTGCACTGCAGGCAGCAGTTTTACCCACAACACCACAGCACCAACCACCAAAGCATTATTTTCATAATGGGGAATCTTTAAGCCCTTTCCATGCACCCAACATACCACAGGTCATTAAGTCAAATGAACACACTGAAAGCAGGCTGCCAGTGTCTAATGCTTCAGAAAACATAAAACACACTGAGTGCCCTATGAACAATTAGTCTCTTAGCACTAAAAAGTTAGACTAACTTCTTTTTATTAAGTTTTTGAGGGGCATCTTGGGGAAAACACACACACACACACACACACACACACACACACACACACACACACACATGCAGGTATACATTACAACAGCCTAGAATAGAAATACTTACACATTAGTGTGTAGCTGGAAGTCCCCAGTCCTGTAGCCTACTGCAAAGTTATTCCTTGTCAGCTTTGATTTGGCACTGTCAAAGGTCATCTGGTACCCAGCAAGCCAGCCCTCATAACCAAAGACAGCTGAACCATGGATTGCAGGCCCAGCAAAATCAAAGTCAACGTCACAACCAAGGTTTATACACTCCCTCTTGTAAGAGGACTTGATTTTACCACTTTTCTTTCTGGGGGGAAAAAAAACTAAATTAAAAATTGATACCAGAGAAAAAGACTTATACAGATAATTTATGCATAGAGGGCATAAAATACTTAAACTGCAGTATGACTAAGAATAAAACCAGAAGCAACACTATCACAGGGCTAAAAAAACAGCTCCATGAACTGAAAACAAGGGAACCTGGGGTAACTAGACCACCACCATCATAGAAGGCTGTTTTGCAGAACTGGCAATCACAAAAGCTTCTTAGAAACATGTTAATTACCCAAGTCAGTGGCACAACAAAAAGAGGCAAATATGTGTCGGTATGCCATTGATGCCACCATGGTGTTCCAAAAGCAGAAACAAGTCTCCAGCACAAGGCACTTAGGAAGCTAACAGTGAACGTGCATCTTTCCTAAATACGCACACGAGGAGTGCTCTGAAACGTAACACAGAAAAGCATGTCCATGCTTACCCTGTATTTGGTGAAAAGGTAGTATCAAACGTCAGCTTCAAACCTTGACAAATCTATTTTGAAAGAAAAAAAATTATATTCAGCTTTACTTCCTTTTTGAAATACAAAAAAAATAAAAATACTTAACCACATGTTTAAAATGTTACCTGGTCTTCAATTGCAATTTCTGTTCCCAGAGTGTTATCAGTGTTCCATTTTTCTGTGAAAGTCAGACCATACTCACACCATTTATATTTGGTCTCCAAGGTCCCAGTAACTTTACCAGTATCTGTATTAGATGAACCAGATGTTGAGAATTCCTATCAAGACAATAAAATATATCCATGAAGCTTCTCATAAGCCCAGAAGAATCCACTGCCTAACTCACACACATACACACCGTGATTTCACTGATCCTCCTTATCCTAGTTTCCTGAACACTCATAACCCTCTACGCTACACTACTCTTTCAGCACAGACAAGAGTTACATTTTAGCCTGTAAGCAACTGACTTCCACCTTTATAGCTAATATTTCAATAAACTACAAATTAACCTGTAGCTAATTTTCTAGTGAACAAGCTGTACACCTTTTAAGGAAACACCTGCTAAGGCCAATTTGGGATTCCAAAAGCAGTGGTGGGGGAGGGCACAGTTTGGTCTAGAAGTTAAGATACCCGTTAACAGTCCATGTCCAAGGGGTCGGCACTGTAGCATAGCGGGTAAAGCAGCCGCCTGCAGTGCCAGCATCCCATATGGGCGCCAGTTCGAAACCCGCTGCTCCATTTCCGATCCAGCTCTCTGCAATGGCCTGGGAAAGCAGTAGAAGATGGTCCAAGTCCTCGGGCCCCTACACCCGCGTGGGAGACCCAGAAGAAGCTCCTGGCTTTGCTCCGACCATTGCAACCATCTGGGAAGTAAATCATCAGATGGAAGACATCTCTGTCTCTACCTCTACCTCTCTGTAATTCTGCCTTTCAAATAAAGACAAATCTTTAAAAAAAAAAGGGGGGGGGAAAGCACCTCATAGTAGCAGTCTCCACTTTTAACAAGATTTTTTAACTCTGTAATAATCTGTTTTTCAGAGAGTCTTCACCAGCTTTTGTGCTTTTCCAACCATTTTTAACATTCTCATTTTTTTAAAAAAGATTTGTTTAGTTATTTGAATGGCAGTTACATAGAAAGGGTGAAACAGAGAGAGAGAGATCTTCCACCTGTTGGTTCACTCCCCAAATGGCTGCCAAGGCCAGAGCTGGGTTGGCCTAAAACCAGGAACTTCTTCCAGGTCTCTCACGTTGATCGCAGGGGCCCAAGAATTTGGGCCATCTTACACTCCTTTCCCAGACACATTATTAGGGAGCTGGATTGGAAGTGGAGCAGCCAGGACTCGAACCAGCACCCACATGGGATGCTGATGCTGTAGTCAGTGGCTTTACCCACTACACCACAATGCCAGATGCAAAACCTCATTTTTTTAAAAAAGTTTATATAGATATGCAATTGAAATCTTCCAAACTAAAATATTAAGATGTTCTTTTAAGAATCCAATTTGTCTACCAATGAAGGCTCTAAACTCTAAATCATGTCTAAACAAAGCCGATCTGAAATAATCGAGACTTTCACCTGAAACTATGACACCTTCCAAGTGAGGAACTATCAAAAAAAAAAAAAAAAAAAAATCAATGGGGAAAAGGCCAGTTATCCTTCACAAGAAAAAGAGAACACTTCTGCAACTACTATTCTGCAGTTAAAAAGACTCAAACCCTTAAATCTTACATACAACCTTCTGAAACTAGATGCTTCCATTAACAGGAATTTCAAGCCAAAGTTTGGCACTCAATACTCACTAAAAAGCACTGGCTTATGTTAGTGAAGAACACTGGCTATAAAATTAGGAGTTCTGCCATCTAATTCTGGGTTCATTTACATGAAAAGCACTAACAAAACAACTTTTTTGGGTCTGCTTCCTCAAAGGTATCAACAAAACTTACCTCTGGAAGATTAAATTGAAATGACACTTAAAACTGCCTATTTTCATGTGCTCTACAAAAACGAAAGCACTATGAAAACTATGGAGCACATTCTTCTAGCAGATAGTCTGAAGAGGAATGTGTGTATGAGTAGCTATTTTTAATCCTGAGTGACAGTGATTAATGACTGCTGAAGTCCCACCCACCGCCATCTAACAGCCCGCAGATCAAGAGTCAGCCAGAAATGCTAAGGGATTCTCAAGACACAAAGTCAACATCACCCTGTGGAACCAGGAAATGAGCTGGAGTTTATACCCTTCATTCTATCATCAGAAATTTTGACTTCTACATTCTGGGGGAATTGAACATCTCTACAATTCAGGTAAGAAAATATTATTTTGGGGGTTACTTAATGTATTAGAGGATCAGAACTAATGACTGTTGAAGTATACACATTAATTGTAAACAATATCTAACAAAGCTCCAATACATACATTCTTCATGATCCTACTTCCATTAAATTTTCCCTAACCCTATCCACAATAAACCTTCTCTTTCCAATTAAGATTTTGGTTTATCAAACAAAAATAGCTGATATAATTCTGATTAATCTCAGTTTAAAGTATACTTTGTCTAACTAGAAAGCAAGCTGTTTAAACACAAGACCTTTTGTGTTTCAACACACACACAGCAAGTGTTTAAAAACCCTCAACAGATCAAGAGTGGGAACACAAAAAAAGCACTAAATTACTATTCTGTAACCTGTTAACTTGACCAAAACTAAGTCACTCAATCATACCTAAATACCTAGGCTTCCTTTCAGACCAAAGAAACCAAATGACAATTGTGTTCAATATAAAATCCTACAACCCAACAAGCCTAGGCATTAAGAAACATACCAGTTATATGCAATACAGCAAGAACTTTTTAAAAATAGTAATATTCTGAGCCGGCGCCGTGGCTCAACAGGCTAATCCTCCGCCTTGCGGCGCCGGCACACCGGGTTCTAGTCCCGGTCGGGGCGCCGGATTCTGTCCCGGTTGCCCCTCTTCCAGGCCAGCCCTCTGCTGTGGCCCGGGAGTGCAGTGGAGGATGGCCCAAGTGCTTGGGCCCTGCACCCCATAGGGAGACCAGGAAAAGCACCAGGCTCCTGGCTCCTGCCATCGGACGAGCGCGGTGCGCCGGCCGCAGCACGCCGTCAGCGGCGGCCATTGGAGGGTGAACCAACGGCAAAGGAAGACCTTTCTCTCTGTATCTCTCCCTCTCACTGTCCACTCTGCCTGTCAAAAAAAAAAAAAAAAAAAAAAAATAGTAATATTCTAACAAGCACACTATATATACTCACTCCCAATCTCAAAACAAAAAATTTTACAGTAAGAAAAAAATTACACAAAACTAAATTTTACTTTACCCCTTTTATAGAAGTTCATTAGGAAGATACAAAACACCAACACCAAAATACTAATCTCTTTAAAAACACTCAAATCAGAACTCCCTAAATTCACAAAATACAAAACCTTCTCCATGCAGGACTGCTAGAATATGGGCATTACACAAATTGCTTCAATCCAAATTAACTTATATTTCTTAAGATAAAACAGGTAGACAGATACTTTCCAGTAATGATCACTTTATGGATTGAAAAACCGTAAAGGTTCACCAGACCTTATCCGACAGCTAACACTCACCACACCACTGCAGGACTTTGTTTTCACATCCAGTTTCACCAACCCAAAACCTGCAGGCAAGGAGCAGATGGTAACAAAATTATTCTTCTGCGTAACAAATATATACAAATTTTCACAATAAGTGGGGGAATAAACTCCACATATTCACAAAGGGATAAAAAATGTGGAAACAATATTTAAATAAAATTGTTAAAAATTAACTGCAAGTAAACTGATGTGCCAAGGACAGAGTACCTCTGTGCTGCTTTGCCTAGTGTTCTGCATTATACTTTGCACTAGAAAACCCACTTCTAATGATTTTGAACTAAACATCAGGTTAGAAAGTCAACTCAATTTAAAACTCAGAACAGCCACTAATTTATCAGAATAGAATCATTCAGGACATTTATTCCAAAGGGGTATATCCCATACTCTAAAGAGAGGGAGTATAAACAAAATTCATTTGCAAAAACTCCAAGTTGGGCCGGCACTGTGGCCTAGCGTGTTAAGCTGCCGCCTGCAATGCCAGCATCCCTTATGAGCGCTGGTTCGAGACCTGGCTGCTCTACTTCCAATCCAGCTCTCTGCTATGGCCTGAGAAAGCAGTGGAAGGACTCGGGCCCCTGCACCCACATGGGAGACCCGGAAGAGGCTCCTGGCTCCTGGCTTGGATCAGCTCAGCTCTGGCCGTTGCGGCCAACTGGGAAGTGAACCAGCAGATGGAAGACATTTCTCTCTCCCTCTCTCTCTCTCTGCCTCTCCTTCTATCTCTGTGTAACACTGACTTTCAAATAAATAAATAAATCTTTTAAAAAAATAAAGAAAAAACTCCAAGTTTACTTGAAAAAGTCCATAACCCTTAAAAGGTGGCTCAATCACAAACACACACACACACACACACACACACACACACACAATCCCTCTTATACAATCATAACTCCAGCAACCAAAGACTAAGTTATAACTGAAGGAATTAAGAACAAGTTGCTTTTTCTCAAAGGTTGCATTCCTTGAACTACACTTCAGGAAAACTGGGGGAAACTGAAGTGAAAGGGGACATGGACCATGGTAACTGTTCCAACAGAAGATGAAACTAAAATGTATCTAAGAGCAGAATTACCCCAGCGAGTTGTTTACAAATGAAGAAACCAATGAGTTTTCCTAAGGAATCCCAATACCTTTTCATGTGACTTCTAAATTTCAGAAAAATATCCTTACCAAATCCTTTGTTGAAAATATCTCTGGCAGCTTTGCCAAGGTCGGCGTATGATGGAGGAATACACATTGCTGGTAGGAAGAAACATTCCAGTGTTAATGTTCCTGTTCAGCCATGCTGTCCACGCACTAGATTGTCAGCCAGTGCTGACCTTTACATTCAAAGCATCTAACTTGGCGAAACTGTGTTTCTCAGGACACCAGGCGCTACAATAAAACTCCATGATCCATGAAGGAGATACCGCCAAAGCCTCATTTCTAAAATGGATGACCACAGTTAAGTAGATACACAAACTTGGGAAATTCCTTCCAAAACAGAAAACCCCTTTCTATTCCTAAATTTAATGTCTACAACCTCACTTGCTAGGATCAAACTGGTTCAAATGAAACGCGTGTGTAGACACGAATTCATTGGGATGGGCCGAGATAACCACGTGAGATAAAATCAAAATCTAAGCCTCTTCCCTTAGTATCCTCCCTGAGGTCAAAGGCACCATACTGGGCAGGAGAGAAGCGAACTTCAGTACTGGGACCCAGAAAAAACACTTCCATCTGCGCCTCACCTAAATGTCTATGTCAAGTGAATATCACACTGCGCTTCATCCACCGCTAGATGCTCAAGTCCTCGCCCAGTGCAATGCGGCTCAAGGGCTAGCGATCTGAGCTGCTACACCACCCGCTCATTCATTCTACAAAGGAAGTCCACGCCCTTAGGAGCACATGTAATGACCTTGCGCTCTTTCAAGGGGGAAGTACTGCTCTCCAGAAAATCGAGTGCTCGAATCCTCCACCGGCGGGACCCAACAATGAACAACTCTGCTTTCAGGTCTATCAAACACAAGTCCGAAAGCTAAAGGGGAACGCAGCCAAAGAGCAACTCCCTGGGCCGGGTCCCCCAAGGCGAAATCCGGCCACCCAGCCCCTCCTCCGCAGAGGGCGCAGCCGACGGTGGAGGGGCCCAACTTCCAAGTCCTTGGAGGGCCAGGAGGGAAACAAGTTGTGGCTTTCGGGACGACGGGCTCCGACTCCCCAGCCTGCGGAGGTCCCCGCTCTACTTACGCCGCGCGCAGGACTGTCCGTAGGTCGCCATGGCGAGGCCGCGGGGAGAGGTGATCTGCGGGAGGGACAAGAGGGGCGGTCAACAGGGGGTCAAAAGCGGGTCAGAGGGCCAAAAGGAGGTCTGGGCCAGAGGGGGGCGAGGGGCCGCGGGGCGGCGCGGCCATCTTAGGGAGCCTGGGCCGACCCCGATTCCAGTCAGGCCTTCCGCCTGGCTGCCGGCGCCCAAGCTCCTGGCCGGCGTGAGGCGAGCGCGGCGGTACCTGGTGGTTTGAGGCGGGCTGCTGCCGCCGCTAGGCTCACAGCTGAGGCGACTCGGCTCGCTCGGGATCGAGATGCAGCTCCCGCGGCTGGAGGGCGAAGTGAAGGAGACACCGTTCCGCCCGCCGCAACCCAGTCCTCCCCCAGCCAGGACCCCGCCGCTGCCCCCGGGCTGCCCGCCGCGCCTGTCCCCGCAGCGCGCCCGCCGATCGCGCCAACCTGCTCCGGAGCGGCCTCTTGGACAGAGGGTTCCCCCGCGTCCGAGGTGGGCTGCCGCTGTCGGTCAGCGGGAGCCGGGAGAGCAGAGGCCGCCGGCCCTCGCTCGGGTCAGGCAGCGATCGGGGCACCCCAAAGGCGAAGTGGCGAGGAACGGCGGAGGCAGCGCCGCGGGGCCGCGCGGGCGGGGGAGGGGGCGGGGCCCGCGCGGGCGCGTCACGGGCGGGGCGGGGCGTCGGGCGCGCACCACCCGGGTCACGTACATCCTTCCAACTCCGTCGGCTATAGGGCCCAGCCTCCCGGGAGCCTCTGGTGGCGGGTTCCTGGAAGGAGTGGGCGCAGCCTTGCTCCGTCCGCCCTGTGCTGGGGAAGCATGCGCTTTTCTCTGCAGGCCTAGTGAGAAGCGAGTGGGCCAGGGGGCGCCACCTCCCTCCCCTCGCCCCGTCTCGCCTTGGCCCGCCGCTGCGATTGTCCCCCCGCCGGCGGGCGGGACTGTGGGCCTGGGGGCTCTCGGAACCGAACGGAGCACGTCCCAGGCTGTCCCGCCCCTTTCGGTGCCAGGGCCTCCTCCCAGCTCGCGCGGGGCTGCTTTTCACGCGCATCTGTCTGGGGCGGGGGAGGGGGAGCGTGGTCAAGTGAGAGGCCTGTAGGGCTCCAACCAGGCGTGATTGCTGCACCCACGCTCTCGGGTGTGCGGGAAGAGTGAAGGACCTAGGGAAGAAGGAAAAATGAGCAAACTAACTGAACAGAAATGGGTCCACTGGGGACCCAGATCTATCGCTCGTCTCAGTAATTTAGCCCGTGTCCCTGTACTTGAGCTTCCTCATCTATAAAATGACAAATTTAAATGAGATGAAGTGATCTTTGATAGTCATTCAACTGTAGACGGGAAGCAGCCTTTTCCCCTGAGTTTCTGTGACTCTGAAAGCCACCTCTGCTGCAATGTTTAAATCAAGAAAAGGGTGGTTGGATGGGCTTCCACAATCCAAAACTGCAGCTGAGATGTCCCTGCCATAAGCTTGCCGGGTTGACAGTCTCACCTGGTCATGGCTGGGCTCACTCAGCTTGTGAAAGGAAAGACCAGGGAAATGCAACCTGTGGCTAACCAAGGGACTGAGTGGAAAAGGGGGCAGAGCCCTCCTGCACATCATAAAGGCTCATGGCAAATGCATCTCTCAAAAGACTGGGTAATGAGAAGAGTGTAACAAAATTATTTTATCATAGTTTTTCTTCTTTTTTTCTGATATGGGAGACTTCAGATTTAGGACCCCAATGACCCAGGATGACTATTTATTTTTATTCTTAGACTCAATAAAGTATGAACAGCCAAGAAATGTGATTGGGCCAAAAAACAGGGGGTATAATCTAATGCAAACAGACTAAGTAGGGAAACCCAAGGTCTATGCAATTTCTTTTTGGCTTCTCTGTGTGGTATGCTTCCTGGTGTAGGGCAGGACCCCCTTCTGAAATGGAATTTTGTGGTCTGTAAGTCAGGTAGATCAAACAGTTTCTTATGGTCAGCTCCAAGACAGAAAAGCAGAAGATTAATATTTTTAGTCTTTATGGCTAGTTTCAGTGACCCACGTTGGGGATTAGAAATTCTGGAGAAGTGGGAGAAGATGCAAAAAAGATCACAGGAAAGGGGGTACTGCTTTCTGAGCCCCATTAGAATCATGGCAAAATATTCTGAAGTTGGATTCAGTCAGTACATGTGTACTCACATCCAAGTGCTCTAGACGAAAGCTCCATTAGTGGCAGCTCCCACTTACTGAGCCACTATCTTGTGCCACCCAAAGGACACAGGCTAACGATTGTTCAAAAAGGGAGAAAACAGGAGGTACACAGGCGTCACAGTCCACAGTTCTGAAATCCAGTCAGGAAAAATGTGGAGGTTCCTTTAGTAGGACTCCGCTCTATTCCTGTCTCTGCTCCTTCTCCTCCTGCTTCTTGCTTTGTCCTACACTGGGAGGGGTCCATGACAGCGCACACAGCCAAGTTCCATCCCCCTCATATATGTGTACTGCTTGATTGCTTCGTGGATTTGGGAGTGTTATCAGCAGTTCCATTCGCTCTCAGGAGGAAGGGCCCAGGGGTGGAAGCCCATGCAGGCCCCTGAAGCTCGCTCAGGCCTGTCTGAGCAAGGAATTCTGAGACCTTCCACATGTACAGTTTGCTGTAGATACTGACAGGGGAGGCACAGGCCCTAGTGGGCATGTCCCCTTGGTGCTGCAGACTTGTCCTATCTAGGCATGGGCACAACCTAAGAAGGGTTGGAGTGAGGTCCCTTAAATACAAGACACGGGGAAGGGGGTGTCATGCCAAGATCTAAGGGCAATACTGGAACTAGGGATTGGGCATCATCCTGTGATTGAAACATGTGTTGCAAATGTTTGAGAGGGAGAGGACAGTGATGGTTAGCATGTGAGACAGGGATGTAAGATGTACAAGTGGAGCATTCTGGATGGCGAGTAGACATGGAAGCGTAGAGCGGAACTGAAGGGCACTGCAGTTGAGGAGGTCATGGCTGTAAGTGAGGCCTTTTGCCCCCCACATGTCCAGTACACAATAGTGAGACAGGTACAGGTTGTGGGCAGTGGCCCTGGTGACACTAGGAGGAAAGGTAGGGAAGAGAACGGTCAGTCAGTCAGGCGCCAAATTGCTCAGTAAACAGAGGAGTGGCCAGGAAGCTGGTTATAAAGGATGATGAGAGAAGGCGGTTGGAGCTGCTGGCCTAACTCCAGAGGAGGTAATGCTGCAAGAGGACAGAAGAGTGAGGAAAGCAGCCCTGCTTCCCATCCCCAGGTCAGCCCTGAGGTGTGCGCAGGATGGGAGAATGAGCATCTCCCATCCAGTATCCGTGAGAAAAGTGAGGAGAGGAGGTGAAGCAGGGGTGAAGCTGAGGTCATGGGGTGGTTTGTTCATACAGAACATGGTTCCTCAGGGCACAGTGGGACGAGGGGGCAGGGAGGGCATGATGGGAGCGACCCACTTTGGAGAAGAGAAATTCTAGTTTCTATAGCTTGAACAAAAGTCAGGGAGAGCATAAATAGAGAGGCTTAGATTTTTGGAGGGCTAGGACCCATGGCTGAGGATGAAGAGCAAGCATCCTAGGATTACTGGGCTCAAAAGTCAAGCCATGTGAAAATGTTTTTTTTTTTTTTTAACATTTATTTTATTTATTTGAAAGACAAAGTTACAGAGAGAGGTAGAGACAGAGAGAGTGAAACAAAGAGGCCTTCCATCCACTGGTTCACTCCCCAAATGACTGCAAAGGCCAGAGCTGAGCTGAACTGAAGCCAGGAGTCGGGAGCTTCTTCCACATACAGGGGCCCAGCACTTGGGCCATGCTCTGCTGCTTTCCCAGGCACATTAGCAGGGAACTGTCCTGGAAGTGGGGCAGCTGGAACTCGAACCTGTGCCCACATGGGATGCTGGTGCTGCAGACTGGGGCTTTAAGCTGCTGTGCCACAGTGCCAGCTCTGAAAATATTTTCAATCATGCATAAAGGCAGTGTGCTGAGTTTTGGATACACAACCTTGGGATGACACTTTTTAAAAAAATATTTAGGCCGGCGCCGTGGCTCAACAGGCTAATCCTCCACCTTGCGGCGCCGGCACACCGGGTTCTAGTCCCGGTTGGGGTGCCGGATTCTGTCCCGGTTGCCCCTCTTCCAGGCCAGCTCTCTGCTGTGGCCCGAGAGTGCAGTGGAGGATGGCCCAAGTGCTTGGGCCCTGCACCCCATGGGAGACCAGGAAAAAGCACCTAGCACCTGGCTCCTGCCATCGGATGAGCGTGGTGCGCCGGCCGCAGCGCGCTGTCCGCGGCAGCCATTGGAGGGTGAACCAACGGCAAAGGAAGACCTTTCTCTCTGTTTCTCTCTCTCACTGTCCACTCTGCCTGTTAAAAAAAAAAAATAAATAAATAAATAAAAAAAATAAAAATATATTTATTTATTGGGGCCGGTGTTGTGGCATAGGTGCTAAAGCCTTTGCCTGCAATGCTGGGAAAGCACTAATTATGGCCTAAGTCCTCGGAACCCTGTACCTATATGGGAGACCCAGAAGAAGCTCCTGGCTCCTGCCTGGCCCAGACCTGGCCATTGTGTCCATTTGGGAAATGAACCAGCAGATGGAAGATTCTCATTCTCATTCTCTCTCGCTCTCCCTTCTTTAACATTTTCAAATAAACAAAAAAATCTTTTAAAAAAATTTTTTTAAAGATTGATTTATTTCTTTGAAATGCAGAGTTACAGAGTGGCAGAGGTAGAGAGAGAGAAATCTTCCATTCACTGGTTCACTCCCCAGGTTGTTGCAACAGCCAGAGCTGGACAGATATGAAGCCAGGAGTTCCTTCTGGGCCACCCATGTGGCTACAGGGGCCCAAGGACATGGGCCATCTTCTACTGCTTTCCCGGACCATAAGCAGAGAACTGGATCAGAAGTGGAGCAGACGAGACTCTAACCAGTGCCCACATGGGATGCCAGCACTGCAGGTAGTGGCTTTACCTACTAAGCCACAACGGCAGCCCTATAAATAAATCTTAAAGAAAATGCTTAGCACCTTCTTGGGTCACAAGGAGAAAGAGAGAGGCTCTTGCTTGGGAATCCAGCAGCTCCCATTTACCCCACAGTAAGGTCAGTGACACAGCGAAGGCAGGCTGTGACGCTACCCTGCTTTTGGTTAGAGTTGTGTTTCCCACCTGCTGCCTGTGCCAATCCAGGTCACAGACTATACCCAAATCGGTATTTTTGTCATCGCCACTGCTTTTACTGCCTCCCCATCTAACTCTCTGAATCTCTTCAAAGCCTAGCCCCAATATATTAATTCCTACCACAGTTTTCTTCTGATTTACTGGCTACCAGTTTACTTAACTTTCTATGAACTTCTATGGCATTTGTTATATATTTTTCTCCTATTATGAAAATGTTTGAATATACAGAAAAGTTGAAAAAAGTGCATAATGCACACCTATATACCTACTGCTTGATTCTACAATTACCATTTTGCATTCCTTATCTATTCATCCACCAGTCCATTACTTAACAATTTTTAATTTTCATTTTATTTGAAATGCACAGACAGAGGGATGGAGTCAGACAGAAATCTTCCATCCTCTGCTTTACTCCTCAAAGGCGCAAAACAGCCAGGGCTGGGCCAGGCTAACGGCAGGAGCCTGGAATTCAACCTGGGTCTCCCGTGTGGCTGACAGAGATCCACGTACTTGAGCCACCATCTGCTGCCTCTTAGAGTATGCATTACTGGGACGCTGGATCAGAGGGGAGCCTCAATGTAGATCACACATACTCTGATTTGGCAAGCAGGTGCCTACAGTGGCACGAGTCTTAACTGCTGTGCCAAATGCCCACCCTCGGACACAGAATTTAAGCCCAGCTCTGAATCCAGGACACATGCTCTTAACCACAACTCACACTGCCTCCACACTGCACCCAGCTTACCCACTGAGGGCGACTAATATTTGTGGAATAGTCACAGGGCTTCCTTACCATTTCTGGACCATTGCTTGTGTTCTTCAGCAGAGGTAGTCGCTTTCAAAAGCTTTCCATTTTAAATCTGTGGTAAGGGCTTTGTGGGACGCCCAGCCCTTAGGGTGACTTGATTTGGGCAAAACTTTGTCAGGATGAACAGTCCGCTCTCATGGCTCTGGAGTCAAACCCCGTCCACAGGGAGGCTGATGGAAACAGATCCTGCGCAGGGATTCCATCCTCCACCTTCTGTCTAGCATTGTTTTCAGCACCTGTTTGATAATGTTCTTTTTTTTTTAAGATGTATTTATTTATTTGAAAATCAGAATTTCACAGAGAGAGGAGAGGCAGAGAGAGAGAGAGAGAGAGAGGTCTTCCACCTGCTGGTTCAATCCCCAATGGTTGCAATGGCCGGAGCTGCCAGGAGCCAGGAGCCTCCTCCGGGTCTCCCATGCGGATGCAGAGGCCCAAGAACTTGGGCCATCTTCCACTGCCCTCGCAGGCCACAGCAGAGAGTCGGATTGGAAGAGGAGCAGCCGGGACCATAACCTGTGCCCATGTGGAATGCTGGCACTTCAGGCCAGGGCTATAACCCGCTGCGCCACAGTGCTGGCCCCTTGATGTATGTTCTTGTGGTTTTTAATCCTCTACCTATTGTGCTGTAGTGACTTGCTGGTCATCGTTTGATTTTTTTGTTGTTAAAAATGAAGCTTTGTCTTCCAGGCCAGCTCTCTGCTGTGGCCAGGGAGTGCAGTGGAGGATGGCCCAAGTGCTTGGGCCCTGCACCCCATGGGAGACCAGGAGAAGCACCTGGTACCTGCCATCGGATGAGCGCGGTGCGCCGGCCGCAGTGTGCCGACCGCGGCGCCATTGGAGGGTGAACCAACAGCAAAAAGGAAGACCTTTCTCTCTGTCTCTCTCTCTCACTGTCCACTCTGCCTGTCAAAAATAAAATTAAAAAAAAAAATTAGCAAAAAAAAAATGAAGCTTTGTTATAGAAATCAGCATACTGTGTTTTTAAATCTGTAGAGAAGAAATTATGGTGACTGACATGGTCAGATATCAAATTTAAGTATAGAAATACCTTCTAGCTGTCCTATCATTTTACATTCATTTTATACTTATGGACAGTATTGAAGGTTTCTTTCTTCTTTGTTTCATAAACTCTAATTTCTAGCAAGGGGTTGTGAATTTTTAAAATCTGTATTTCATTTTAATTAATTTGCAGTGAGGGCCTGAATCTCCACAATGAAGATGAGAAGCAAAGAAGGAGCAGGCTTCTCCTGGGTCGCTAGTGACTTGTCACCACTGAGCAAGTCTCATGACTCGCATCCCACGGCTGCCTGCATCTACTGTGTGGCTGGCCTGTGTCTCAGGCTGGTGTGGGAGGCAGAGGATGGAGGGTGGGCAAAGTTCTAAGGCCTAGGAAATCACAAGGGCAATTTGGCTGGTAGCCACCTGGACATTCAGTGCAGAGCAAAGCTAATGAGAAAGCCAGTGGGACAATGAGCCATTATTTCTGACTGTCCGTGAGTGCCCAGTCTGATATTGGATGACCCACCACTCCTCCTCCCACCAATTTTAATTTTCCTGGCCTTTGACTGTAAGTGAAGCAGTATGTTCAGAATCTAGGGGCAACCCCACAGCTGGTTATCTCTGTAATCACGGCTTACTGATTGACTTTGAGGGCCACCCTCTTGCTCCAATGCCCACCACACACCACGCCAGATTAGCACAACTCGCTCTCTTCAGAACTTCAGCAGCAAGCAATCCAGCCAGGTTCAAACCCTCCACAATATGGTCAAAACCTAACTTTCCAAGCCAGTACAGATTTGTTGAACACTAATGATACAAGGTATTAGTATCTGTATATTGCATATACAGAAAGAACTCAGTTATCAAATAGGTAGGAGAACTGCTGAGTTATACCAAGATCTTCTCAGGGCCCCACTATTATGTGTCAGGAATCTGAGAAAGCCATATGGCCTCAGATTTTTCAAGAAGCATCTTGAGAGATAAATATATCAAAGAAAGTATACTACCTTAAATGTAATTATCGGGGCTGGTGCTGTGGTGCAGCGGGTTAACGCCCTGGCCTAAAGCGCCAGCATCCCATATCGGTGCTGGTTTGAGACCTGGCTGCTCCAATTCCGATCCAGCTCTCTGCTATGGCCTGGGATAGCAGAAGATGGCCCAAGTGTTTGGGCCCCTGCACCCGCATGGGAGACCCAGAAGAAGCTCCTGGCTCCTGGCTCTGGATTGGCACAGATCTGGCCATTGTGGACAGAGTGAACCAGAGGCTGAAAGACCTCTCTCTCTCTTTTCTAACTCTGACTTTCAAATAATAAATTTTTTAAATGTAACTCTCGGCATTGGCAGCTCTGAAATTAACCTCCCAGGCCGTGTGGGTTCATTCAGGTCTGCTGTGGTGGGGAGTGGGGAGTGCTCCGCTGCTGCTCCTCTGGACCCACTGAAGCCATGTGGCTGCTCCCAGTTGAGGACAAAACTGGCAGGAATGACCACATAGGCCCATCCCTGCAAACTGTGGGACTTCTGTAACAAGCAGCTGTGGCTTAAGGATGCCCCTTTCTCCTGGCCAACTTTTCTCACACCTGCATTGCCACCTCAGACTCTTCCTATCACATCTTTCTTTCCTGTAACAAAAACTTCTCCTACTTTTCCCCCTTTGTCTGTCTCAGGGACATCCCTCGACAAATACCTTGCACATCTAATTCCATCTTGGTATCTGCTGCTCAGAGGACCTGTACTAGCACACATAGCTATCTCAGATGTGTTTATAAGGTCTTTACACATCCAGGACTGGTGTTGTGACATCATGAGTAAAGCTGCTTGCCTGCAGTGCCCACATCCAGTTCGAACCCCAGTTGCTCCACTTCTGATCCAGCTCGCTGCTAATGCACATGGGAAAGCAGTGAAAGATGGCCACTGCACTCACACAGGAGACCTAGAAGAATCTCCCGGATTCTGGCTTTGGCCTGGCCCAGCTTCAGCCACTGGGGCCGTTTGGGGAATGGACCAGTGGATGGAAGATCTCTCTGTAACTCTGCCTTTCAAATAATTAAATAAATCTTAAAAAAAAAAAAAAGTATCTACACATCCAGCTCCTCCGAGAGCCACCCAACACTTCTATGGCACCTACCTTTTTTTTTTTTAAGATTTTATTTATTTATTTGAGAGGTAGAGTTACAGACAGTGAGAAGGAGAAACAGAGAGAAGGTCTTCCATCTGCTGGTTCACTTCCCAATGGCAGCAATGGTTGGAGCTGCGTCGATCCAAAGCCAGGAGCCAGGTGCTTCTTCCCAGTCCTCCACACAGGTGCAGGGCCCAAGGACTTGGGCCATCCTCCACTGCTTTCCCAGGCCACAGCAGGGAACTGGACTGGAAGAGGAGCAGCAGGGACTAGAACCGGTGCCCATATGGGATGCCAGCGCCACAGGTGGAGGATTAACTTACTGCACCACAGTGCCGGCCCAGCATCTGCCTTTTATGATCTGCACCAAGAGCTCTCCCAGTGCAGTAGTAAGGTTCACAGACTCAGGAACACAACGGTAAAGTTCGAATCCCAACTCTGTCACCCACTAGCTGCACCTCAACAAGCTATAGAATGAGGGATAACACTGTCTTGCATGGCCCACAAGGATTAAAGGACATATTAAAGCTCCGAGCTGCACAGAGCAGGTGCTCAATTGGCAGAGTGATTATGACTGTTCACAGTCATCTGTGGTTTCTGTCCTTTGCTCTACTAGAGTACAAACTCTCGAGGGTGGTCAGTTTGTCTTTCATCTTCTTCAAACTCCTCTGAAGAGCCTGAGATACTGGCCTTATTCATAGTGAGACAAACAGCTTTTAAACCTCATGGGGAGAAATGGCCATTTGTTGGCTGGTGCCTCAGCTCACTAGGCTAATCCTCTGCCTGTGGCGCCGGTACACCGGGTTCTAGTCCTGGTTGGGCAACCGGATTCTGTCCCAGTCGCTCCTCTTCCAGGCCAGCTCTCTGCTGTGGCCTGGGAGTGCAGTGGAAGATGGCCCAAGCCCTTGGGCCCTGCACCCCATGGGAGACCAGGAGAAGCACCTAGCTCCTGCCTTCGGATCAGCATGGCGCACCAGCTGCGGCGGCCAATGGAGGGTGAACCAACAGCAAAGGAAGACCTTTCTCTCTCAGGGAAGAGCAGAGGAGCCAGTCCGCAGAGGCAGGTGGAGTCAGCCAGTGGTAGGGGGAAATGTAAGCAGTCAGCCCTCCACAGAGCCTGTGGGTTCAATTAGCCACACGTGCAAAATGTGTGAGGAAAAAAAAAAAGGTTGCATCCATACTGAACATGGAATTACAAATAATCAAGAAATGATGTAAAGTGTGCAGGAGGATGTGCACAGGTTATGTGCGAATACTACACCATTTATATGAGGGACTTGAGCATCTCCATGGATACAAAAGATAATTATACACAAAATAGATAAAGTATAAAATATATATGCACAGATTAAATATACGTAAATATGTAAAAGCAAACATGATTTCAGAAATAACTGCCTAACAGCAGGGAAGACCACAAGATGTGCTCCAGACCCCTTTGCAAAGGTGGCTTCCTTTAAACCCTTTCTTTAAACACAACCTGGAAGGGCTTTTTTAGCAGTGAAAGCCACATAGCCGGCTCACTGCAACAAAGGAAAAAATAGGATGCAAGAAAAGGAAGGAAATTGTGAAAGCTGGTGAGACACAATGTGTCCATGAAGGGACGCAATTAGGACATTCAGAACCTGGGTTTTCTTGCCCAGTGCCTTCTCAGAGATAATGCATTTGTAAACACAGAAATGGCTACAACAAATATGGCCGGGATGGGTGGGTATATATATATATATATATATATATATATATATATATATATATATACACACACACACATACACGCACACACACACACAGACACACATCTAAATCCGTGTCCGGCATCTGACCGTGCACCTGGGGAGCTAAGTCCAGTCCGTGTGTTTGCCCTGACTCTCCCCTTCCCTGCAACACCCTTTGTTTTGGAGTTTCAGAGAACACAAAATTCCCACAGCTCCTTGGGGTTTGCGATGGGTAGACTGAGTGTATAGGGCCTTGGCTGGCTGAGGAGGAGGAGATAAAATACCTATCACAGTATTTTACATTAATAAACCCTGTCTATAAATGGTCTAAAATAAGTTATGCCGATTCCCATTCTTTCTACATTTACTGAAGTCCCAATTAATGACTTTGTGTCTCAGCTTGAAATCAAGAATCATGTGGGCATCACTCAAAAGGAGCACTCAGCTTTTACATGGTTTATTCTGCCAGCCAGGGATTTGGGGGCTCCCCCTATTCTTTCCAGTTTTTTGACCCATTCATTCCTCTCTTCCTCCCTTCTACACACTTAAAAAATAATTGACTTATTTGAAAGGCAGAAAGATGGGGGGGGGGCGAGGAGCAAGTACTTCCATCTACTAACTCACACCCCAAATGTCCACCTCAGCTGGGACTGAGCCAGGTGGAATCAGGGAGCCAGCTCTCCTATGTAAAGGATAGGAACCAACTAAACTCCCAGGAGCCACACCAGCAGGGAGCTAGTACAAGGAGACAGAGCTGGGTATCAAACCCAAGCACTCTGATATGGGATGAAGGCATCCTAACCTGTATTTTAGCCACTAGGCCTAATGTCTGCCTCTCACACATGTTTATTAAGTAAATGGAATGTGTCAGACACTGTGCTAAGGACTAATTAATCAGGAATCTCACAGTCCTGAATGGAAGACAGATATAAACAGGATGGAAGAGAGACATAGGAGGCCGGCACTGTGGTGCAGCGGGTTAACACCCTGGCCTGAAGCGCCGGCATCCCATACGGACGCTGGTTCGAGTCCCAGCTGTTCCACTTTCCATCCAGCTCTCTGCTATGGCCTGGGAGAGCAGTAAGAAGATAGCCCAAGTCCTTGGGCCCCTGCACCTGCGTGGGAGACCCCGAAGAAGCTCCCGGCTCCTGGCTTCGGATTAGCTCAGATCTAGCCATTGTGGTCATTTGGGGAGTGAACCAGCGGAATGGAAGAGCTCATTCTGTCTCTCTCTTTCTGTAACTCTGACTTTCAAGTAAAATAAATAAATCTTAGATAAAAAAAAAAAAGAGAGACATAAACAAGTATTGTAAAGTGCTATCGGTTCAAGTATACCTGTAGAAACACTGCAAAGTGGGGTTACAAAAGAGTCAATTCGCCTTGGAAGCATAACAAAGGCCTCAGAATTATATGGAATCTTAAAAGTGGAAGATGTGGGGCCAGCACTATGGCCTAGCCAGTAAAGCCGCTGCCTGCAGTGCTGGCATCTATCCACATAGGGGCCGGATGAAGTCCTGGCTGCTCCACTTCCAATCCAGCTCCCTGCTAACGTGCCTGGGAAAGCAGTGGAAGATGGTCCAAGCCCTTGGGCCCCTGCAGCCAAGTGAGAGACCTGGAAAAAGCTCCAGGCTCCTGGCTTTGGATCAGCCCAGCTGCAGACACCCACTGTGGCCATTTGGGGAGTAAACCAGTGGATGGAAGACCTCTTTCTCTGCCTCTGCCTCTCTGTAATTCTGCCTTTCAAATAGATAAATATTTTTTAAATGGAAGATGTGCAAGGCAGACAAAGAGGGGAAGGAAAGACACTCAGGCTGCGTGGCATGCTCAGCAACTGCAAGTAATACAAGAAGACGACAGTACAATGGATGGGAGGTCAGGAAAGCAGGTCCTAGGAGGAGGGGTTGTCAAACAAGACCAGGCTGAAAAGGTCAGCTAAGGCCAGATTCGGACCTATTAAATACAGTGCCTGCTCAGTTTCCAACTTCCCTCATGAAACTACAAGTATGAAACAACTGACATATATGGCCAACTATGACTTAGCCCAGAAGAAGGCAGAGAAGAGCTGGCTGCCCTCAAAATCAGGCCCATCAACATCTGGAGTATCATATTTAGGCCCATGGCGACAAACTAGGGGGCATCTATTAGGTAGAAGAATAAATCAGGTCCTTCTTATGGCATCTTGGTCACAGGCAGAGTCTACATTTGTGATCTGTAAAAATATTTATTCATTTGAAAGGCAGAAACAGAAAGAGAGAGAGAGAGAGAAAGAGAGAGAGAGAATTGATCTTCTATCCACTGGTTCACTCCCCGCAAGTGGCCTTGACAGCTGAATCTGGACCAGGCAGAAGCCAAGAGCCAGGAATTCCATCTTGGTCTCCCACATGGGTGGTAGGGGCCTAAGCACTTGGGTCACCTTTCACTGTCTTCCCAAGCACATTAGCAGGAAGATGGATCAGAAACTGAACCAGTGTTCCACTATGGGATGCTGGCATCTCGGGGGCAGCTTAACCTACTATGCCACAAAACCAGCTGCTACATTTGTGATTTCTTAACTGAAAAATTTTAAATGCATAGGTGTTAGTTCACTTAATTCCAGGAAAATTCAAGTGAGAATGCACCAGTGAGTCACCAGTGAGATTGCATTTAAAATCACACACCCTCGGAGCCGAGAATAGCCTGGTGACAAAAGACTTCACAAAGAAGGAGTGAAGATGGCGCCTCTGGGCCGGGGTCACTGACATCCAAGGGGCCAGGGTGGAGGGCACAGGCATCTGCTGGACCGTTCAAGTAGTTCTTTCATCTCATCCAAAAGAACAAAGTTATGGGATACAGGAAAGGAACATCTTCCCACCCACCTCACACAGGGCGGTAGTCATTTACAGTAAAGCAAAGGTTCCTTATCACAGAAGAATTTTCTTTGACCTTGCTTTTATATTCCTTGTTTTTGGATTCATCTCGAAAGGAACAAAGTCTGAACTCAGGATCTGATTCAACACAGAGGAGCCCCTAGAGGGCAGTTACCCTGCCAGTTTCTTTTTTTTTTTTTTTTGACAGGCAGAGTGGACAGTGAGAGAGAGACAGAGAGAAAGGTCTTCCTTTGCCGTTGGTTCACCCTCCAATGGCTGCTGCGGTCGGCACGCCGCGGCCGGCGCACCACGCTCATCCGATGGCAGGAGCCAGGTGCTTTTTCCTGGTCTCCCATGGGGTGCAGGGCCCAAGCACTTGGGCCATCCTCCACTGCACTCCCGGGCCACAGCAGAGAGCTGGCCTGGAAGAGGGGCAACCGGGACAGAATCCGGCGCCCCGACCGGGACTAGAACCTGGTGTGCCAGCGCCGCAAGGCGGAGGATTAGCCTGTTGAGCCACGGCGCCAGCCTACCCTGCCAGTTTCTCCAGGAAGAAGCAACCTGTATGATTTGCCTAGTTACAAAGAAATTAGTATTCAAGCTGAAGGCTGATGTTTAATTTGAAACAGGTGCTTAGATGTGGCATTTGTAAATTCTTTACCTTTTGTTTCAAACGGGAAGACCAAATAAATCGTATGGGTAACAACAGCAGGCTTGAGGACACTGTGGAACTGGATGCCGGCCAAGGCGGCTGCACACACACATTCTGACCTCACAAGGAAGCAGAGCCAGGCCTCTCAGGATACAGGAGGCCAAGGAGAAGGGGCTGTAGAATAAGATGTCAGGCATATCTGTTATCTAGTGCCACCTAGCAAACCAAACCAAAACTTCGTGGCTTTATACAAATGTGACATTCAGGAGGCTCAGCACTGACAAGATGGTTCTGGTCTCTGTGGGATTCTCCTGCACCTGCCTCAGGACTGGGCTCAGCTGGGCCTTTTTCTCCTTAGATGTTTCATCCTAGGCTCCACGACAGTGAACATGAAAGTTGGAAAGCCTCTTGATGTTGTGAGTGACATCACTTCCACCCAATTTTATTAGTCAAAGCAAGCCACGAGGACAGCCTCTACAAGGGGTAGAGGACTGGACCACATCTCTTGAGAGACAGACAGAATGATGAAGTCGCACCATAAAAGGCATGCAATCTCCCACAGAGGACTTAGTGCCTGCTGCCCAGACACCTCTATCATGTGGGGTGAATGCACAGGTGCTGGCAAGTGGAAACGTCTTCCCTGGGGATCCTGACCATGCAGCGCACAGGACAATGGGAAAAATCAGGGGCAGGGTGGCCAGCAAAGCTTCTGCAGGCTCAGTCAACCTAAACCTTCAAGGAATGCAGTCTGGAGAACAACGAAGCAGAAAGACCACACAGGGCAGACGCCAGGGCCAGCAGGAGCACCTGGAATCAGAAGGGAGCCGATGGCTTTCCCACATATCCTTCCTTTCTGACAGAACCCACTTGCAGTGAGGCGAGGTTCAGCTGTGGCAGTTCACCAAGTGCAGAACCCTGTACCCCAATGATACCTTTCCTTTTTAATATCTGGGCTCTATTAACTTACTGTCTTCTTTTAAACACCTTGTGAGGTGAGAACAGGGACTCTTTTCCCTCTTTGACAGGCAGGAAACTAGGGCCTGTAAGCACCATGCTCTAGTCCCCCAGAGCACTGGTCAAAGAGCCGGCCCCTCCCACCTCCCCCTCAGGTCTCCGGCCCATGCTAAGGCGTTGTCCTTTTCCCTGTGGCCTGCTCACCTCCTTCCTGTAGAGGTGGTTAAGTAATTTCCGGTCAAGGGGTGTCTTCAGTTAATACACCATCATCTAAGGCTGTGTATAAAAAACTGGGGCCCAGGCTCTGCCATGCCAGTTTATGGGCAAACATTCAAAACAAGTGACTTTACCCTACTGGGTGAAGGCTGGGTTTGACTAATGCCACTATTAATACCTTTGGTAATAATAAGTTAATAGTCACAAGATGGCTATCCCTTTCCAGTTTCAAAGTACTTTTACAATATGAAATCAGTGGATCCTTATAATGTGGCACTAATGTCTAATACAACGTGCCAGGCACTGTTTCATATCCTGGGTATGTATAGGTTGAGCATCTGTAACCCAAAATCTGAAATTCTCAAGTGCTCCAAAATCTGCAATGTTTTATGCACGGACATGACACTTAAAGAACTTCAGGTTTGGAGCACCCTGAATTTTGGGTTTTTAGATAAGGGATGCTCAACCAGTGAAGTTTATGCAAATATTCCTAAATCAAAATAACACTGACATTTGACACATTTCCGGTACCAAGAATTTCAGATAGAGGCTGTTCAAACTGCTTTAACTCATTAATCCTCAAAATAACCTTAGGAAGATAAATACTATTACCACCTCAAAACTGAGAGAATTTAAATAACTTCCCAAGGTCACACAGCTAATAAGTAGAGAGCCCAAGATTTGAATTCAGGCACTTGGCTTCAAGGCCCATGTCCTTAAACCACTATTCTGTGCTGCCTTCCTAACATTATCATTCATTAGGTCACATGAGGACATCGAGACAGAGTGGTTTGGAGATCGCCTGGACTCACAGCCCCCTTACATCCCATCGAGGAGACAGAACCAGGTCTTTGCTCTGCAGCCATTTCTACTTCACATGGTTTCCCTAACAGGAGAGATTACAGGAGTGGTGAGGCCAAAGGTAGTACAAACTCTTAATACCTCAAAACATGCCACCCTATAGCTAGGGAAATTAAAATGCACTGCAGGTATTTTCCTGGAGAAGACAATAGCTACTGTGTAATATGAGTTTAGAAGCAGAAGAAGGATGAAGCTGGGCAAATGGGAGCTGAATGAACCGGCCCCAGCGGCAGCAGAGGGAGGGCCACGGAGGCCAGGCTTCAAGTGCCTGTCCATGAAGGCACCAGCAGTTCTTAAGGAGAGAGGACACAAAGACATCACTTCACTCCCACCCACCCCAGACACCACAGACTTCCATTCCTCGACTGCCAGGAAAAAGGGCAAACTTACCTTCCACTGACTGCCTCAATTAGAACCCAACCTGTTGCTCTCATTTCGGAGAGAATGTAGCTACAGATTTCCACTGACCTCCAGAATGAGCAGGGCTACCTCCACCTCCAAGTCCCCGAGGATGCCACAGCTCAACTTCCTGACCCACTCGGGAATTCCTGGCTCTGCTGGCAGGACTGGGCTTGATGTTAGGCTCTGACCTCTCTGCTGCAGGAAGTGGACCTCTGCTCTTTACCTCTGACTGATAACGAACTAATTGATACGGCGTGGTATTTCTTCTCTCGGGCCTTAATCATTTTGAACATTTGTGCCCTGTGTGTACTTAATGATCTTTGCTAGCATTCAGGACCCTGTCAAATTCCTTGTGAACTGGTGTACAATCTGCTCTTGAGTATCATGACAGAATGAGGTCAACAGATCTAGTTCTGAAGCCAGAGGAAAAAGAATTCAAGACAGTGTATGGAAGGGAAAACAGTCCCTATTCACAGATGCTGTGATTGTCTAAACTACATAAAGAATCCTAAAGAATCTGTAAAAAAGAACTAAAAGAACTCATACGTGAGTTTGGCAAAGTCACAGGATAATAGATTAACATCCACAAAATCTCTAAGTGTACACCTGGAAACTAAAAAGATAGAATAGGGGAATAAAAAAGCTAAGATACTTGCAGTAATGATTTGTATAGAACTTCACAATTCACAGCTTAGAATCTCACAACCACCTAAGAGGAAAGAAGAGGGAGCTGGAGCTCTTTGGTTGGGAACACCTGCATTCTCACATTGCCACCCCATTCTGAAATGCCCTTAAGGGTTGGGGCCTCAAAATGCAGGTGTGTTAAAAGGCTCTTCAGGTGAGTCTGAGCACCTTCTGATGGCAAACTAAGGTAACTGGAAGCCTCAGCATCACCTGGGGACCTGTTACAAATGAAATTCCTCTCACCTGCTAACTCAGGCAGTAGGGTCAGGCAATGTGCTTTATAATAAATCAGGTGATCCTGATGAGCACACCATACTTTGTTCAAGACAAGCATTTCCAGTCTATTCTGTGCTTAGGTGACAAGGCTGGAAGCCTGCAGCACCCTCTGCTGGTGTCCACCTGCAAAGGCCAACCTGTGAGAACTTTTCTATTTAAGCGAAGAACAGGTAAAACTCCGCTTCCATTACATCAACCACCGCCTTCTTGGAACATTCCCAACACCACGTTACCTTTTTCTTCAGCTCAGCAGCAGCTTCAGTGTCTTCAAGTCGTCCAGGCTCAGAGCCTGATGAAAAATTCAGGCATCACAGGATCTAAGGTCAGGCCTCGTACAGGAACTGGGTGGAGGATTTCTTTGCCTTGGTCTAAGTGCAGTGTCACTCTGGCTATAAAGAGGAATGTGACTCATTGCCTTATACAAATCCCTCAATAGCTTCCCATGGCATTTGAAGCAGAATCTAGTCTTAACCCGGATCTTCCAGGCTTGCAATACTGCAGCCCTAACTACTTCTCTCAGTTCATTTCCAATCCTAGGCAAACTCTAGATAACAGTGCACTTGCTCCCTCTCTAGCCCTAGTTATCCACAGGGCTGCTATTCTCAACAGGGTTTTTGTTTCTGTTTTTCAGAAAGCTGTGGCAATTCACTACATTAGTTTTTGTGAATAAGCAAAGCGATAGTTACTCATGTTAATCAGGAGAGAGGAGCATGTGGTTACTTTAGTGATGTTGAGGCGTGACAAGTGAGGATGGCCCATCATAAATAACCATGAAGAGTCCTCAGTTGATGCTGATATTCTATAAAGTTGTTTCAGTAGAAGAACATCACTGTACTCAGACTAGTTGCAAGTTAAAACTGTCAGGGATGCAGTCTTCGGTTCTACATGCATGTTCACTCTCTAGAAGTCTAAGATTTCTAAGCGCAGTGACTTTATCTTGTTTACAACTAGTTCTATCATCAGTTCCTAAACAGAACCTGAGATAGACTAGGTGCCCATAAATGTTTACAAAATATGGTTAAAAACATCTTCCATATCTCAGATCCTACACCTCTACAATGGGCCCTCAATTAGGGACAGCTGAATCTGGCTCGTTGGAATATCTCACAGGTGATGGCAAGGCCAACAATATCTGGTAGGCAGGCCAATAATAACATTACCACTGACAGAACTTTAAAATGGAGCAAGCATTTGAGTCCTCCGGACTCTTCCTTGCACTAGAAAGAATTTAGCCTCCTAAAACAATGATCAGTAAAAACACTGCTTCCCAGAAGCAAGAAACAGTCAAGTTAAAGACTATACTACAAATAAAATGGGAGGAACACGCCTTAATCTGTTAAATCCTTTTTCCCACTTAGCATCTTATAGTCGCATGGGTTGAAAGGGATCAAATCCCCCATCCTGAATATTTCAAGATGTTTGTTTATTTGAAAGTCAGAGTTACAGAGTTATATCTGGCTCACTCCCCAGACGGCCAGAGCTAGGCCAGGCCAAAGCCAGGAGCCAGGAGCTTCATCCAGGTCTCCCATGTAGGTGGCAGGGTGGCAGGGGCCCAAATGGATCGGAGGTGGAGAAGCTGGGACACCACCCTGCACCTATATGGGATGCCAGTGTCACAGGCAGCAGCTTATCCACCACACCACAACACTGGCCCCCTGAATATGTATCTCTGGTCTATCCCAGTTGGTTATTCAGAGAAAGACAGACCTCTGTAGACACAGAAATGGCTCTGAAAAGCTGTCTTTCTGCAATAAGGATATTATTATCTACCATATTATATTAGTAAAGCAAACTGTGGATGCAGGCAGAAGCTCTCCTATCCTGTATCCCCCACTCTGCCTGGTAAAGACTCTTCGTTCTACAGGAAGAAGAGACTTGGGGGGGGGGTCAGTGACCTGATTCAGGGGTCACCAGAGGTGGATGTAGCCTGGGAAACTTCATCCATTTACAAGACTCTTCCAGTGCTGCACCTCCTCCCCTCAACCTTCCAGCCTGCCACTTCCCTTCCCCACAGAGGCCCAGGATCCCACCCCTGTGTTTGGCTCTGTTCTACATAAGGTTCAGCCATCTTACTCCTCTTTGAGTCTCATATTTTGTGTGGCTTCCAAGCTTACGCATGTCAATAAACTTGTAGGTTTCTTTCCTATTACTGTGTACACTGCCAGCTCATTTCACAGATTCAAGACACTGAACCTTCAAAGGGAAAACAGTACATTTAAAACTTCCCTCCAGGGTGTTTAACAAGATATAAGACATAGTGTGCAGTTTCGTTAGCACTCCAGAAAAGTCTTTACACTAATAAAGTTGTCACCATTCTACCATCTGCTTATTATAATACTATTTTAAGAATAAATTTGCAGTTTATTTTGTAGAAAGGAATTAAGATACTATTTTTTTATTTTTAAGATTTATTTATTTATTTGAAAGGCAGCGTTAGAGAGAGGTAAAGACAGAAAACTTCCACCTGCTGGTTCACTCCCCAAATGGTGGCAACAGCCAGGAGCCTAGAACACTATCAGGGTCTCCCACATGGTAGCAGGGGCACAAGCACTTGAGCCATCTTTCACTGCTTTCCCTCATACGTTAGCAAGGAGCTGGATCTGAAGCAGAGTAGCCAGGACTCCAACTAGTACCCATATGGGATGCCGGCATCATAGGCAGCAGCTTAGCCTACTGCAGCAAACACTGGCCCCTACATACTATTTTTTAAAATATTTATTTATTGGCCAGCGCCGTGGCTCAACAGGCTAATCCTCCGCCTTGCAGCGCCGGCACACCGGGTTCTAGTCCCGGTCGGGGCGCTGGATTCTGTCCCGGTTGCCCCTCTTCCAGGCCAGCTCTCTGCTGTGGCCAGGGAGTGCAGTGGAGGATGGCCCAAGTGCTTGGGCCCTGCACCCCATGGGAGACCAGGAAAAAGCACCTAGCACCTGGCTCCTGCCAACAGATGAGCATGGTGTGCTGTCCGCAGCGCGCCGTCCGCGGCAGCCATTGGAGGGTGAACCAACGGCAAAGGAAGACCTTTCCCTCTGTCTCTCTCTCTCACTGTCCACTCTGTCAAAAAAAAATTATTTACTTGAAAGGCAAAGTTATATATATAGAGAGACCACTGGCTCTCTCTCTATATATATAGAGAGAGAGAGCGCGAGAGCAAGGGGTCTTCCATCCACTGGTTCACTCCCCAAATGGCTGCAACGGCAGGAGCTGTGCTGAGATGAAGCCAGGAGCCAGGAGCTTCTTCCAGGTCTCGCACGAGGGTACAGGGACTCAAGGACTTGGGCCATCTTCTACTGCTTTCCCAGGCCATAGCAGAGAGCTGGATCAGAAGTGGAGCAGCTGGGTCTCAAACTGGCACCCATATGGGATGCTGGCACTGCAGGCAGTGGCTTCACCCACTCTGCCACCATGCCAGCCCCACAAGATAATATTCTTTAGCTGATCAGATTGCCCTGATAAATAAAGGATGCTTGATAATATATGGTTTTGGCAGTGGTGTGGACTAACAGGAAAAAAGTCACTAACAAGAAGAGGAAAGTGACACAACCTCTTTTCAGTCAACCTGAGAATATTTGACAAAATTTAAATGCATAAAGCCTTTGATCTGGGGCTGGTGTTGTGGCTTCAACACAGGGGCTGAGGCTTTGGCATAGTAGGCTAAGCCTCCATTTGTGGCACTGGCATCCATATGGGCACCAGTCATGTCCCAGCTGCTCCTCTTACGATCCAGCTCCCTGCTAATGGCCCTGGAAAACAGCAGAAGATGGCCTAACTACTTGGGCCCCTGTACCCTCATGGAAGACCCAAAAGAAGCTCCTGGCTCCCTGGCCCAGTTCTGGCCACTAAGGCCATTTGGGGAGTGAAACCAGTGGATGGAAGACCTGTCTCTGCCTCTCTGTCTGCAGCTCTACCTCTCAAATAAACAAAAACAAACAAACAAACGCACAAAAAAACTTGAACACAGATAAACACATAAACATTATTAAATAAGCCATAAAAATGGCCATACATTCCTCTACCCTGGCTAATAGGAGAAAGACTGCTATTTCTTTTCTTTCTTTGATTTTAAAATTTATTTATTTGAAAGGCAGAGTTAGAGAGAGGCAGAGACAGAGAGAGAGAGAGATCTTCCATCTGCTGGTTCATTCCCCAAATGACTTCAACGGCTGGGGCTGGGCAGATCTGAAGCCAGGAGCCAAGAGCCTCTTCTGAGTCTCCCACACAAGTGCAGGGGCCCAGTATCTGGACCATCTTCTACTGCTTTCCCAGGCCACAAAAGAGAGCTGGATCAGAAGAGGAGCAGCTTGGACTAGCACCCATATGGGACGCCAGTGCTGCAGGCAGAGGATTAACCTACTGTGCCACAGCGCTGGCCCCTCGATTCGTTTCTCTAACCTTAAGATTTATAGAAATATCCCAAGTCCTGAAAGCATCTAATAGAGAACAAATTCATGCTTCCTAAAATCTATCCCTGTCTCCTATGTAGGTGGCAGGGACCCAAGCACCCAGACCATCATCTGCTGCTTTTTCGGATGCAATAGCAGTGTATGTGTGTGTGTGTGTGTGTGTGTGTGTGTGTGTATTTGTATGAATACACAAAACACGAAAATATTTCTGGAAAAAAGATGCAGCAAACTAGTTACAAATGATTGCCTCCTAGAAGAACTAAAGCTGAGGCACTGGAGTTGAAGGAAAACAGTTTTTAGTACATAATTTGTTACTTTGTCCATTAATTTCTTTATATTTAAAAATATTCTTATATGAATTTTAAAAAAACCTTTATGTTCATCTCCTTGAAAGGCAAAGAGTGACAGAGAGAGAGGGAGAGACAGAGACATCTTCTATCCGTGGATTAACTCCCCAAATGCCTACAACAGATGGGACCAGGACACACCAAAGTCAAGAATCCAAAATCTTATCTTGGTATCCCATGTGGGTAGTAGGGGCCCAAGCACCTGAGCCACCATCTGCTACCTCCCAGGATGCCTTAGCAGGAAGATGTGAAGCAGAGTAGCCAGGACTTGAACAGGCATCTGACATGGGATGTAGGGGTGCCGCTCCACAGCACCCACTCCAAATTATTTATTGTAAAAACTAATAACTTCTTAAACAGATAGTAACAATCACAAGCACTGCTATGGAATCAACATTAAAGATAATTTAGAATCTCGCCTGGACAGTTGTGCTTACCAAATGTCTGCATCGAAGACTTCAGTTGTGTTAAATCCTTCAAATTGTATCATTACTGCCAGAATTCTCTCCAGGGGAACCTCCAAAATCCAGTGTTCATGGAACAGGCTCAAATTTCATGTACTTTGACCTCTTCTTAATGAAGATTCCTGATTAGCCTGTATCAAAAAACCATTAGGTACAGGCATTCTCTTCATAGTGCGATCCAGGGCTCTTAGAGACTAGACTAGGAACAGACCATGGTGGTGGTGTATCACTTACCTGGTCACCCTCAAACTTACAGCTGAGATGATAACTGACCTCCTCTGAGGCACTCCCTTGCCAGGCACCGTCTTCTAACAGCTCCATCAGAGCCAGCTCTGATTCCACTTCGTGTCTGGTAGGCCAGCAATGCAACTGGTGAGTTAGGGCCATGGCCATAGCAGAGACAATTTTGGATACAGGATATATTATATCCTAGATTCGTATTACACCTACCAGTGGCCATTAGCAGCTCAGTTGTTTGTTTCTTTGATGTTCCTTGGCTTGGGGCAAAGGTCTCCTAGAAACTGTACCCAACCCCATGTCCTTAACTACCTTGGGTCTCTCTAGCCCTTGCTTCATCTCCAGTTTGGTATTTTGTGTGCTTTTGACCATCTTCTTCTTCTTCTTTTTTAAGATTTATTTATTTTACTTGAAAGGCAGAGCCACAGAGAGGCTGAAGCAGAGAGAGAGAGAGGTCTCCCATCTGTGGTTAACTCCCCAGATGGCAGCAACAGCTGGAACTGTGCAGATCCGAAGCCAGGAGCCAGGAGCTTCTTCCAAGTCTCCCACGTGAGTACAAAGGCCCAAGGACTCGGGCCATCCTCCACTGCTTTCCCAGGCCATGGCAAAGAGCTGGATCAGAAGTGGAGCAGCCGGGACTCAAACCGGCAGCCATATGGGATGCTGGCACTGCAGGCAGCAGCCTCACCCACTACACCACAGGGTTGGCCCCCCATCTTCTCTTTTTGTCTTATACTTCTACCCACTACCTATTCCGATATTACACAACTACTTGTATCTGTATCCACAACTTAGCCACTGGCAACAGAATTCCTAATACTTCCATTCATAAGCAAATTAAACATGTAACATTGTCATCAGTTCCCTAGTACACAAGCAAACCTGACTTATTTTCTGGCATTGAAATCAGAGACCCCTAAACCTTTGATTATGATGGTTTATTCTCCAGGGAAAGCTCAGTTCGCTTCAGATGCTGTTGAATTATTCTTGGACTTCCTGGTCCTTAGTGAGCCAGAGCCGCCTTCTCCTAAGTTATCAACAGGTGAAGAGAGTAAACCTGTCTTACAGCCTCAGTGGTTTCCACACACTCATACTCTAGCCTAACCCTGTTTAAATGGGAAAGCCTACCAGGAAAGCCAAATAGATGAAAATGGTTCATGTGAACCAAAATCTCCACCTCCCTTTGTCTGTATCCTGAGGGTGTTCACTCAGGCAGCTTTAAAACTGCGTATCTATTCTACCAACAAAAATTTTTTTTTGACAGGCAGAGTGGATAGTGAGAGACAGGGAGAAAGGTCTTCCTTTTGCCATTGGTTCACCCTCCAATAGCCGCCGCACCGTGCTGATCCGAAGCCAGGAGCCAGGTGCTTTTCCTGGTCTCCCATGGGGTGCAGGGCCCAAGCACTTGGGCCATCCTCCACTGCACTCCCGGGCCACAGCAGAGAGCTGGACTGCAAGAGGGGCAACCGGGACAGAATCTGGCGCCCCGACCCGGACTAGAACCCGGTGTGCCGGCGCCGCAGGTGGAGGATTAGCCTATTGAGCCGCGGCGCCGGCCAACCAACGAATATTTCTAACAATCTTTTTAGTCAGCTCTCTGGGGTATAGGCCCTATTTTATTGACTTAAATTCAACTAATATTTCAGTGTTATGTATTAGGTACCAAGTCAACAAGGCTAAGGTATTTGCATAATCAGGTGCTTAACACAACCTACAATGTAGGCACTTTTTCCCATTTAACATGTGAAGTTAAGTAAAAGCTTGAAGGGAAAGCTCAATTAAATTAGTGGCAAAATAAACCTCATATCCAGGGCCAGTGCTGTGGCACAGTGGGTTAACGCCCTGGCCTCAAGTGCCGGCATCCCATATGGGCACCAGTTCAAGACCCAGGTGCTCCACTTCCTAACCAGCTCTCTGCTATGGCCTGGGAAATCAGTAGAAGATGGCCCAACTCCTTGGGACCCTGCACCCACGTGGGAGACCTGGGAGAAGCTCCTGGCTTCAAATCAGTGCAGCTCTGACCATTGCGGCCAGTTGGGGAGTGAACCATCGAATGGAAGACCTCTCTCTCTCTGCCTCTCCTCTGTGTAACTCTTGACTTTCAAATGAATAAATCTTTTTAAAAAATCTCATATTCAGGCCTTCAGAATCTGAAACGAGTGTATTTTTCATTTCACCAAATAGCCTTCAGGTCTATTCTGAACTGTTGTTTCGCTGAGGTACCAAGACCAACTGGGAGAAGAACCACAAAGCTCCATACTAGCTGTGATAAAGATGAAGTTCAGTCACGGAATAAGTTTATTTCGGGGCCAGCGTGATGCAGTGGGTTAAGGCACCACTTGCAACACTGGCATTCTATACCAGAGTGTCAGTTTGAGTCCCGTTTGCTTTGCTGTTGGTCCAGCTCCCTGATGATGCACCTGGGAAAGCAGCGGATGATGACCCAAATACTTGGGCCCCTGCCACCCATGTGGGAGACCCAGAGTTCCTGACTCCAGGCTTCAACCTGGCCCAGCTGTAGCCATTTCAGCCATTTGGGGAGTGAACTAGTAGACACAAGATTTCTTCCTCTTTATCTCTGTCATTATGCCTTTCAAATAAATAAGTAAATAAATCTTTTTTATACTGGGGGACTGGCACTGTGGCATAGAAGGTAAAGCCGCAGCCTGCAGTGCTGACATCCCATATGGGCACTGGGACTCAAACCAGCTGCTCTGCATCCAGGCCAGCTCTGCTATGGCTGGCCTGGGAAAGCAGTACAACATGGCCCAAGTCCTTGGGCCCCTGTACCTGAGTGGGAAGGCCGGAGGAAACTCCTGGCTCCTGGCTTCAGATCGGAACAGCTGTGACTGTTGCAGCCAATTGGGAAGTGAACCAGCACATGGAAGACATCTCTCTCTCTGCCTCTCTTTCAAATAACTCCTTCAAATAAATAAATCTAAAAAAATATGTTTCTATGGTCCTTCACCTGTGACAATGCTTAGTGTTCCAACTACTCCATGGTTCTTGGCCACCAGACTATACCTAGCAGCCATTTTTCCTTCTTTTCCTTTCATTTTTATCACCAAAGCTCAGCCAACAGGATGATGGCAACTTCTAACACAATGTCCAATTAAAATACACTGAAAACAAATAAACAATTTTATTGAGTCCAGTGTAATCATCTAAGTTATTTTTTTTCCCTCTTCTCCACCTCAACTTCTTAAATCTATAATTATTCTAATGCCTCCTCTAGAGGAGCACTTTTCTACTTTAAAGAAACAAACCAGAATGGGCAAACTGTTTACTTTATGGACAATTAAGATTTACTAAATGCCAGTGGTTAGATATTACAGATATCACATTGCTGAGCTAAATCATTCACAAAAATTAAAACCCACTGTATAAAAAATAGACCAGCTGTGTTGATCATGCAAAGACCAATGTTGTTGAGTACTTCCGTTTTCCTCTAGGAATTTGATGCTTCCAGGTCTTAGGCTTAGATCCTTGTTCCACATTGAGTTGATTTTTGTACAGGGTATAAGGCAGGGGTCGTGTTTCATATTTTTGCATATGGAGATCCAATATTTCCAACACTATTTGTTGAAGAGATTGTCCTTTCTCTAGGGATTGATTTTAGTTCATTTGTCAAAGATTAGTTGGGTGTAGTCGCATGGGCAAATTTCTGGGGTTTCTAATCTGTTCCATTGGTTCACATGTCTATTTTTGTGCCAGTATCATGCTGTTTTGATTATAACTGCCCAGTAGCATGTCTTGAAATCTGGTATTGTGATGCCTCTAGCTTTTTTTTTTTTTTAAGATTTATTTCTTTGAGAGGTAGAGTTACAGAGAAAGAGAGAGGGAAAGAGAGAAAGAGAGAGAGACGTCTTCTATCCTCTGGTTTACTCCCCAGTGGCTCCAATGGTTGGAGCTGGGCTGATCCAGAGCCAGGAGCCAGGAGTTTCTTCCAGGTGTCCCACATGGGTGCAGGGGCCCAAGCATCTGGGCCACGAACCAGCATCCATGTGCTGCACCATAGGCAGAGGCTTAGCCTACTACACCACAGCGCTGTCCCCTCCAGCTTTGTTTCTACTATTTAAGATTGCTTTAGCTATTCAAGATCTCTTGTGTTTCTATATGAATTTTACTGTACATTTTTCCTGATCTGAAAAGAACGTCCATGGTATTTTGAGATCACATTGAATCTGTAAATTGTTTGGGTAGTTTGAACATTCTGATGAAATTAATTATTCCAGGGCCGGCGCCGTGGCTCAACAGGCTAATCCTCCGCCTTGCGGCGCCGGCACACCGGGTTCTAGTCCCGGTCGGGGCATCGGATTCTGTCCCGGTTGCCCCTCTTCCAGGCCAGCCCTCTGCTGTGGCCCGGGAGTGCAGTGGAGGATGGCCCAGGTGCTTGGGCCCTGCACCCCATGGGGAGACCAGGAAAAGCACCTGGCTCCTGGCTCCTGCCATCGGACGAGCGCGGTGCGCCGGCCGCAGCACGCCGGCCGCGGTGGCCATTGGAGGGTGAACCAACGGCAAAAAGGAAGACCTTTCTCTCTGTCTCTCTCTCTCACTGTCCACTCTGCCTGTCAAAAAAAAAAAAAAAAGAAATTAATTATTCCAATCCATGAAAATCAAAGATTTTCCCATATTTTTGTTTTATTCTATTTCTTTAATGCTTTGTAATTTTCATTGTAGAGATCTTTCACATCCTCATTTAAATTTATCTCTAGATACTTAAATGTATTTGGAGCTATTATAAATGGGTTTTATCTTACAAGTTCCTTCTCAGTCATGGCATTGTGTATTCAAATATTATTGATTTTTGTATGTCTATTTTATATCCTGTAACTTTGCCAAACTCTTATGAGTTACAACAATCTTTTCTTTTTAAAGATTTATTTGTATTTATTTGAAAGGCAGTTACGAGGGGGACACACACAGAGAGATCTTCCATCATCTGGTTCGCTCCCCAAATGGCCACAATGACTAGGGCTGGGCCAGACTGAAGCCAGGAGCCAAGAGCTTCTTCCAGGTCTCCCACGTGGGTGCAGGAGCCCAAGATCTTGGGCCATCTTCTGTTGCTTTATTTGAAAGGCACAGTTTACAGATAGAGAGAGGGAGAGGCAGAGTAAGAGTTAGAGAGAGAGAGAGAAAGAATCGATCTTCTATCCACTGGTTTACTCTCCAAATGGCCGCAATGGCCAGAGCTGGGCTTCTTCTGAGTCTCCCATGTGGGTGGAGGCAGCCCAAGAACCTGAGCCATCTTCTGCTGCTTTCCCAGGCACATTAGCAGGGAGACAGACTGGAAGTAGAGTAGCCGGGACTCAAACTGGTGCCCATATGGGAGGCCAGCATTGCAGGCAGCAGCTTTACCCACTGTGCCACAATGCTGGCCCCTTCAATAATCTTTTTATTTATTTATTTATTATTTTTTTTTTTAAATTTTTGACAGGCAGAGTAGACAGTGAGAGAGAGAGGGACAGAGTGAAAGGTCTTCCTTTGCCGTTGGTTCACCCTCCAATGGCAGCCGCGGCCAGCATGCTGCGGCAGGTGTACCGTGCTGATCCAAAGCCAGGAGCCAGGTGCTTCTCCTAGTCTCCCATGGGGTGCAGGGCCCAAGCACTTGGGCCATCCTCCACTGCACTCCCGGGCCACAGCAGAGAGCTGGACTGCAAGAGGGGCAACCAGGACAGAATCTGGCGCCCCGACCGGGACTAGAACCCGGTGTGCCGGCGCCGCAGGTGGAGGATTAGCCTATTGAGCCGTGGCACTGGCCAATGATGAGGTTTTACCTCACCCCAGTTAGGATGGCTATCATCCCAAAATCTAAAAATATCAAATGCTGATGAGGATGTGGGAAAAAAGGAACCCTAATACACTGTTGGTGGTTATATAAACTAGAACAACCACTATGGAAGACAGTATGGAGATTCTTCAGAAATCTAATTGATCTACCATATGACCCAGACATCCCATTCCTGGAAGTTTACTCAAAAGATAAGAAATCAGCATATGAAAGAGTTCTGTACGCCCATGTTTGTAACAGTTCAATTTACAACAGCTAAGATACAGAATCAACCCAGATGTTCATCAACTGAAGACTGGATAAAGAAAATGTGCTATAAATATATATAATGGAATACTATTCACCTGTAAAAAGAATGACAGCCTATCTTTTGCAACAAAATGGATGCAATAGGAGACCATTATGCTTAGTGAAATAAACCAATCCCAAAAAGATAAATAATATATGTTGTCTCTGATCTGTGGTAGTTAATATGAGTACCAAAAAATGTAATACATATACATGAAATTGATATCTTGAAGTCTGATTTTTATTTATATCCCTTGTCTGTACTCTTCAGGAATAGCGGTCTATTTTCTCCTTGTTGAATTCTTTGCTTGGCGAAGGAATAAGTTTGCATTATGAAGTAAACTAAGTTAACACAGAAGTTGAAAAATAAGGAAGAAGGAGGCAGGATGGGAAGTATTGTTATGTTTTTAAAACTATATGATAAAAAAAGAAACAAAAAAAGACAAAAAGCAAAAACTATATGATACATATGAAATCTGTTCTCTTTAAATAAATAAGGCAAAGATCTTTAAATAAGAAACTGGAATCCAACTTTCAAAAGTTTTATTTTTAGTGTTTTAAAACATTTTAATACAACAAAGATATAAAATAATATATATTAGTTAAATCTGGATTTAATTTAGAATCGAGATATTTACTTATATACAATACTGTGCTTCAAGATATGGCTACCACAGGAACTTTCACATCTTCAAGTAATACTAGTTTCTTTGTGGATAGGGAGACATTTAGGTAGAATTCTCAAATCAAAACATGTCCACTTTAGCCTGAGCTAACTCTGCTTCCTGCATTAAGTACCAGTGTCTACTTCCTTTGTTCCCTATCAGAAACAATTCATTGCCTAACAACCCACAGATCTTCTGAATAAAAAAATTACTGAAGTTACACATTTAAAAAATAACATTACTAACTGATAACACTGCTTGCCTATGTTCAGTTCTTCAGACAATCTAACAGAGGTCAGATCGAAATACCTGGAATAACAATGAAACTGACATGTTTTCCTTCTGCCACATCAGGAACAAAGCTTCCTTTCGCTGAGACATAGGGTGCACTGAATAAGAAGTTCTTTGGTTAATTTTAGTGGAATGTATCCTAAAAACCATTTTATCTGTAGCTCAAAGAATGGCTTTTAGATTTCATAGATATCTGTACTGAACTTTACATAAACCAATTAGTCACTTTTTAGTTATCTGAAATTGGTAGCATTCAGTCAGGGCAAGATAAGCAGCAGACCAAAACCTACTTTCATACTAATTTTAGTCATTCAAGACCACTCAAAGACATAGAAAAAATAATAAAAACCAGCCCAAATTCCTTCTATTCTCGCTAGTTACCTGAAGCAATCTGACCTTCGATATCACTAGAAATTCTCCTCTATAGAGGGATGGGGTATTTCAAGCTACACTTTTCACAAACACAAAGTGTCTAAACTGCCAAGTAAAGTGGCATTAAAACTGACATGCTGTCCCCAAAGCAGCCCCTCAGTTCTTCAATCTGCACCATTCCTTTACAGAAAGAAATACGGTAACTTTCCCCCAACAGAAAATAACACAAAACCTCCCTGGCATGCTTTGATTTTGAAATTGTCTAAATGAAACCAATACTGTTTAAGAAAATCACTGAACTATTCTAAATGCCTCAAATGCCTGAATACCTTAATAAACTGACAAAAGACTATACTATAATTACTTTTAGTATGGGATAATGTAAGTCTATAGAAAGACTACCAAGGAATAGCATTTATTAAATCAGATAGTTTAAAACTAGAATATGGTTAGAAGTCTGAACTATTTTGGATCTAGAATTCTTTTGAAAAGTTCGCTATGAAATTAGTGACGAAAATGCCTTTTGCTGAATATAGTTCAAAGCAAGTTAGTGTTATGATGAATATGACTGTGAGTATATGAGCAACACTTTCCAAACAGATGTCTCTAAAACAGATCGCTTCTTATCAGCTATAAAAACATTGGCTCCTTTGTTTGCCATTTACAAATTCTAGGATTTTTGGAATTCTTAATCCTAACATTTAGGCAGGTACAGAGTAGGACACACCACCACTCACACAGTGTGAGTTCCATCACCAGCCGGTGTCAGATGTCAACAGCTTTTTCTATATAAACAGTTCATACTATTTAAGTGGTTGTAAATTTAAGCTCATTGCTTTGAAAGGAGTTTAATAAATATGGCCAGCATATCAAAGTTATATCTGTGCCCTAGCAATTCTTGTCAGAGAGAATTATGGAGAGGACAGCCACGTTTGAGAATTCTGCCGCACAGCCAAAAAATGTTTTCCCCCAAACCATCTGGGGATAAATGCAAATTTGTCTTCTCCAAAACCTCTTACTCTCCACCAACTTCCATTATTCTTCAGTAACACTACCCTGGCCTGGTCAAAACAAAGAGTAGCACAGGTTCCAGGAACATAGAAAATGCATCAAGGATTTTCAACATAACCTTCAGTTTGCATCCCCAAACCAACAACCCTTTTGGTTCCTTCTATTCTAAGGTAGCCTCTCACAGGTCTGCAACTGTAGACCAAATAAAAGATCAAAAGAACATGTAGAGGCATGTAGCATTTCTACCTAGCCATATTCACACTAAAAATGTAAACATAAATACTAACTTCATTATGGTTTAGATTTTAACAAGAAAAAATACAAAGACAAAAATCTGGAAATTTCTGGACAAAACAAAAAGCAACCAGAAATAGGTTTTATGCTTAAAAAAACAAAAATTAATTTTATCTTGAAGTTTTCTAAGAAAGAAACTTGAAGATGACTAATTTATGTAAACATGTCCTTGTAATAGTTAAAATAAATTATAAGTCTAGCTTACCTTTTGCTCAAAACAGGTATGATTAAATGCAAGGCTGGAAAGTTATTTACAATCCTCATTGCAGTCTGGTGTTAGGCATTCTCAGTGTCAATAGTTCTGCAAAGTTAGTTGCATTTATTTTCTATTTTGTTCTAGAATAGAATCCATATGAAGGAAAGGAGACTGATGTTAGGAAACTTACCATTAACAATTATTTACACTTTTAAATTAATGTTGCCACAGGCATTTTAGCAACATTTTTCCAAAAGCCAACATTAGTCCCTTCCTAACCAAACTCAGTCCTGTTTTATCATTTGGAAAAAATGGCAGTAATACTGTTTTGATTTCAAGGGTCAAACCACTGTAACTGGCACAGGCAAAATCTTTCACTCTTCAGGATTATGCAATTTCTTTAGATGAGATGTTGGCCTTTTTGTCCTTAGCAAATAACAGAATCAACAATTTGAGATATTATAAGATTCTAAAATATGAGATTTAAAATCATAATAAACTTACATTGCCATTTCTCAAGTGAGAAATAAAATACAACGTTCAGAGCAGACTCAAATTCAGGTCAATTAGCTCTGGCTGAAACTTGTTTGCAGAATATTCCTTTCCAACCTAACTTATTCAGGCTCCTCTGTAGCTTATACAGGGGTGGGAAAATGACTCAAAGTGCAAAAACAAAATATTTCACCCAGATAAGGAAGGTGTAGGCTTCTGTTGTGGTCTAATATTAGACCTCAGTATGCCTGCACCTTTTCAAACTCCTTGTTTTAAAACGGAATGTAAAAACTACACAAAGTATTCTAGAAGCTAAATTCATCAGCTAAGGTTCAAATTCCAATTCCATAGCCATCCTACTATCATAGCTGCTACATAAAATCATTAAAAAATAAGGTGACAAATGTTATCACAGAGGTGATATTACTTAAGGGACTGAATTTCTAGTGTTTTAAACAGCAGCTAAATTATGTAATTTCCTAACTGCCAAATTAAGACTAAACTGAAAGAATGTATGTACACAACTGTATTTAAATAAAAAGCAACAAAGCTTCTTTTATATCCAAATGTGTCAGGATTGTTCACTTCTAAGGGTCAAGAAACAAACTTCAAAAACCAACAAGTTAGTCTATGCCTACAACCAGTTATAAACTGGTTTTCAGAAATAAAAAGATTCTTTACATGCAGACTTCCCTACTTAACGAGATAAGAATTTTATCTAACATCTGGTAAAATACTCCTATTTGGTTCATTAAACAGCATCATTTAAAAATCATAAAATTGGGCTGTCATCTATGTGAATAATAACCAGCACAAATTTATCCCAGGTATCTGCACCCCTGAAATTAAAGTCCATTTATCACATGGATGCTAGCCATTTTTCTCTGATGAGTACTTACTGATGGCCATACGAAACCCTCATAACAAAACAGAAACCGCATCTTTTGTTGCATATTTGGTGAAAAATGCTAGCTCTTTATTTGCATGAATGAGGAGGCTGGTGGATCCTCATCAGTATTTCTTTCACCTCATATATAGCCCCTTGCACTCTCATTTCAGTCATCCTAGTAACACTTTGTGTACTTAAAGATAGTTTAGAAGGCAAAAACTGTTTGTGACTAAAACAAATCACCTTCCAGAATTACAAGTTTTAAACAGACATAGAGATTAGATCAACCAACAAGTATTGCTCATTTGGTAGGGATTATTCTCCTGAAGATAGTAAGAAGAGCTGCAAAAGACACTATTTCTTAACTGCAGGCCTACTGGAAACCAAAAAAATCCCTTTAACCAGCAAATTGCTTAAGTTAATTTGCCTAAGTTCAATAAGCAAATACTCAACAGGTAAGGTTAACAGCCTAACATCAATCGTAACATTAAGTCTTCCTAAAATGGAGGGGCAGAAAACATCCACTTAAGCTTTCTGTTCCAAAGCTAGGTAAAGGCTCTTGATTGTTCCTTCTTGCTTTTTATAATCCCAGCCTTGCTCAGAACAGGGAATTTTGTCAACATTTAAGCCAAATAGGCAAGGCATCCAGGAACAACCTATGGGGAGAAAGCAAAGTTATTCATTTTCAACAACTATTATATATTTAATCACAAACTCTTTACAAAGATACAGTCTTCATCCAATCAGCCTTTTCATTATAGCTGGTTTTGAAAATGGCCAACAATATTCATTAGGTACTGTGCCATTAACGTTGCATTCAAAAAAAGAAAACATGGGAAACCAAATCCTTGCTCTCCTACTCTGCTGATATGCTCTGGTATTGGCCAGAGTATGGTAGTACAAAAAGAGTCTTGTTGTGATATAAAAGGCAATAAATACATCAATGGAGTAATGTTCATGGGCAGCCAAGATGAAGAAGATTCCAAAGAGGTTGAGAACCCAGGATAAAGTGTGCAAGAAATTCCAGCTTCTTGGTGTATCTAGAAAAAGGACAGAAAGACCATTTTAAAACCCATTCCTTGCAATGCTTCTCGGCCTCATGTATCTTAGGTGAGGCTACTCTGCTCATTCTTCACAGGACTGATACCCTTCCCAGAGCTTCCTCTGCAGCTAGTTACCTATACAAACATTAAAGAGATACTTACATTCAGTGACAAAGAAATTCAACATAGTTAGGACGACTGTGTGGCCACTGAACATGTAATCTCCACAAGTGTGAACGCCAGTCAAGGTCATACCAAAGCCACTCCAAATGGCAAAGGCACGGTGTAATTTCTCCCATACACTGCCATATATCTATAAAGAAAGCTATAATTAGTGCTTGAAATGCTTAGGAGGTAAAAGATTCCTAACATCCATTCCACTGAATATCAAATGTTGAACAACTTAGAAATGAGATCTAGCCAAAAGCAACGAGATCATCAGTCTAATTTCAGGCCAGATGTGAGGACTAGGTGGTCAAAGCTTGACTGTGTTCAGAAATATTTTGGTAATTAAATGAAATCAGCATATTTCAAATTCCTCTACAGGAGTTCCTTTACAATGATAAGGCAAAAACATCTCCAAGCTTTTCATCTAGTATCACAGTGATATTTGTTTGGCTGTTTTTGTCAATAAGAAACAGGTTATGACAGAGACCAATGGCTACCATTCAACACTCCTTATCCCCTCTTCACTGGTCAAAGAATCTCAAAAATACCGATGAGTCATGAACTCAGCCAGAACAGTGAATTTCCCATCCTCCCTTCAGCTAGATGTGGACAGTGTGACTAAGTTCAATATAGTAAGATATAAGTAGAAGCATAAAGGATTTCTGAACAGGCTATTTATAAAGGAAAGAGCAGCTTAGGAGTCTTTTCTACCTTTCTACCATACCGCAGACATGATAGCAGAAGCTATAGTAGCCAACCAAGAAAACAAAGTGGTTCAAAGAATCAAGCCAGGTGTTAGTATGGTAGAGGAGAAAGAAACATGAGGAACTGTTTATTAATTTTTCAAAAACTTATTTGAGGGGCAGGGAGACAGACAGGAAGACAAAGAGAGAAAGCTATTGAGAACACACTTCGATCTACTGGTTCACTCCCCAAATGCCTAAAACAACTGGGGCTGAGCCAGGCCAAAGCCAGGAGCCAGGAACCCAACCCCGTCTTCTCATTTGGGTGATAGATATCAACTACTTGAGCCATCACTTGCAGCATTCCTGGGGTATGCACAAGCAGGAAGCTGGAATTACGACTGAAGCCAGAATACAAACCCAAGAATTCTAATATGGCACACAGGCATATCAATGTGGTTTCTTAACCATTAAGCCAAACATGCACCCCTTATCATGAGTTTTTGATGACTCCATGAAGATACAATACTAGGTCTGCAATACTTACTGTCAGACTTCTTTTGTGAGAAAGAATAATCCATTCTGCCTGTACTAAACCATCACCTTTCTGAATTTCCTGTTAGTAGCAGCCAAACCTGATTCCAACTTCTACACATAAGCTTAAAAAAGCAATCCATTTTTCAGTAAGAGTTTGAGCAATAGTCACTTAAAAAACAGAGGAGGAGGGACAATCACTTGCTACTTTTAAAAAAGGCATTTAATGGGGCTGGCGTTGTGGCATAGTGGGGAGAACAGCCACCTACAGTGCCGGCATCCCATATGGGCATTGGTTCAGGTCCCAGCTGCTCCACTTCCGATCCAGCTCTCTGCTGTGACTTGGGAAATCACTGGAAGATGACCCGAGTGCTTGGGCCCCTATACCCTCGTAGGAAACCCAGAAGAAGCTTCTGGCTCCTGGCTTCAGAATGGCCCAGCTCTGGCCATTCTGGCCATTTGAGGAGTGAATCAATGGATAGAAGACCTCTCTGCCTCTGCCTCTCTGTAACTCTGTCTTTCAAACAATAAATAAATCTTTTTTTAAAAAAAAAAAGGGCATTTAACACATAACAATAATGACACAAAAAAACCTCACAGAATTTTATGTGCATTTACTGTGTACAAGGTATGCTAAGTGCTTTATATGTTATTGCATTTAATTTCCAAAACAATCCCAAGAAGTGATTTAATTTGCAGATGAGGGAACTGGCCAAGAAAGGACATACAACTTGTACATAACAAAGCCAGGAAGTGAACCTAGGAAGTCCAAGTCCAAAGTGACCAAAAGAAACAACCTCATTAGATATCATGATCTCATTAGAAACCTCACCTGCTGATTACACACCTCTCAGCTTTCCCCTTCTGCCTCAGATGAAGCAAAGAAAGGGAGGAAAATTAGTAACTGCAGAAAATAAAGTACTAAACAAAAGCACATGGTTTGGTTCTTCCATGACCTCTAATGAGGATAGTTAGAGATGTCACCCCTGAGAAAGTAGAAAATCATGTAGTGAAGAGACTGCTAGGAAAATGTTACAACCAAGGACAGGAAACAAGTGATACCAGTCAAAACCAAGACTATTTGCTCAAATCTTCCTATCTTTTCCTGTCCTAAATGCCCTATTTATTCAAAATATTTATTTATTCAAATAAATTATTTATTCAAAAACAAAACTGAAACAACAAAGCAGAATGAATTGAATGCACTGATCAAAGTATAGAAAACTGTTTTAAAAGTTTTTAGATTTCAAAAATAGGAATGTGAGGCCAGTGTTGTGGAGCAGTGGGTTAAGCTGCTATCTGTGATTTTGGCTTCCCACATCAGAGCACTGGTTTGAGTCCTGGCCACTCCATTTCCAGTCTAGCTTCCTGCTAATGTGCCTGGGAGAGCAGGAGAGGATGGCCCAAGTGATTAGCCCCCTGCCATCAGTGTAGGAGACTGGGATGGAGCTGCAGGCTCCTCGCTGCAGCCTGGCTCAGCCCCAGCCTTTGTGGCCATTTGGGACGTGAACCAGCGGGTGGAAGCGCTCTGTCTCTCTCTCTCTCTCTCTCTGTAACTCTGCCTTTCAAATAAATAAATAAATCTAAAAACAAAAAAACAAAAAAACAACGTGTGTTGGTGATTCTAGTCCCAAACCCCCTACTTCTGGGATTACATTTCAAGCAATTACTTTATGACGATGAAAATGCCTAATGGAGTTCAATTTAAGGGATCTGATTGCTAGTAATTATCACCTTAATGTTCTAATTTTAACAAATATGGAAAATAATACGGGCCAATAAGTAGGTTATAATTCAAAGCAATTAACAGTATTTAGGGCAGATTTGAACAGAAATATCCATATATTGAAAATGATAATGAAAAACAGTCATTAGAGACAGAAAAAGGGCCATCCATACTGTAAAGGGATGGTGTCTTAATTTATTTCTACAGTACATGTTGCAGCCCTATGCACATATATCTTTCAGTTTAGTGGCTGACCCACAATTAAATCCTCGAGCTACAGGAAATTCTGTTGTCAATGTAATAAACCTTATGGCAGAGCATAATCTCATATCCCACGACCAATTTATACCTACCTGCATTATAAACAATATACGCAAGCAGAGGCTTTCTCTCTGAGATCCCTATATCTGCCTAGGAAAGATCTTTTCACAGGAAGAGGATGGGGATGGGACACCAGGCCAAGAGGGAGATTACCCCACGTGGTCTTGTGGCAGCTGTGTACCAGAGAAACTACAAGTAAGAAGACAGCCTTTGAACCTTACGCAGTTGTTCCTTTCCTGAACCTCCCCTGGTCTATGTCACCACACCTCCCCTCTTCTGGAGCCAAAGTCCCTATTCATTCCTTTATGCAACTCAAGATATTGTAAAAGCATCAACCATCTAGCCTGTTCTGTGTCTCATACTTTGTGTATCTTGAAAAACTTGTATGCTTTTTCTCTTGCTAATCAGTCTATTATCAATTAGGCTACAGACTGAATTACCAAACCTTCAGAGGGAAAAGGGAAAATTAAAAACTTCTAGATAGCTAAAATATTTCTTCTTTTAAATCTCTATTAATCAATTAGCATACTACTGAGAGGAAACTGTTCTATTCCTACTTCTCAATATGTATCAGAACAATTTCAAAATAGATTAAAGACTTGAACATAAAGGTCAAGACACCACTTGGGATGCCTGCCTTCCACACCAGAGTGCCTGGGTGTGCGTTCCATCTCTGTTCCAGATCTCAGCTTCCTGTTAATGCACATCCTGGGAGGTAGTTGCTGATCAAGTACTTTGCTCCCTGCTACCCACATGGGAGACCCAGACTGAATTCCCACTCCCAGATTCAGCCTGGCTATTGTGAGCAGTTGGGGAATGAATGGTAGTCGGGAAGTCAATGAGCAGATGAGGTTTTTTTCTCTCTCTCTGCCTTTCAAATTAAAAAAAAAAAAAGCACCAAGGTATCAGATATCCCCTTTCAAAATGACAGTGACTCTCAAGGTTGATAATATTTCTATTTATTTGAAAGGTAGTGTGTGTGTGTGTGTGTGTGTGTGTGAGAGAGAGAGTGAGAGTGAGAGAGAGAGAGAAAAGAAAGAAAAGAAAGAAAAGAAAGAAAAGAAAAGAAAAGAAAAGAAAAGAAAAGAAAAGAAAAGAAAAGAAAAGATAAAAGAAAGAAAGAAAAATTGTCAGGCTAAAGCCAGGAGCCACAAACTCAATCCTGGTTTTCCATGTGGGTGGCCAGGACTCAAATACTTGAGCCACCACCTTCTGCTTTGTCAGATGCACACTGGCAGGAAGCTATGGAAGTAGAGGTGAGACTTGACTCCAGGCCCTCTGATAATGAACACAGGCAGCCCAAGCAGTGGTTTATTAATCTGCTGCACCACCATGTCTGCCCTTCAAGTGGGCATTTTAACAATACATATAACAATGTTGAATGTGCACATCCTTCAGTTTCACGATTCTACATGTAGTAATTTATCTCAAGGAGATATAAAAGCAAAAACACAACTGCACAATGATATTTACTATAGCATTGTGTATCATTTGGAGACTGGTAAATCATACGACAGAATACTGTACAGCTAATGAAAAGAGGAATACAGCTACACGTATTTCTTCAGAAGAAAGCAAACAATATGGTACTTAAAAATAAGCTAGGGCCAATGCTGTGGCATAGCGGGTAATGCCAATTCAAGTCCTGGCTGCCCCACTTCCGATCTAGCTCTCTGATTTGGCCTGGGAAAGCAGTGATAGATGGCCCAAGTCCCTGGGCTCCGGCACCTGCATAGGAAACCAGAAAGAAGCTCCTGGCTCCTAGCTTTGGGTCGGCCCAGCTCCTGCTGTTGTAGTCATCTAGGGAGTGAACCAGCAGATGGAAGACCTCTCTCTCTCTCTAACTCTGCCTTTCAAATAAATTACTCAATAAAATAAAAATAAGCTAAAAAACAATGTCTAGGGACCGGCACTACAGCATAGTAGGTTAAGCCTCTGCCTTTGGAACCCGCACCCCATATGGGCACTGGTTCGAATCCCAGCTAATCCACTTCTGATCCAGCTCCCTACTAATGGCCTGAGAAAGGAATGAAAGATGGCCCAAGTACTTTGGCCCCTGCACCCATGTAGGAAACTTGGAAGAAGCTCCTGGCTCCTGGCTTGCAATCAGCCCAGCTCCAGCTGTTGTGGTCATTTGGGGAGTGACCCAGCGGATAGAAGACCTGTTTCTCCGTCTCTCTCTCTCTCTCAACTCTGTCTCTCAAATAAATAAATCTTTAAAAACAATGTCTAGGGGCCAGCACTGTGGTGCTATGAGTTAAGCAGCTGCCTGCAACACCAGAATTCCATACTGGAGCGTGGGTTTGAGTCTCAACTGCTCAACTTCAGATCCAGCTCCCTGCCTAGGATAGCAGCAGAAGATGGCCCAAGTGGTTGGGCCCATGCCACCCATGTGGGAGACCAAGATGGAGTTCCCAGCTCCTGGTTTCGACCTGGTCCAGCCCTGGCTATTGTCATCATTTGGAGAGTAAAGAAGTGGATGGAGATCTCTCTTTTTGTCTTTAAATAAATAAATAAATCTCAGGGCCGGTGCTGTGGCATAGTGGGTAAAGCTGCTGCATGCAGCGCCGGCATCCCATATGGGCACTGGTTCGAATCCCAGCTGCTCCAGCCATTGCGGCCATTTGGGAAATGAACCAGCAGATAAAAGACTTTCTCTTTCTCTCTCTGCCTCTGCCTTTCTGTAACTCTGCCTTTCAAATAAATTTTAAAAATATATTTAAAAAATAAAAACAGAAAACAGTATCCACAGTGTAATCTTATCCATTTTTCCCCAAATGACACTAATGGATGCACTGGGGCCAGGTCAAAACCAGGAGCCAGGAGCTTCACCTGGGTCTCCCATGTGGGTTGCAGGCACCCAACCTCGTGAGTCACCTTCTGCTGCTTTCCCAGGCACATTAGCAGGGAGCTGGAAGTGGAGCAGCCTGGACTCAAACAGATGCTCTATAGGATGCTGGTGTTGCAGGCAGAGGTTTACATGCTATGCTGGAACATCTGCTTCATAATCTTATCTTTCATTTAACAATAATAACAGTATTATTCAATGTAGTATGTGATGAAAAAAAGAAAATTATGTGGGCTTTTACCATTATTTTTTCCTTAAGATTTATCTTATTTATTTGACAGGCAGAGTGACAGAGAGAGATGGATTGATCTTCTAATCACTGTTTCACTCTCCAAATGGCACCAACAGCCAAGGCTGGGCCAGGCTGAAGCCAGGAGCCTGGATTCCATCCAGGTCTCCTACATGGTGGCAGGGGCCCAAGTATTTGGACCATAATCTGTTGCTTTTCCAGGCACATTAATAGACAGTTGGATAGGTAGCAGGGAAGCTAGAACTCAAACTGGTGCTCTGATAAGGGATGCCAGCATCGCAAGCAGTTGCAATAGGCTACATAACAATGGCAGCTCCAGCTTTTACTTCTTAATGTATATATTTCTATGTAATTAGAATTTTTTAAATAATATTATATAATTTAAAAGCATTATGTGCTATGCTGTAGGCCCAAGTGGAAGCTGTTAAAATAAGCAAGTTCATGAATCCTGGAAAGGCTGTATTAGTCCTAGCTGGACACTACTTGGGACACAAAGGTGTCCTCATGAAGAACACTGATGACAGCACCTCAGACCTCCCCTACAGTCAGAACTGAGCATGATCCCTATAAAGTGACAGTTGCCATGTGCAAGAAGAAAACTGTCAAGAGGTCAAAAATCAAGTCTTATGTCAAGTTTGTAACTATAATCATCTCGTGCCCATCATGTACTCTGTGGATACTCCCTTGGACAAAACAAGGGTAACAAGGCTGTCTTCAGAGACCCTGCTCTTAAATACAAAGGCCCAAGAGGCCAAGGCCAATTTTGAAGAGAGGTACAAGACCACAAGAACAAATGGTTCTTCCAGAAGCTGTAATTTTAGATTCATATTTTTTAAAGATTTATTTGTTTATTTGAAAGGCAAAGTTACAGAGAGGCAGAGGCAGAGAGTCTTCCATCTGCTGGTTCACTCCCCAAATGGTCCAGAGCTAAGCTAATCCAAAGCCAGGAGCCTGGAGCTTCTTCTAGGTCTCCACATGGGTACAGGAGCCCAAGCACTTGGCCATTTTCTACTGCTTTCCCAGGCCATAGCAGAGAGCTGGATCAGAAGTGGAGCAGCTGAGACTCGAACTGGCACCCATTTAGGATGCCTACACTTAACCACAGCTTTACCTGCTATGCCACAGCACTGGCCCCTAATTTGCCATTTTTGTTCCAATCATTAAAAACTTTTTTAAAAATTGGGGCCAGCACTGTGGTGCAGCAGGTTAATACCCTGGCCTGAAGCGCTGGCATCCCATATGGGCGCCAGTTCAAGACCCGGCTGCTCCACTTCCGATCCAGCTCTCTGTTATGGCCTGGGAAAGCAGTAGATGGCCCAACTCCTTGGGGCCCTGCCCCCATGTGGGAGACCTGGGAGAAGCTCCTGGCTCCTAGATCCTGGCTTTGGATCAGCGCAGCTCCAGCCACTGCAGCCAACTGGGGAGTGAACCATTGAATGGAACACCTCTCCCTCTGCCTCTCCTCTCTCTGTGTAACTCTTTCAAATAAATAAACTAATTAAAAAAAACTTTTTAAAAAACAAAATAATTGTTTTTCCTTTTGGAAAATGAGGGGAAAAACCACACAGCAAACCTAAGTAGTCTATACCCTAAAAATAAAACCTTCCACTTATATTAAATCCTAAATGACATATTCACTCCTTACCCTTTCCTCCTGTCAGTCAGAGCATTCCTAATACCCAGAGAAAGTTTTGTCATCCTTTAGCTCAAGGGTTTATTTTTAGGTCTGATCTCCTTTGGGTACTTAATCTTCCCTAGTTGGCATTTCAGTTATTTATATAACACTACAAGAACTGACACTTAAATTTGTTTCCAAATAGTATCAACAGACAACAAAGGTGTTAGTAGATACATCTCAATATTTGGGAGCACAGAACTAAAGCACAGAGGCTTAGAAAACTAAGATAAAGTGTCCACATTTAACATGTCACAAGAGCCAATTTCATACATCAAGTAGAGATTTTCAGAGTCTTACAACAAAAATTTTAAAAGTAATTCTTAGTTTTTGTTGTTCATATCTACATGATTTCTCTTTTCTTGGTTTACACTGAAGACATATGTCTACCTTTTATCAATATAACAAGCTACAAAGTTTAAAACAAAAACATGGGGCCAGCACTGTGGCACAGTGGGTTAAAGCCATGGCCTGAAGCACCAGCATCCCATATATGTGCTGGTTCTAGTCCCAGCTGCTCCTCTTCTGATCGAGCTCTCTGCTATGGCCTGGGATAGCAGTAGAAAATGGCCCAAGTTCTTGGGCCCCTGTACCCACGTGGGAGACCCAGAAGAAGCTCCTGGCTCCTGGCTTTGGATCGGCGCAGCTCCAGCTGTTGCAGCCATCGGGGGATTGAATGAGCGGATGGAAGACCTCTCTCTCTGTCTCTGCCTCTCTCTGCAACTTTTTTTTTACAGGCAGAGTGGACAGTGAGAGAGAGAGAGAGACAGAGAGAAAGGTCTTCCTTTGCCGTTGGTTCACTCTCCAATGGCCGCCTTGGCCGGCGCACTGCGCTGATCCGAAGGCAGGAGCCATTACTCATAAATTGCTCATAAATTATTTGTAATTCTGGAACTTTTTTTGCTCTTTTTAACAATAAATTGGTTACTGATAGTAGCTTTCCAATACTAATTCTAATTTATCCGAATTTAAATTTAAGCTAGGAAATACTTAGTTTTTCTAAAAAATGCTAAGTTTGGGGCTGGCATTATGGTGTAGTGGGTAAAGCAGCTGTCTCCCATGGGGTGCAGGGCCCAAGCACTTGGGCCATCCTCCACTGCACTCCCAGACCACAGCAGAGAGCTAGCCTGGAAGAGGGGCAACCGGGACAGAATCCAGCACCCTGACCGGGACTAGAACCTGGTGTGCCGGAGCCGCTAGGCGGAGGATCAGCCTGTTGAGCCATGGCGCCAGCCTCTGCAACTCTTTTAAATAAATAAAATAAATCTTTAAAAACAAAAACAAAACACATCACTGTTTTCTCTATCCCAGAAAAGAGCAAACTTTAGAGCACTAGGTACCAATTTTTAGATAGGATATGGTCACACAACGTTTTCTAATAAAAGGAGCAATGAGGACATTCAAAGGATCAGAGCGAGCACAAGAGGCAGTAAAGATGTTGAGGATGGCGGGAAAGGAAAAACAAAAAAAGGAAACTTTTTCTATAGCTCCACAGCACACAACTAGTGTCAATGGAGACAAACAACACAAAGATGTGATTCTGGCTTCACAGTTTTACCAAATTGCTTCTGGAGGTTCATTAGAGCTGGGGCCAGCATTGTGGTGTATTGCTAAAGCTGCTACCTGTGATGTTGGCATCCCACACAGGTACCAGTTTGAGACCTGGCTGTTCCACTTCTGATCCAGCTCCCTGCTATTGTGCCTGATAAAGCAGCAGAAGACAGCTCAACTCCTTGGGACCCTGTACTCATGGGGGAGACCCAGAAGAAGCTCCTGGCTCCAGGCTGGCTTCAGACCAGCCCAACTCTGGCCATTGAGGCCATCAGGGAGTGAACCAGTGGATGGACAATCTCTCTCTCTCTCTCTCTCTCCCTCCCTCCCTCCCAATGCCTCTCTTTCTTTTTGTGAACTCTGTATTTCAAATAAATAAACAAAACAAAAAAAGAGATAGCAAATACCAAAAAGCACATTTTAATACTAAAAGCAAACTTTTAGCATTACTGCATATATTGTGCCATCACTGCATGAGGAACAAGAGAAGATCAAGAAGGTAGCAGGCTACCTTTCCAGTACACTGCAGATGCTGTCCTGGCACGGAGAGGGAGGTCACAAACATGGTAAAGCAGCGAAGCAAGAATACAGTGCCCATCAGGCTACAAAGCCTTCGCAGAAGTATTGACCTGTGAACAGAGCGACCAAAAAAGGGGAAAGATCAGAAGAAAACAAACCAAAATATCCCCAGAAATCAATTGTTTACTTAAAGGGTGAGAAAGCAGAAAAACCAATGGAATCTTCGCAGAGAGAAATCTTAGGGACCCTCTAAAGTACCACTGTCCAATATAACTTTCTGCAACGATGCAAATATTCTATAAAGACACTGTCCAATATGCCATCTACCATGGCTCTTGAGCACCTGCATGATGGCTAATACAACAAAAAGGTGAATTTTAAATATTATGTCACTGTAATATAAACAGCCACACGAGGCTAACAAAGTACAACTTAGGTAAGATGGAAGACCAGCAAGCTTAGTATTAGCTCCATTACTCATAAACTGCTCATAAATTATTTGTAATTCTGGAACTATTTTTGCTCTTTTTAACAATAAATTGGTTACTGATAGTAGCTTTCCAATACTAATTCTAATTTATCCGAATTTAAATTTAAGCTAGGAAATACTTAGTTTTTCTAAAAAATGCTAAGTTTGGGGCTGGCATTATGGTGTAGTGGGTAAAGCAGCTGCCTGCATTGCTAGCTAGCATCCTATATGGGAGCCAGTTTATGTCCCAGGTGCTCCACTTTTGATTCAGTTCCCTGCTAATGGCCTGGAAAAGGAAGTTTAAGATGGCCTAAGTGCTTGGGGCCCTGCTACCCATGTGGGAGACCTGGAGAAAGCTCCTGGCTTTGGCCCAGCCCAGCCCTGGCTATTAGGGTCATCTGGGGAATGAATCAGTGGATGGAAAAGCTCTCTCTGTCTCTCCCTCTCTTGGAAATTCTTTGAAATAAATAAATGAATAAATGCATACTTTAAAAATTACTAAGTTTTAAAATAATTATATCTGAAACAAAAAATTTTAAATAAGTCTAACTTGGGTAATCATTTATTTTTTTAAATTTTATTTAATTATTTGAGAGGTAGAGTTACAGACAGAGAGAGGGAGAGACAGAGAGAAAGGTCTTCTATCTGCTGGTTCACTCCCCAGATAGCCGCAATGCCTGCAGCTAAGTTGATCTGAAGCCAGAAACCAGGAGCCAGGAGTCTCCTCCAGGTCTTCCACATGGGTGCGGGGTCCAAGCACTTGGGTCATCTTCAACTGCTTTCCCAAGCCATAAGCAGAGAGCAGGATCGGAAGAGGAACTGCTGGGACACACAAACTCGCTCCCATATGGGATGCCAGCACTGCAGGTGGAGGCTTAGCCTACCACACCACAGTGCCAGACCAACTGGGGTAATCCTGACCTGCACTGTGACATCACCTGTATTAGTATACTAATTGTTTAAATGTCTTAAATCAAAAGAGACTAAAATTCTTCTTCTTTTTTTTTTTTTTTTTTACAGGCAGAGTGGACAGTGAGAGAGAGAGACAGAGAGAAAGGTCTTCCTTTTGCCGTTGGTTCACCCTCCAATGGCCGCCGCGGACGGTGCGCTGCGGCCGGCGCACCGCGCTCGTCCGATGGCAGGAGCCAGGAGCCAGGTGCTTTTCCTGGTCTCCCCATGGGGTGCAGGGCCCAAGCACTTGGGCCATCCTCCACTGCACTCCTGGGCCTGGAAGAGGGGCAACCGGGACAGAATCGGTGCCCCGACCGGGACTAGAACCCGGTGTGCCGGCGCCGCAAGGCGGAGGATTAGCCTGTTGAGCCACGGCGCCGGCCAAGAGACTAAAATTCTTGAGGACAGGAATTATGCTTTATACATTTTCAAAATGCTCTTTCCTCCCTTAAAAATAATCAGCACTGAACATGAGGACACGTATGCTTCCAATTTCAGTGTGCACACTAGAGATGGAGCCTAGAAATCTGCATTTTAACAATAACTGGGTGATTCTAATGAAAGTGGTACAAGAGAAGCCCACACTCTTGAGAAGCACTTTCTTTGACCAATTTAAATATTAACATTAATTAATATTAACTATGTTATGCTTTGTTAAAGCTCCCAGAGTTTCCTGTAAGGTAAACTCTTTCCTGTATAGAAGAGTAGGTAAGTTCAAATCCATGGATCTGGGGAGGTAAATTTGATCAGAAAGCAGCAGTGACACACGTATTTTTAAACTAGCTCTGGACTTAAGCTATCCAGGTTTTAAAGTATTGCTGCAAAACAGGACAAAATGGGAGAGAATAAGGTTCAGTATAGCCTAAAAGTGTGACAAGAGTAGTGACCATCGATCTTTCTTTGCAGCTTCAAAGCACTGAAATAACTGCTGCTTCGGACCTAAAGCCCATCACTATGATTTATTTCAAGTACTTTCTTGGGAGGAGAGAGGATGAAAAACTCAGGAACATGCCCTTATTTCTCTCCAGTGTTCCAAGACAACAGATAACAGGTATCTGTACATTCTAAAGTTCTTTAAATTTGCTCCCTATGGTTGCTTACTTATTACTTAAAATCAAGGAATTTTCCTCATCAAAGTAGGAAAAGAGCCCCTCCCCCCAATGCCTCCTGTTTTCTTACATTGCTGGGTGAAATGTCAACAAATACTTTCCCTATATAGCAGGATCTACAGCATCCGAAGTAAACCACATAGACTAAATGTGCAATGTGCAAAATAATCTCTCTTTTTAATGGGCCTTCTCCAAGCAGAGAACAACTTCTTCCATTAAAACATCTGGCCAAAGACTGTCCTTGGAGGAGTTTCTATCCTTGTATAGAAAGTGCCATTTCCAGTTGATGTCTTAAAAATATGAAGCAAGGCTATACTTACAAGCAACAGTTGGCCCACAGCTGATCATCCCCAACTTTGGTCTTTCTCTGTAGACTACACTCAGAATATTACTAAATATGTAGGCATTATCTTAGTCTAATAAACCCCAAACAGTTTCCTTCGTCAATAATGATAAAGTCATACTGACCAAAAAAGGAAATTAAGTACGAAAATGCAAAGGGAGAGACAAGGCTTGATGACTTTGACACAAGAGAGTCACAACACGTCCAGTCTTTTAGCAGCATAAGGGAGGTACCTGTGCTTGTGAAGAAGAAGAACCAGGAGCCAAATATAGCACAGAATCATGCCACAAACTTCTGTCATGGCAAAGGCCCACGGGATTCTAGGAACACTGGAATAGAAAAAAATTTAGTTTTGAAGTAAAGTAGATGTCAACCTTTTCAGTAAGATACTCCTCTAATAGTGACCTTAAGATTGCTTTATACAACTTGTACTGCTTTCAGGATACAATATTCAGAGAATATCACAGAATACCATAAAGTATGATAAAGTGCTTCATAAGGTATTCCATTTATCTGAGCCTGTTTGTTATCTGTTATTCCCAGTCATGGTTTTCTGTAAAGAAATAAGAGCCTTCTCTTCTGTTCTGTAGCAAGAAGACCTGGATAAGACTGTCCACAAGACAAGAGAGGAGTACACTTCTTGCACGATGTGCTCATTTCAGAATCCAGGTTTTCAGGGCTTTGGTTCTATTTTTTTTAACTCCTTTATTTCTGTTTCTTCTTCTGTTTTGTCTCCCTGTTTTCTTTTTCCTTTCCATTTGTCACTCTTTTATCCTCACCAAATCCATAGTGCCCATGATTACCCACTAGTAAAAGACAGGTTGTGGGGCTGGCGCTGTGGCGCAGCAGGTTAATGCCCTGGCCTGAGGTGCCGGCATCCCATATGGGCACCGGTTTGAGAACTAGCTGCTCCACTTCCAATCCAGCTCTCTGCTATGGCCTGGGACAGCAGTGGAAGGTGGCCTAACTCCTTGGGCCCCTACACTGGCCTGGGAGGCCTGGAGGAAACTCCTGGCTCCTGGCTTTGGATCAGCACAGCTCTGGTCGTTGTGGCCAACTGGGGAGTGAACCATTGGATGGAGGGCCTCTCTCTCTCTTTCTCTCTCTCTGACTCTCCACTCTCTCTGTTTAACTCTGACTTTCAAATAAATAAATAAATCTTTTTTTTTAAAAAAAATGTTGTATTCCTTAATTGAGAAGGAAAAAGAAAAAAAAAAAGAAAGGGAGGATGGAGAGAGGTAAGGGAGGAAGGAAGGAAGGCAGAAGTAAAACAGGTCATTTCTGGTGGTAGGGTTACTGCTGGTTTTATTTTTATTATTTATATTATTTGTTATTCTTTATTTCACTAATTGCATGTGTTAATTTTATAACAGGAAATAAAGATGTCTTTAAAAAAAGGAAAGTTTCCTTTTGTATTTGCATTGGTCTGTTCTCTTCAAATGTCTGGTTACTCTTGACTGACCATACATATTTGACAGTAAAACACTAAGAAAGACAATCAGGGAAGGAATTCTGGCTACCTAAGGAAGGAGGTGGAAAGTCTAAGAGATTAGCACACAGACTAGACTTTCAGTTAACCCCTGGAAAGCATACCTTTGTTCCCATGGTGTTCTTGACTCCACGGTGCCTCACATTCAACTGCTCTACAGAATACACCACTAGTCTCCTATTACAGTACAGCATGTCTAAAAGCTTCTTAAACAGATTGTCAACCACTTCTCCTATATGAGCTCCTTTTTGTGCCTGGCCTGAGTGATGTTTGCTGCTCCCATTTTTGGAGTCTTTTTGAAGCTCTGCACATCTTGGGCACTGTCACTCTCTAACCCCCAGTCTCACTTAGGTACTTAGATTATTCTACTTTCCAAACTTATTGCCACTGTTTTTTGCTTGAATTGGGATTATGGATTCCAGGAAACTATCAAGTATATTCAATCTTTCATATTTATTTTTTTAAAATATTTATTTTTATTTATTAGAAAGACAGAGTTACAGAGAGAGGTAGAGACAGAGACAGAGACAGAGAGAGAGAGAGAGAGAGAGAGAGAGAGAGAGAGGTCTTCCATCTGCTGGTTCACTCCCCAACTGGCTGCAACAGCTGGAGCTGCACCGCTCTGAAGCCAGTAGCCAGAAGCTTCCTCCAGGTCTCCCAAGCATCTGCTCTCCCAGACCATAGCAGACAGCTGGATCAGAAGAGGAGCAGTTGGGACTAGAACCAGTGCCCATATGGGATGCCAGTGCATCAGGCCAGGGTGTTAACCTGCTGCACCACAGCACCAGCCCCAATCTCTCATATTTATTTTGATGCAAAGTTTCAAAAAAAATACATTATACATGTATATGCCTTTTTCTGGACAGAATTTAATTTTCTATGGTAATTCAGTCATCATTGTAAACACTGATTATTACACTGGTACGGTAAGGACCTCAGGGACTACTGAGAAAAGAAGGCAAGTTAAGCCTCTAGATTGGTGTGGCTTTTTTCATTACTTATGTTAGCTTCTTAAGTGTTTATTGTACTCAAGCTTTTAGAATCATGTAAAATAAGCTTCAGAAGCAGATGCTGAAACAAAGATCAGTGCAATAAAGAGATTTATAAGGAAGTGCTCCCAAGGAAAAATGATAGAGGTACTTGGGTACGAGATCAGGGAGACATAAAAAGAAATCAAGGAAGCAGCAAGAGGGCCGGCGCCTCAGCTCACTTGGCTAATCCTCTACCTGCGGCGCTGGCACCCGGGGTTCTAGTCCCGGTTGGGGTGCTGGATTCTGTCCTGGTTGCTCCTCTTCCAGTCCAGCTCTCTGCTGTGGCCCAGCAGTAGAGGATGGCCCAAGTGCTTGGGCCCTGCACCCACATGGAGACCAGGAGAAAACATCTGGCTCCTGGCTTTGGATCAGCGCGCAGCGTGCCAGCCATAGCAGTGATTTGTGGGGTGAACCAACGGAAGGAAGACCTTTCTCTCTGTCTCTCTCTCTCACTGTGTAACTCTGTCTGTCAAAAAAAAAGCAGCAAGTAAAATGCCATAGGGAGGGGCCGATGCTGTGGCATAGCGGGTAAAGCCACCGCATCCCATATGGGCACTGGTTCAAGCCCCGGCTGCTCCACTTCCAATCCAGCTCTCTGCTATGGCCTGGGAAAGCAGCAGAAGAGAGCTCAAGTCCTTGGACCCCTGCACCTGCATGGGAGACCGGGACGGAGCCCCTGGCTCCTGGCTTTGGACTGGCTCAGCTCCAGCCATTGTGGCCATTTGGAGAGTGAACCAGAGGATGGAAGACTTCTCTCTCTCTGCCTCTGCCTTTAATTCTGCCTTTCAAATAAATAAATAAAAATTTAAAAAATGAACTATTTATATTGCATCTCATCAGTCATGGGTTAAGGACTGTTACTTTCCAAGCATTCTGGCTCTTTTTTCAAGCAGGCAAAGTATGAAGCAGCAGCCAAAGAATGGCTCTCCAACAAACACACCTATCTGCTGAATGTTGACAGTACCAACATGCAAGGGAGAGGAAGAGACCGAAGGAGAATACTGAGAGCATCTGCTGCCATTCTCCTGTACATAAAATGTACATACTTAAGAGTGTCAAGCTTTTAGAATGACTGGCACTGTAGATAAAAGAAACAAAAGTAGGGCCGGCGCTGTGGCTCAATAGGCTAATCCTCCGCCTTGCGGCGTCAGCACACCGGGTTCTAGTCCCGGTTGGGGCGCCGAATTCTGTCCCGGTTGCCCCTCTTCCAGGCCAGCTCTCTGCTGTGGCCCAGGAGTGCAGTGGAGGATGGCCCAGGTGCTTGGGCCCTGCACCCCATGGGAGACCAGGAAAAGCACCTTGCACCTGGCTTCTGCCATCGGATGAGCGCGGTGCGCCGGCCGCAGCGCGCCGTCTGCGGCGGCCATTGGAGGGTGAACCAACGGCAAAGGAAGACCTTTCTCTCTGTCTCTCTCTCTCACTGTCCACTCTGCCTGTCAAAAAAAAAAAAAAGAAAGAAACAAAAGTTGATTTCGAATATCCACTGTGAGGGGCTAGCATTGTGACATAGCAAGTTAAGCTGCCACTTGCAACACTGGCATTTCACATGGGTGCTGGTTCATGTCCCGGCTGCTCCACCTCTGATCCAGATCCCTGTAAATGGCCTAGAAAAAGAAGGTGGCCCAAGTATTTGGGCTTCCGCCACCCATGTGGGAGACCCAGATGAAGCTCTTGGTTCCTGGGTTCAGCCTGGTACAGCCCTGACCATTGCAGCCATCTAGGGAATGAACAAACAGATGGAAGATCGCTCTCTCTGTAACTCTACCTTTCAAACACATAAATAGATCATAAAAAAAAAAATTCCCACTGTGAGTTGAAAATATATGTCTATACAAATTTTTTTTTTTTTTTTTGACAGGCAGAGTGGACAGTGAGAGAGAGAGACAGAGGGAAAGGTCTTCCTTTGCCGTTGGTTCACCCTCCAATGGCTGCCGCAGCCGGCGCGCTGCGGCCGGCGCACCACGCTCATCCGATGGCAGGAGCCAGGTACTAGGTGCTTTTTCCTGGTCTCCCATGGGGTGCAGGGCCCAAGCACTTGGGCCATCCTCCACTGCCTTCCCGGGCCACAGCAGAGGGCTGGCCTGGAAGAGGGGCAACCGGGACAGAATCCGATGCCCCGACCAGGACTAGAACCCGGTGTGCCGGCACCGCAAGGCGGAGGATTAGCCTGTTGAGCCACAGTGCCGGCCTATACAAATTTTTGTACACAAATGTTCATAGCCATATTATTAATGTCAAAATGGAGAAACAATGCAAATATCTATCCATGATAAATAAACAAAATGTAGTATATACATATAATGGAATATTAGGTAATAAAAAGGAAGTGTGAAAAGGAATGTAGTGGGGTCAGCACTGTGGTGTAGTGGGTAAAGCTGCTGCCTGCAGTGCTGCCATCCCATATGAGCGCTGGTTTGAGTCCTGGCTGCTCCACTTCCAATCCAGCTCTCTACTATGGCCTGGGAAAGCAGTAGAGGATGGCCCAAGTCCTTGGGCCCCTGCACCCACGTGGGAAGATCCGGAAGAAGCTCCTGTCTCCTGCTTTCAGACAAGCACAGCTCTGTCCATTGCAGCCAACTGGGGAGTGAACCAGCAGATGGAAGACCTCTTTCTCTCTCTGTAACTCTTTCAAATAATAAATAAATCTTAAAAAAAAAAAAAAAAGAATGTAGCACTGATACATGTTACAAAATGGATAAATCTTGAAACATGCTAAGTGAAAGAAGCTAGACACAAAAAAAGGCCATATATTGTTGGCTTTTATTTATAAAAAATATCCAGGAGACAAACATGGAAACAAAGCAGACTGTAGTTACCAGGCTCTGGAGGAAGAAGAGAATAGGGAATGATTGCTAATGGGGATGAGTTTCTTTTGAGAATGATGAAAATATCCTGGAATTAGCAGTGATTGTTGCACAACTTCACAAATATACAACCCCCCCCCCGAAAAAAAAAACCCAGAATTGTACCCTTTATAATAAAATCCTAATTACTCTAACTCTGCTACACCGTTTTCCCTCCTTTCACCCATTACACCTTGTTTTAGTCACATCAGAACCTCAGCATTTATTCTCCCATTTCTTGGAGATCTGGAGTTGTGGTTCACTGTCACTGCCTCCTGTTACAACCTGTGCTCTTCTTGATCACTTCAGTTTTTACTTCCCTTCTCACGATCTTGTTCTTTACCATACCACAGTAACCCAGACCTATGAGTGTGACCTGGACCTTGAGATTACCCCTCATAATAGGAATTTCAGGAGTCCTACACTAACATCTCCTGTCTTTCCATCTTATGCCTTCTAATAACCAACTTCAATAATTCTGAGACCTAGAAAGCACTGATCCCATAACATTTCCACTGTCCTCTACCTACCTGTACTTCCCACCCTTCCTCATCCTCATGAGTACACAGTTCCTTTACTAGAATCACTCCTTTGCCTCTTTTTCCTTCATCGTACTGCCTAACAAAACTCCAACCCTGTTTAACCCCAATTTTCCACCTATTCAATATCTTTATTATTGAATGAGGCTGCTAAAACATGTAATGCCAACATGACTAACCTCAAAGAGACCCTAGTGCTACTACTACTTTATACAAGTCCACTCACTCTCATACTCTTTTAAATGACTATTTTACATCTCATTCTGTCTCCTCAAATCTCTATCATTTTCTCTATTCTCACTCTCTGAACATGGAGAAAAGAAAAACAATCAGGAGAGTGCTTTCTAACACTCCACAATAACATACAGTAACTTTCTACCTCTGTTTCCATAGCTGCTATCTTCTAAGGATGAACAGTCCAAATGTCTAAGATCCCACCCACCGTAATCCATCCTCTTTTATGTATTCAAGAACATAGCTCTCTCATAAAAAAGTGGCTCATCCCTATCCTCAATACAATCAACATGCTACAATACAGCCTCATTCAAAAACAAAATATTAAAAAAAGATTTATAAGGCCAGCGCCGTGGCTCACTAGGCTAATTTTCCGCCTGCAGGGGCCGCACCCCAGGTTCTAGTCCCGGTTGGGGCGCCAGATTCTGTCCCGGTTGCTCTTCTTCCAGTCCAGCTCTCTGCTGTGGCCCAGGAGTACAGTGGAGGATGGCCCAAGTGCTTGGGCCCTGCACCCACATGGGAGACCAGGAGGAAGCACCTGGCTCCTGGCTCCTGGCTTTGGATCAGCGCAGCGCGCCGGCCGTAGCAGCCATTTGGAGGGTGAACCAACGGAAGGAAGACCTTTCTCTCTGTCTCTCTCTCACTGTGTAACTCTGTCTGTAAAAAAAAAAAAAAAAAAAAAAAAAAAAAAAAGCAGCAAGTAAAATGCCGTAGGGAGGGGCCGGCACTGTGGCATAACAGGTAAAGCCACCGCATGCAGTGTCAGCATCCCATATGGGCACTGGGTCAAGCCTGTTTCAGGCTTATTTAGTACTTTCCTGTCTCAGAGTTAAAATCAGTCATTTCTCTAAGGAGCGCTGGACTAGCAGTCAAGGAGTTTCTTTTAGTAGGGTACAGTATTAGAACCCGTGGTTTATATGCCTCTTCTTGCTCATTGCTCCTGAATTTATCCTGCAAATCATTTCATATCAGTTGATAGAAGTTATCCTCAATTTAAAATAGTTGGGGACAGTTTTGTGGTACATGGGTAAAGCTGCCACCTGCAATGCCAGCATCCCATATGGGTACCAGTTCAAGCCCCAGCTGTTCCACTTCCAATCCAGCTCCCTGCTAATGTGCCTGGGAAAGCATCAGAAGATGGCCCAAGAGTTTAGATCTCTGCATCCACAAGGGAGATCTGGAAGAAGCTCTTGGCTCCTGACTTCATCCTGGCCCAGCCCTGGCTGTTGCAGTCATTTGGGGAGTGAACCAGAGGATAGAAGATCTCTGTCTCTCCCCTGTTAACTCTGATTTTCAAATAAACAAGTAAAATCTTTAAAACATAACAAAAAAATTAAATAGTATTCCATTGTAAGATAATATATTCAACCAGTTTCCCACTGATACATGGAGAATTTGATGCATACTATTTCAGCTCTGGCCGTGGCAGACATTTGGGGAGTGAACCAGAGGATGGAAGACCTCTCTCTCTGCCTTTCCTTCTCTCTCTGTGTAACTCTTTCAAATAAATAAAGCAAGCTTAAAAAAATTAAAAAATAAAAAGCTCATTGAAAACACACAGTACGAAATAGAGGATTTTAAAATATTTTTGCAACAAAACAATTTATTTTATTCTATTTTTCATGAACTTTATAAATTATCCTTATATTCTTTTTACAAATTCAATATCTAATTAAAACAGAAAACTTTCATTGAATCCATTTATACTTTCTTTAGTAATTCCAATTAATGCTAATATAAGACAATCCATATTTTCAGAAAAGCAGAAATCTGCTTTTTTTTTTTTTAAAAAAAGAGCTAACTACTGATTTCTATTTATTTCAAACATAATTTCACAACCTGTTTCTTTTTTTTTAAGATGTTATTTATTTATTTGAAAGGCAGAGTTACAGATATTGAGAGGGAGACAGAGAGAAAGGTCTTTCATCTGCTGATTCATTCCCCAAATGGTCGCAATGGCAGGAGCTAGGCCAATCCAAAGCCAGGAGCTAGGAGCTTTTTCTGGGTCTCCCACAGGGGTGCAGGGACCCAAGTGCTTGGGCCGTCCTCTACTGCTTTCCCAGGCCACAGCAGAGAGCTGGATCAGAAGAGGAGCAGCCAAGACTAGAACTGGTGCCCATGTGGGATGCCAACGCTGCAGGAGGAGGATTAATCTACTGTGCCACAGCACCAGCCCCACACAACCTGCTTTTAAAATCTGAGGTTCCCAAGAAACTATACTTAGATAAAAATAAATTAAGCAGTGGTTTTTCTCACTCACCAAGGCTTAAGCTCCAATTTACTATAAGTGAAAAAAGTGATTTCAAAGTATATTGTCTCAAACTACCAGATGAAGCTAATACAATCAACCAACTCAACAAACAACTTAATTATCATAACTATATCATCACTGCTGTAGCAACCTTCCACACACTTAGCCTCTAAAATCAGAACTTACCTGTCTAAGAATATATCTGGGAGTGGTGGATAGGTCTGCATGTCAGGCACTCGCTCGTGGACTATAACCATAATGAAAGATGTAAACCCAAACACAATAAAAACATATATACAACTCAGGATGGTCTTCCAGTATTCTGGGTCCAATCTTCGAACAGAATGCTTGTTTTTACCATTCATGTACTGGTACTGATCGGAATTCAAGTCAGTTATGAGTCCATCACAGTCGTGGGAGGGGTCTCCATTGCACAGCCACTCTGCACTCTGAAGAGAACTGATAAAAGGAGTCATGGAACCCATGGGACTGTCACTGTTGTAGCCCATCTCTTCTAAAACATCAATATGTATTTTCTGCAATTTTCGAACTGAAAGCATTAGCCTTTTAATGTCCCCTAAGACTTTGATTTCCAGAGGAGGAGACCGGAGATCATACTCAGTCAATGTTAGCAATGTGATTCCATCCAGTCGGTGTTTGTTGCATAAAATGTCCACATACTCAAAAAATCCTTCATCCTTCAGCCACACAGCCACATGCTTGGTAGTCCAGCGGCGAATGCAGAGTTGATTAGGACCTGCCATTTCCTCCTCCACTGCCTGTCAAGGGAAAATAGAAAAACAAAATTAAAACTTCATTGTGTCCTAACAACTTCTTCAGGAACCAAACACACATAAACATACCAGAAGTAGAACTTACCTATACTGCCCTACTGGCTTCTACAGAAAAAGAAACAAAAATTATCCAACAATGAGTAGTTTTCAGTAGATTAACATTGTAATAAGAAAACACTTGCACAGAAAGGTATCTTAAAAGTGGCTTTTCCATAGCATGCCAGCCATAATTAATTAAAGAGCATTGTTGAGGGGCCGGCACTGTGGCGTAGCAGATAAAGCTTCTGCCTTCAGTGCTAGCATACCATATAGGCGCTGGTTCAAGTCCTGGCTGCGCCTTTTCTGATCCAGCTCTTTGCTATGGCCTAGGAAAGTAGTAGAAGATGGCCCAAGTCCTTGGGCCCCTGCACCTGCGTGGGAGACCTGGAAGAAGCCCCTGGCTTCGGATTGGCTAAGCTCCATCTGTTGTAGCCAACTGGGTAGTGAATCAGCGAATGGAAGAGCTTTCTCTCTCTTTCTCTCTCTGCCTCTCCTTTTCTCTGTGTGTGTGTAACTCTGCCTTTCAAATAAATAATCTTAAAAAGAAGACTATTGTTGAGAATTGAAAAAATCTTATTTTAACTTTTCATAAAATTAGAACTTGAAGGATTTTTAGATGCAAGAAAACTCAATAAATTTCTGAAATCTTCATGTTCATGGAAAAAGTATCTCCCCAGTTTTGGGGAAAAAAACAAAAAAGCAAATAGATAACTCCAGTTCCATGAAACTCTTTAGATAAAGCATATTTCTCTCTACTACACATATAAATGATTTCTATAACAGATAGCAAAGCCTGTAAACTAGACATAAATTTGAATCTTAATAGTAGCTCAGTTTTTTCTGTGTCCCTATAGAATTGAATAATGCAATTTATCCTTAAACTATCAGTGGAATTTTAGCAGTAAAAATTTAAAAAGAAAACTATCATTTCAATGTACTCATAAATTTGTTGACTCAAATTATATACTACAGTTATAAAAGGCCAATAATATATCATATTTTAACAGCACTAGTCATTTTTACTACTTTCATCCTGCACAGCTGTTTATATTCACCTTGTATTATAGTTACTTGAACCTCTATTAGGTTTATAAAGTATATCAGATACATGGGAAACAATGGCCTATATGAAAAAAAAAGGTTTTTTTTAAAGAGTTATGTATTTGAAAGGCAGAGTTACAGAGAGAGAGAGAGAGAGAGAGAGAGAGAGAGAGAGAGAGAAAGAGAGGTACGGAGGGAGAGAGGGGGAGAGAGAGAGAGAAAGGGAGAAAATCTTCTATCTGCTGTTTCATTCCTCAAATGGCTGCGACATCCAGGAATGGGCCAGGCTGAAGCCAGGAGCCAAGAGCTTCTTCCAGTCTCCCACATACATGCAGGGGCCCAAGCACGGTTTTTCTCTGCTCTTCAAGTCACTTTTGCAGGGAGATGGATCGGAAGTAGAGAAGCCAGGATTCAAACAGGTACCCATATAGTTGCTGGTGCCCCAGGCAGAGGTTTTACCTGCTGAGTCACAGTGCTGGCCCCCAAACAATTTTTCAAAAGTACTTTCTCAGCCGGTGCTGTGGCTCACTAGGCTAATTCTCCACCTGTGGTGCCGGCACCCCAGGTTCTAGTCCCGGTGGGGCACCGGATTCTGTCCTGGTTGCTCCCCTTCCAATCCAGCTCTCTGCTGTGGCCCGGGAGGGTAGTGGAGGATGGCCCAGGTCCTTGGGCCCTGCACCTGCATGGGAGACCAGGAGGAAGCACCTGGCTCCTGGCTTTGGATCGGCATACCGGCTATAGCGGCCATTTGGGGGATAAACCAATGGAAGGAAGACCTTTCTGTCTCTAACTCTGCCTGTCAAAAAAAAAAAAAAAAAGAAAGAAAGAAAAAGAAAAGTACTTTCTCAGCTACTAAAGTCTATAGGTAAAAATTATTTCCTCCTAAGATGATTTTTTTTTAAATGGTAGGCACGTTTTAAAAGGGATGACACAACAAATCCATATACTCACTATTCAGCATGAAAAAAAATCAAAACAGTATCAAAATAAATGTTCTATTTCTTTTCAAAAATTAATTAATCTATTTATTTATTTATTTATGGGCAGACTAACACAGAGCTCCCATCTGCTGGTTCATACCTTATGCCCACAACTGGAAGGGAGGCAGACAGCAAAGCTGAGAGCTAGAAACTCAATCCAGGTCTCCCACATGGATGGCAGGGACTCAACTATTTTTTTAAATGATTTTAAATCATTACTCTTGTCTCCCAAGGTCTGCATTAACAAGAAGATGGAAACAGGAAACAGAGCCAGGAATCAAACCCAGGTACTCTGATACAGGACTTAACCACCAGGTCAAATGCTGCCATTTTCCCATTTAGATGTGTATTTATTTATTTATTTATTTGAGAGAGAGAGAGAGAGAGAGAGAGAGAACTATTTCTTAATCTGGATGTTTAGTTTTTCAGATGATACTTACTTCCGTTGAAAATATACTCATGATCTACACTGTTGTTATTTTTTTTTAAAAAAGATTGATTGATTTATTTGAAAGGCAGAATTACAGAGAGGCAGAGGCAGAGAGAAGCCTTCCATCCACTGGTTCACTCCCCAAAAGACCGCAGCAGCCAGAGCTGAGCTGAGCTGAAGCCAGAAGCTTCTTCTGGGTCCCCCATGAGGGTGCAGAGGCCCAAGGATTTGGGTCATCCTCTGCTGTGCTCCCAGGCACATTAGCAGAGAACTGGATTGGAAATGGAGCAGCCGGAACTCAAACTGGAGCCCACATGGGATGCCTGTGCTGCAGGCCAGGCTTTAACCACTGCACCACAGCACTGGCTCCAAAAGTAGAACTCTTAAACACTATTGGCGGGAATGCAAATTAGTGCCATTACTGTGGAAAACAGTGGAGGGGGCTGGCGCTGTGGCGTAGTAGGTTAAGCCTCTGCCTGTGGCACACAGGTTCATGTCCCAGCTGCTCCAGCTCTCTGCTATGGCCTGGGAAAGCAGCAGCAGATGACCCAAGTGCTTGGGTCCCTGTACCCCCATGGGAGAACCTGGATCCTGGCTTCAGATCAGCCCAGCTCCAACTGTTGTGGCCATTTGGTAGTGAATCAGCAGTTGGAAGAACTTTCTATCTTTCCCTCTCTTTGTCTATAACTCTGCCTCTCAAATAAATGAATAAAATATTAGAAAAAAAATGGAGATTTCTTTAAAAACTAGAAATAAATCTGTCATTTCATCCAGCAAACCCACTACTGGGTATATACCCCAAAGGCCTGAACTTGTTGTATCAAAGAAATACTTGCTCTGCCATGTTTAAAGTTAGCACTGTTCACAATACACAAAATAGGAATCAACCAAAGTGTCCATCAACAGGTAAATAAAACATAGTGTATAAACAAAATAGAATATTATTCAGCTATAAAAAAGGATGAAAACTTATCAATTGCAGTAAAATGGTTGGAACTGAAGGATATCATATTGAGTGAAACAAGCCAGATAAACAAACACAAATACAACAATTCCCTAATATGTGGGAATTAGAATTAGAAACAAAAAACTTCAATCTGAACACAGAATGCTAATTACCAGAGGCATGGAGGAATGGAGTAAAAGGAATTTAGAGTAAAAAAATATGGGAAACTGGGTGTGGCTCATTATTTGTGACAAATATATTAATATGAAACGATAATAGAGGAAATGGAGTGAGGCATATATGGGAACTTAGTGAAGTATTCTCTCAATTTTTGTTTTATAAATTCAAAATTAATAATAATTATTATTTTTAAAAAAAAAAGGGCCGGTGTTTTGCACAGCAGTTCAGTTGCCTCCTTGGACTGCCTGCATCCCACGTAAGAAGGCCTGGTTCAAGTCCCTGCTACTCTGCTTCCAGTCCAGCTTCTGCTAAAGCACACCCTGGGAGGCAGCAGGTGATAGGTTCAACTACTTGGGTCCCTACCACCTAAGTGGGGGCACTTGGATGGATTTCCCAGCTCCCAGTTTCAGCCTGGCCTAGCCTTGGCGATTGCAGGCATTTGGGGAGTGAACCAGGAAATGGAAGATCTCTGTCTCTCTGCCCCTCAAATAAAATGAAAAATGAAAAAAAAAAAAAAAAAACCACACAAATGAGTATCTTTTCTGATACTATCTTCTTCCTCTTCAAGACTTAATAACTCTTGATTTGAGTGTTTCCATTGCTTCATTTCTTTTTAGTATATGTGCTGCCAAAACGAGCACTGCCTCATTTTTTTTTTTTTAAAGATTTATTTATTTATTTGAAAGGCAGAGTTACAGAGAGGCATAGAGAGTCTTCCATCCGCTAGTGTACTCCCCAGATAGCCACAATGGCTAGAGATATGCCGATCTGAAGCCAGGAACTTCTTCCAGGTCTCCCACATGCGTGCAGGGGCCCCAGAATTTGAACCATCTTCTACTGCCTTCCCATGCCACAGTAGAGAGCTGGATCGGAAGGGGAGCAGCCGGGACTCGAACCGGCGCCCATCTGAAATGCCAGCACTGCAGGCTGCGGCTTTATGTGCTATGCCATGGTGCCAGTCCCTTTGTCTTTTTTTTTTTTTTTAAGATTTTTATTTATTTATTTGACAGGTAGAGTTACAGACAGTGAGAGAGAGAGAGACAGAGAGAAAGGTCTTCCCTGTTGGTTCACTCCCCAAGTGGCAGCAACGGCCAGAGCTACACCAATCCAAAGCCAGGAGCCAGAAGCTTCTACCAGGTCTCCCACGCGGGTGCTGGGGCCCAAGGATTTGGACCATCCTCTATCGCTTTCCCAGGCCACAGCAGAGAGCTGGACTGGAAGAGGAGCAACTCGGACTAGAACCGGCACCCACATGGGATGCCGGCGCTGCAGTGGGAGGATTAACCCAGTGCACCACGCGCCGGCCCCCCTTTCTTTGTCTTATAACTTCTGGCGATGAAAAACCTTCTATGACTCCTTACATTGAAGAAAGTAAAAAGCTGACACTGCTCCACATTCTTCCCATATCCACACAAACTTTGCCCATGAAGACTTATAATCACCCAGCAATGGCAGATACTCTAAATGCATGACCACCACTTTTATCCTCAAAATTATTCACAAAATAAGAAATACACGATAAAATCACCCACAGACAACTGTTCCTGAAATGTCAGTTAACCATTAAGTATTTATTTCTTAATTGCTTAAGAAGGAATCCTAGATTTTGGAAAGCTTAAATCATACTTTGTTTCCAAAGAGATAGTGCTTTGAATATTATCAAACCAGTCTTACAAAATTAATATCACAATTTTTTCAGTCTTACAAAATTAATATCCATTCATTCATAAGGAGACTCCATTTTTTAAAAAGTTGCTTAGTTCTTATATACTGCAGTTAGAAAAATTCCTACTCAACTCTTTTTAGCTATAGTGGTATCACTATCATCAGAAAAATCAAGGAACAGAAATTTATTCCCTTTAACACATGGAATTTACACATTGATGCATTATATATGACTTCATATATTCATATATAAAATTTCATTAAACTCTAACTTTGCTATTTTACTTCACATACATAGATGATTTTATCTTACCTACTACATACATTTCTTTTTTCAAGGTATGCTCTGACTAAATTACTTTATCTCTGGCTATTCAACATGCATATGCTATACACTCTGCAATGGTTATACAGCAAAATGACAAAGAAATACATCTCATACAAACATTGCTTCTCTTCTCCTACGTTTCCCCTAACAGCTTACCACCAAAGGGTTCCAAGTCACTCCCATCCTGGTAGCATTGAAATTCTTCAGAATAGTTTCATCACACACTCTGCTCAGAAGATCTACTCCCCCACCCCTCTCGGCAACGTCTTAATTCACCAGTTCTTTATGATCTCAATCTAACAGGCTTTGATGCTGATGTTTTAGCTGCTAGAAAATATGAGTTATTACACATGGAAGCCTCCTGGAAGCCTTTGAGCCTGCTGTGGGAATGCCCTCGAAGCATGACACATTCCACGGTTCTGCTCCATCAGGTCAGTGCATGTCCTTTAATTGTATGCTACCAAGTAATACTTGGAGGCCCACATGAAATCATGAAACACTGTGAAAGCCTGCATTAAAGTACATTAAGATGATAAAAAGCTTTAGGGCCCATTTAATATTTATGTTACACTACAGGAATTACAGGGAACAAGAGGCTTTGAATAAAGAATATGACACATACAGGTTTCACACCAGTTGATAAGATGAAGAAATTAGGCTTGTAAATGTTTAAGAATGCTTTCAGCTTTGAATCAATAACTGATACAAATCAACTGTTAAAGAGATTTTTTTTTTATTCTGGCCAACATATAATAAAACAAAGACCAGATTTACACTCTGTCCTGAAACAATAAAAAAACAGACAAAATATATGGCGGGGGTGGGGGGCTCCACGACAGGAGACAAGTGACAAATCCCCAAGACAGGAAACAAGGTAAGCCTTATCACCTAGCTTGCTGCCTTTGAGAATTTCAAAGCAATGAGAGGTGAGGATGGGAAACCTAGATGAGGCCTTGCTGACTTGCTGATCTGAGGAAAGGAAGCTGAAGAATCTCTAGCAATCAAGGTGACTACTGTTTGTGGGATAAAATACTGGAGAGGAGAGAGATACGCAGAGAACTCCAGAAATCTACAGAGGGTCTACCTAGCAGATCAAGTTCAGCTGAATACTGATCTGTTGCATTATGAAATGCTGTCCAGAATGCAGAGAAACTGTATGCAAGGGAAATGTAAAATCTTACAGCCATGCTGAAAGACTGTTTTGCAGTTTCATAAAAAACTAAACATACACTTGGCATACAACCCAGCAAATGTCCTCCTGGCTATATGCACCAAAGAAATGAAAAGTAATGTCCAGTATTTACATAAGGCCAAGAAGGAAAAACTCATGATTCATGGGGCTTTGGGTAGAGTACACAGAAGGATCTTACCATAGTAATGAGGTAAAACTAATTCGCAAGCATTGGTTCTCAAGTAAGTGCAATTCCCCTAATCTACTAATGGTAGCTTTGGGATCCGCAAGGAGGGAATGGAGAGTCCCTACCCACACTTCCAGGGAAGAAAGTCCTTGTCAAGGTCCCTGCGGGTGCCTAAAGGTCAACCAATGAGGATCAGACCCACCTCAATGCCTTGATCTATAAAAGGAGCTTTTAACCCCCATGCCCTGAATCTATAAAAGGAGCTCTCCCAATCTCTGATGCGCGACTTCCCCGGCCTCAGCTCTGTTGCTCTGTTGGGACCGGAGAACCTCGCCCGGGAGTGGAACCCCAATAAAAGCCTGTGAATTAATTGATTCGTCTGCCTTGGAAGATCTGTTGTACGCCGGACACCTTACAGATGGTGCTGAATCCCTTACAACTAGGACATGTGGCAAAGTTAGCAGACATTCTGACTGTCCCAACTAGGACTAAAGTAGAGGCCAGAGATGCTATCATATATAAAATATCTAAGAATATAGTAAATATTCTTTAGTACATAGAATTTTCTCCCCTCCAAAAAAACAAAGAATTATTTGGTCCAAAATATCATGCTGCTGCTATTAAAGAAAAAGTGCCTTAGAGTAAATAGTCTCTGGTCCAGCCTAAGGAATCTTGGAGCAAGATTCATCCAAAGCATGAAATTATTTTCAAATAATTCAACTGTATTCCACAACAAACTCAAGAATATTAATAGGTGGAATACAGAAGTATCCAGAACCCAGCAGTTAAATTTCACAAAGTCTGGCATCCAAAGATTAACAGGCATGCAAAGAAACAGAAAACTGTCACCTATAATGAGAACAATGAATCAACAAAAATCGATCCAGAACAGACATAATGTGTCTGTATAAAGAAATTAAAATGTTATAATAACTGTATGACATACAATTGAAAAATTAAATACAAACATGGACACACAAAAAAGATTCAATGTGGGGCAGGCATTTGGTCTAGCAGTTAAGACACTATGATACCAGGTTCTACACTGAAGAGCCTGGGTTCATTTCCTGGCTCTGGCTCCTGACTCTTATGGTTTGCTGGCACTGCAGGCTAGGGCTTTAACCCGCTGTACTACATACAGCGTGGGACCCTTGTGTCTCTTTCTAATAAAGGCATTTAGTTAATTAAAAGGCAGAAACTTTCAGATATACAAAAAAGATATTAAAAGATAATACCATGTTAATACCAATCAAAATAGCTCAGTGATAATTACATCAGTATCAGAACAAGTAGATTCCAGAGCAAAGAATATAATAAGAGATTTTTTAAAAAGGCCACTTGAAAACAATAAAGAAACACAGAACTTGTAAGTATATAGGCTACACATTAATATGAGAGCAAAATATGTGAGGTAAAGCTCTAACAGAACTGCAGAAAAAAAGACAAAATCGTAAATTTTTGGGGGGAGATGTCAACTCTCTCAACAATTGCTGTAACAAGCAGACATAAGATCATAAGGAGGCAAATCAGAGGTCAGCTAATCAACTTGAACAGGCTGACAGAGAATGTTCCACACAACTACAGTAGATAATGTACCTAGGAGGGATGGTGGCACAAGTACTTGAGCTCCTGCCCATGTGAGAGACCCACATTGGCTTTTGGGTTCCTGGCTTTAGCCTGGTCCAGACCCAGATGTTGTAGGTATTTAGAGAGTGAATTTGCAGAAGATATCTCCCCACCCCACCCCTGCTGTGTGTGGGCCCCTGTCACTCTGCCTTTTAAATAAATAAATAAATAAATGGTAAAAGTACACGTAAGCATTTAAAAAAATTTACAAATTACCAAATGTCACTAAAGACGAATTAATAGACTCAATAGCTCAATATATACTAAGCTCAATATATTCTCACAAAGAAAATTTCAAGCCCAGAGGGCTTCACTGGCAAGTTATAACAAGGATTTAAGAAAGAAATATCACAGATTCCATAAACTCTTCGAAAAAATAAGAATTTCTGAATTCATTCTATAAGGTCACTGTTAAACTGATATCAAAATAAGACTAAGTATGAGAAAATAAAACTACAAATTGATATCACTCATGATCATTCTAAATTCTAAATATTATGAATCTAACAAAACACAGAAAGGATAATACATCACAACCAAGCAACATTTATTCCAAGAACATAGTTATTAACCTACCAAAAAACCAAAAGGATTCACTATATTAACAAACTAATACAAGAAGTAACAGGATAATCTAAAAAGATGTAGAAATGCACTTGGCAAAATTCAATACTCACTCCTGATGAAAACTCTTGACAAAATAAGAATAAATAAAAACTCTTATCAACTTAAAGGGTAAAGGGTAAAACCTACGGCTAACATCATACTTAACTGAGAAAGACTGAATGCTTTCTCCATAATACAACAAAAAAGACAAGACTGTCTATTCTTACCACTTGTATAAAGCACCGGTAGTACCGGCCCGTGCAGCAAGGCAAGAAGAAACAAAAAGAACGCAGATTGAAAATGAAGAAATAGGGGCCGGTGCTGTGGCGCAGCGGGTTAAAGCCCTGGCCTGAAGCACCGGCATCTCATATGGGCACTGGTTCTAGTCCCAGCTGCTCCACTTCCGATCCAACTCTCTGCTGTGGTCTGGGATAGCAGTAGAGGATGGCCCAGGTCTTTGGGCCCCTGAACCCACGTGGGAGATCCAGAAGAAGCTCCTGGCTCCTGGCTTTGAATCAGCACAGCTCCGGCCATTGTGGCCATCTGGGGAGTGAACCAATGGATGGAAGACTTCTCTTTCTCTCTCTCTCTGCATCTCCTCACTCTGTGTAACTCTTTCAAATAAATAAAATAAAATCTTTTTAAAAAAATGAAGAAATAAAACTGTATTTGCAGACTTGACCACTCATGTACAAAATTAAATGGAATCTACAAGAAAAAAAGGCTTATAGAACCAATGTCAGTTTAACAAAACTATTCTATACAAGATCAATATATAAAAATCAACTATATTTCTATATACTAGCAACAAATAAAAATGCTGTTTATAAAACAAAATCATTGGGGCCAGTGCTATGGCTTAGAGGGTAAAGCTGCCACCTGCAGTGCCGGCATGCCATACGGGCACCTGTTTGAGTCCTGGCTACTTTACTTCTGATCCAGCTCTCTGCTATGGCCTTAGAAAGAAGTAGAATATGGCCCCAAGTCCTTGGGCCCCTGCACCCATGTGAGAGACCTGGAACAAACTCCTGGCTCCTGGCCATCCATTTATGGAAGCCAGCATTTACAATTCTTCTCTAAATATTAGGCAAGAACTCTCTCAGGCTTATTAATGTTGGGGATTTATTAGTAAGCATATGGTGATATTATATGGCACCCCAAATTCCAGTAACATATGTGGCATCCCAGATGGTGCATCTGGGGAACATTAAGGGGCCACATTCCTGTAGAGAGTGTAGGGGGTCATCTCCAATATCACTTTGTGCTTGGAATCTTTTTTTCCAGTAAAAATCCAGCTCCTTTTAAGGGCTTTCTTGATTAGATAACATACACTAACAATCTCCCTTAGTCAACTGTGACACATAACATAACCTAATCACTGAGTGATAGCGCATGTTTACATGCTCCCCTTCCTATCATCAACAGCATAGGTCATTGGGAGTCATCTTTAATTCTGTCTATCATACTATCCTAATCAGGTCAAAACAGCAGAGGCTGGTGTTGTGGTGCAGTGGGTACAACTACTGCCTGTCCAGAGCTATCATCCGGCCAGTTCCCACTACAGATGTTAGGGCTTCCATCTCCGGGAGGAGGGAATGTGAGGAGTCAGACGGGTTAACAGTCAGTCAGGGGATCCCAATGCAACTTGGGGTGTAAAATATTTGCTTCCTTCCACAGGAACACAGGCCACCCTCCTTCCTTCAGAATCTCCAAATTTACCATGAGAACAGCAAGGAAGCTCCTCCAGAGCTCCCAGCTTACTGTGAAAACAAGTTATCTACCCCCTTTAGCAGGCCAAACATGACAGAGAATTGTAAATAAGGTCTTTTCATGTGTGTGGTTTTTTTTTTTTTTTTTTTTTTTTTTTTGTGGTCCCCGCCTGGTAACTGAATGTCAATCTAATTGTGAAAGTTTTTTTTTTCCTTCAAAATTATACTTAAAGCTGACTGCCACCAGTCCACTTTGGGTTTTCCTCTTGGATGCCTCTCTCCATGACCCTCTGGCTGTAGGTCCTTGATTCTAAATATACTTTTAAATCTTATTAAAAAAAAAAAAAAAACCTGCCTCAGACACTGGCATGCCCTAAGAGTACTGGTTCGTGTCCTGGCTGCTCCACTTCCAAGCCAGTTCCCTGCTAAGGGCTTGGGAAAAACAGTGGAAAATGGCCCAAGTGTTTGGGCCCATGTCACCCACATGAGACACTCAGATGAAGCTCCTGGCTCCTGACTGTTGTGGCCATCTGGGAAGTAAACCAGCAGAAGGAAGACTTGTCTCTGTAACTCTTTCAAAATAAATATTTAATTAAAAAAAAAAATAAAAAGGACTACACAGAAGAAGGACTGCACTGTGGTATACCAGTTTAAGCCACAGGTTACAATGCTGACATCCCATATTGGAATACCAGTTCAAACCCCAGCAGCTCTGTTTCTGTTCCAGTTTCCTGCTAATGTGCCTGGGAAGGCAGCTGAAGATAGCCCAGGTACCTGGACCCTTGCTACTCATGTGGGAGACCAGCACAAAATTCCTGACTGGTTTCAGCCTTGCCCAGCCCTAGCTGTTGTGGCCTTTTGGGAAGGGAACTAGTGGACAGAAGATCTGTCTCACCCTTTCTCTGTTCTGCCTTTGAAATAAATAAATCCTAAAAAAAAAAAGACAAAGTGGCACTGGTATAAGGATAAAGAAACAGAACAAAAAATGGAGTCTAGAAATAGGCCCACACATATACCAGACTTTCTATAAATGTGCAAAGGTTATTCAATGGAAAAAGAATGGTCTTGTTCAAATCGTATAGGAACAAATGGATACATGAATCCATACCTCCCACCATAGATAAAAATTAACTCAGAATGGATCACATACCTAATGTAAAACCTAAAACTAAAAAACTTCTAAAATTAAACAGAAGAAAAGTCTTTCTGATCTTAAATTAGGTAAAGAACTCTTAGATATGACATCAAAAGCAAAATCCATAAAAGAACAAACTGATAAATCAGACTTTATCTCTTCACGTAAAGGACTGAAAAATGATTTTTATGGTTTTAGTTTGCCAATTTCTGCACTGTTTAAATCTTTTAAATAATGTATTTCTATAATAAGAGGGCAGAGAAATACATAGAAGCATCACATATTCCTTAAAGAATATTTTTTAAAAAAATTAAGTAATCCCTAGAGAACTATGCCTTGTAATTTATTGCATTTCTCACACGTACAGAATTTTCTATTAAGAGAAATCATACTATATGTAATCCTGTATCATGAACACTATTGCATGAGTCCTGTTTAATGTTATGAAACACCCTTCAAAAATATACTTTATGACATTCCATCGTATGACTATACTATAATCTGTCCATTTCCTTATGGTAGGTAATTGTTCACAATTTCATTAGTATTACAAAGAGGACAGCAGGGCCTTAGGTTAGAATTCTAGAAGCAGAGGAGCTATATCAAAGCATCCATGATATCACTTAAATACTAACTTAGTTACATCACTAGAGTTGATCCACATTAAAAAGCACTGCATACTAAGTTTGGTACTTGTCCAAAATGTTAATTGGTATATATAAAGGAAACATTCCAATTTAAGATAAAATCTAGAATAATTAAGAAATTACTTAAAGGACAGTACTGTATCATCAAGACACTGAAAAAAGAGTCCATTCTGCAGAATCTATCAGTAAACATTAGTTCAACTGAGGTTCAAGTTGCAGATAATAAACAAAAGTGGCTGACTGTTCTGTCCAGTGTGGAACAAAAGAGACTTTATCTTTTTGGTGGACTCTGGTTAGAAATTTTTGAAAACTGTAAAGAGAAAAATGTAATTTTCAGCACATTCCTTTTTTTTTTTTTTAATTTTTTGACAGGCAGAGTGGACAGTGAGAGAAACAGAGAGAAAGGCCTTCCTTTACTGTTGGTTCACTCTCCAATGGCTGCCGCGGCCGGTGTGCTGCGGCCGGCGTACCGAGCTGATCCAAAGGCAGGAGCCAGGTGCTTCTCCTGGTCTCCCATGGGGTGCAAAGCCCAAAGACTTGGGCCATCCTCCACTGCACTCCTGGGCCACAGCAGAGAGAGCTGGCCTGGAAGGGGGCAACCAGGACAGAATCCGGTGCCCCGACTGGGACTAGAACCCGGTGTGCTGGCACCGCAAGGCGGAGGACTAGCCTATTGAGCTGTGGCGCCGGCAGCACACTCCTTATTAGTAAATTTGTTTCTTTCCATTCCACATAGATCAGATTCTTCACCAGCCTAAGTACAGAAGAGTTCAGTTAACTTTTTATGTTCTTATAAACACACTTGATGAAATGAAAGTTTATCATATATAAACCTAAATCTAATAGCCCTAAACATTAGCATAGCTATTCTTTAACCACTGAGTCTAATGCTTCGTATTAGGTAATCCAAATCTCTTTCACAACAGTATAATAAATATCTCAATTCAGGATTCCCTTAGTAAAACCTCAAATACTGTATGTATGCTAGATTTAACAAACTAAGCACAGAAAGTCTCTAACTGCAAAAGGAGATAATGACTATCAACAAACCCTTCCCCTAGTCTGCCTTGTTGTAGCTATTTGTTTCATCCCACCCCACCTCTGTGACTGACTGGTTGCAGGACACTCTGGCCACTGCTGGAAATGCTGACTGGACTACAAGGAACATGACCATCTATGAATCACCACTGACTCAGTGCTGTGACACACAAGACGAACTGACATTCAGCATCTTCTTCAACCTCCCTCTAGCTATTTCCTCCTACTACATGTGAGCCTGAAAAGCTAAAAAATATTCCCCAGCATCCCTTGCAACTAGGGTTCTAAATGTGAATTAAGTTTCAGCCAACTAGAAGGTCTGATGTAAGATGTGGAAAAGCAAAAGGTGAAAAGGGCCATTTTCCTAAAAAGTTTGGCTATCCACAAGGATGACTAAGGAAATGATGGTTTTCTATGTGTGTGCATGATTTTCCAGTTTTCAGGCAGTAACTGTATCAGAAACCAGCTATAGTTGGCATCCTGATTCTAGCTATGATACATCCTTTTGAGCATGTGGAAACTATACATATTGTAAAATGTATCACTTCAATCATTTTAAATGTACAGCTACATATTAAGTACATTCTCATTACTGTGCAACCACCATCCATCTGCAGAAGTTTTCTATGACCTCAAGCAGAAACACTCTAACCATAAGGCAATAAATCCCATCCTCCCTGGCACTTCTAGTCCCTGGTAATCTCTAATTTACTTTCAGTTGCTATGAATTTCCCTATCCATATAAGTAGAATTATACAAAATCAGTCCTTCTGTCTGGTTTATTTCACTTAATAATGTCTTTAAAGCTCATTCCTATTGTTATGTGTCAGAATTTCCTTCCTCTGTACAGCTGAAAAACTGTACACACCACATTGGTTTATTCACTCATCTGTCAACAGATGAGTTGCTCTAAACATGGGTGCACAGATACTTCTTCAATCCTCTGTTTTTCACTTCTTTCAACTCCCAGAAGCTGACTTATATGGTAATTTTGTTTAACTTTTTTTTAAGAGATTTATTCATTTATTTGACAGGTAGAGTTATAGAGAGAGGAAGAGATAGAGAGAAAGGTCTTCCATCTGCTGGTGCACTCCCCAAATGGCCACAATGGCTGGAGCTGGGCCAATCAGAAGCTAGGAGCCAGGACTTTCTTCCTGGTCTCCCACATGGGCAGGTACCCAAGCACTTGGGCCATCTTCCACTGCTTTCCCAGGCCATCAATAGGGAACTGGATCAGCAGTGGAACAGCTGGGACTTGAACTGGTACCCATATGGAATGCCAGCATCACAGCATCAGCCCCTTGGTTTAACTTTTTGAAGAGTCACTATATTATTTTCCAGAATACCTAAACTATGTTATATTTCCACCAGCAGTGTGCACTAAGTGTTCTAAATTTTCTACACTCTTACCAACAATTATTTTCTAGTTTTGTTTTGTTGTGTTTAAGAAAAGAACCATTTTAATGAGTATGAAGTGGTATCTCATTGAGGTTTTGAGTTGGTTTCTCTAATAATTAGTGATGTTGAGCATTTATTCATGTTTACTGGACATTTATATATTTTATTTAGAGAAATACATATTCAATACCTTTTAATTAGGTTGGCTGTTTTATTTTTGTTGTGGTTTTTTGGGAACTGAGATTGTATGTTCTTAAACTCCATGGTTCCGTACTGGTCTCTTAATACCAACCTTCTGACTGTGGCAAAAGTTGCACCCTTCTGACAGAATGGTTCGAACTGTGTCCTAGAGGTCATTCCCTCGCAGCCTAGTCCAGAGCTTAAAATAATTACTGTCTCTTAACACTGAACCCTGACTAAATATTATCAGTAAAGGCCCTTAAGACCTACAAATTGTTACCTTTCAGAACAAGTACCCAAAGTTAAAAGCCTCAATAGGAAAAAATAAAAAAATAAGTGCTGATTCTGACAGGGAAACAGAAGAAAAGCAGAGGAAGTGCATACCTAAGGGAAAATCGGAGAGAAGTTTGCAGTGGAAATTCTAAAGAAAGAAGAGGGGTGCCGTAGAGCAGTGTGGATGGTACAAACCCGTAGCAGAAAGCAAGGACACCACCCTTGACTCCCGCAGCCGGGGCTGGAGGAGATGCCCAGCTTCTGAGAGCAAGGTGAGAGCAGACTGTGGCAGCCCACGTCACTGGTGATATTGCCTGAGGGAGACCTCATGGATCACACTGACTTAAATGAGTCTTGCCTGGAGCCCTAGCCACCTAATGCTAGAACATTTCTTTCTCCCCATCCTCTCACAAGGGCGTCCCATGACCAGGAGGGAGAAAACACCATCTTAAGAGGCTGTGGCAGCTGACAGGCATCTAGGGGATTTTATCACAGGGATAAATCTGCATTCCTCACTGACTTTCAGTTTGGTCTAGAGGGCTGGCAGGGGCTGGGCACCCACTTAGGTCTATGAGGCCTTCCCATCCCCCCACCCTTTCACAGGTACCAAGGCTCAAACTGCCAAAGTAGAGCACCTGCAGGAGGCTGGCTATAAGAGACTCTGCTCTCTTTGTGGTAAGCTCACAGAACTGCAAGTGGATCCCCTGTACTCCAAGACTGCAGGAACCTTGTGTGATATGACTGTGAGAATCTGTAGCTGCATGACAGAGTGTGAGGTCTAGCTAGGTCTCTGGGCAATCACTGTATATGGCTTCAGTGCTCAAAGCTCCCTGGCTGACAGGGGAAGATCATAGCAGAGGTTTGGGTGCTCACTGACTGCACAGATCCTTTGTATGGTTCATGCACCTGCGTGGGAGGGGACTATAGCCATGGTGGGTAAACCCCAGGCACTGATCACCTTCGAAGAGAGGAGGTGTGGTTGTGATTATGCCAGCAGATAGGATTATACCCTCACCCCTGCTGACAATAGAGATCTACCACACCCAGTGTGGGTGTCTCCCTGAACTCTCACCCTACTCACGAGCACGGACCCAGAGCTCCCTGGCCCCACCCAGCACACAACACTGGATATCCACTGAAGGAGCGGACCCTCCACTAAGCCATATAAGCATAGTTCAAAGATAAAAGCCAGCAAAGGAGAAAACCAACAAGTGTTTCCACAATACCTAAATACAAGAAATACAAGAAACAAGAACAAGGAAGACAATATGACTCCCAAAAGGAACAGAACAACACTTCAATATTAGAATGTGAAGATGAAGAGACTGAAGCTCCTGGCTCCTGGCTTCAGATTGGCCCAGCTTTGGCCTTTGTGGCTATTTGGGGAGTGAGCCAGTGGATGGAAGATCTTTCTGTCTCTCCTTCTCTCTGCCTGTAACTACCTCTCAAATAAATTAAATTAAAAAAAATTGGAAAGATATCAAATACATGATCTAGCAATACATCTCAAGGAGCAGAAAAAACAACAAGCCAAATCCAAAATTAGCAGGAAGAAAGAAATAACTAAAATCAGAATAAACAAAATTGAAACAAAAAAAATACAAAAGATCAGTGAAATGAAAAATTAAAGAAAATTCATACACCATTGGCCCAACCAAAAAAAAAAAAAAAAAGAGAGAGAGAGAGATCCAAATCAGAGACAAAAATGTAACAACAGATACCACAAAAATAAAAGGAATCACTATAAAACAGCATTATGCCAACAAACTAGAAAATCAAGAAGAAATGGATAGACTTCTGGACACATGCAATCTACCAAAATTAAATCATGAAGACATAGAAAACCTAAATAGATAATAACCAAGGCAGAGATTTAATCAGTAATAAAGACTCTCTCAACTAAAAAGCCCAGGACCAGATGCCATCACTGCTGAATTCTAACAAACTTTTAAAGAAGAACTAATTCCAATTCTTCTCAAACTATTCAAAAACAATTCAAAGGAAGGGAATCCTCCCAAATTCTGCAAGGCTAGTATCACCTTAATTCCAAAACTAGAAAGATATAACAAAGAAAGAGAACTATAAACAATATCCCTGATGAACACAGATGCAAAATACTAGCTAACTGAATCCAACAATGCATCAGAAGGATCATTCACCTTGACCAAGTGGAATGGATCCCTGGTATGTGGGGATGGTTCAACATATGCAAGCCAACAGATGTGATATATCACATTAACAAATTGAAGAATAAAAACCATATGATTATCTCAATAGGTGGAGAGAAAGCATTTGATAAAATACAACATCCTTTCATGATAAATCCTTAAGCAAACTGGGTAGAGAAGGAACATTTCTCAACACAATCAAGGCAATATATGACAAACCCACAGACAGCATCATTACTGAATAGGGAAAAATTGTAAGCATTTCCACTAAGATCTGGAACCAGACAAGGATGCCCACTTTCACCACTGCTATTCAATATAGTTCTGGAAGTTTTAGCCACTGTCATCAGGTGAGAAAAAGAAATTAAAGGGATATAAATTGGAAAGAAGGAATTCAAATTATTCCTGCTTGCATATGACATGATTCTATACATAGGGAAACCAAAAGACTCCATTAAGAGATTATTGGAAATCGTAACAGTGTTTGGTAAAGTTGTAGTATATGAAATTAACACACAAAAATCAATACCCTTGTATACACAGACAATGCCACAGCTGATAAATAACTTGTAAGATCAGTCCCATGCACAATAGCTACAAAAAAATTTAAATACCTTGGAACAAATTTAAACAAAGGATGTGAAAGATCTCTACAAGAAAAATTACAAAATATTAAAGAAATAGATGAAGACATAAAACAATGGAAAAAAATCTCCCATATTCATTGCCTAGAAGAATTAGTATCATCAAATTGTCTGTACTACCCAAAGCAATGTACAGATTCAAAAAATGAAAAAGAGTGAGGGCAACTGGAGGTAGCAGGGGAGTGTGGTTGTCTTCTTGGGACTGTATCTCTGGGATGCATAAAATCTGCTCCTTTTATATTAATAAAAAAATTTAAAAACTTCAAGCTCTCTCATAAGGCCCACAATCTGGTTCAAGTCTACTTAAGAAAAAGGTTAGATAGTTGTTAAATTGAGAAAACATTCAAAACAACACAGGAAATGTGAAAGTCATTTTAACTTGTTGGTTAAGTACATCAACAGGACAGCATTAACTACAAAAATCAGAAAGCATTTCTAGAACAAATAGACTTTGTTATTATATCCTTAAAAGAAGACAAAAGCACATACTGTTCCTTGGCATAAACTAGTTAATCCTCTCTGAGTACAAGTCCCAACAGGACTTGTTTACTTAACTTCTGCATGATGGGTACAACCATGTGCCTGGCAATATCCGCTATGCGATCAATAACTACTAGGAAGTGGGCAGGATATGCAGGTGTAAAATATTTGAGGTCAGCAGGATGTGGTTTTTTTTATTTTAATATTTATTTATTTGGAAAGAGTTAACAGAGAGAGAGAGACAGACAGACAGACAGACAGACACAAAGATAGAGAGGTCTTCCATCTGCTGGTTCATTTTCCAAATGGCCATAACAGGTGAATCCAGGCTAGGCTGATGCCAGGACCCAGGAGCTTCTTCCAGGTCTCACACATGGGTAGGAGGGGCCCAAGCACTTGGGCTATCTTCTGCTGCTTTCCCAGGCCATTAGCAGGGAGCTCAATCAGAAGTTGAGCAGCTGGGACTTGAACTGATGCTCATATGGGATGCCAGCGTTGCAGGAGTCAGCTTAACCTACTATGCCACAACCTCAGCTGTAGGATGTAGTTTCTTAAAAAGAATGTATATCCTAACTCACAAACTCCTTAAGTTCGAAACTGGTTTAATCATTTCTAGAAAGTAATAGCAGGTAACAATTACATGAATTAACACGTATGGCATTTACAACTTGCCAGAAATAGTTCTCAGTGTTTTACTTTTTGCTCAAACAATCCTCACAACCACCATATAAAGTAAGTATTACTAATTTCCTCATTTTACAGATGACACAACCAATACACATGGGTTACACAACTTTGCTCAAGATGAACTTATACTGGTTGGTAGTATCGGTAAGCTTTCAACTCAGGCAATACCATTTCAATGTTCATGCTCTTACCCACTATACTACACTGCCTCCAGGAGCTGAGATCTTATACTACTGTAAAAGCTGAGTCTCATAAATACCAAATACTTTCCACATACCAGCACAGGAATCTATCAAAGGTGTTCCATTACGTTAAACATTATACAAATAAAACTGTCCAATAACAAAGGTTTTTTGTCTGCTATATACACAAACTAGCCTCTAGGGCACTGGGGATAGTCTTAAGATGCCCTAATAAGCTAGCCTTATTCATCTATTAAATACTTACTGTACAAATACTTTGTGAAGGGTATTGCATTAGGCAATAGAACATTTACTTAGGTGAGCCTGAAACAGATCCTACCCTTAACAATTTGGTCTAGAAAGGGATATTAAAGATTGTCATAAGGCCGGCGCCGTGGCTCAACAGGCTAATCCTCCGCCTTGCGGCGCCGGCACACCGGGTTCTAGTCCCGGTCGGGGCACCGGATTCTGTCCCGGTTGCCCCTCTTCCAGGCCAGCCCTCTGCTGTGGCCCAGGAGTGCAGTGGAGGATGGCCCAGGTGCTTGGGCCCTGCACCCCATGGGGAGACCAGGAAAAGCACCTAGCACCTGGCTCCTGCCATCGTACGAGCGCGGTGCGCCGGCCGCAGCGCGCCATCAGCGGCGGCCATTGGAGGGTGAACCAACGGCAAAAGGAAGACCTTTCTCTCTGTCTCTCTCTCACTGTCCACTCTGCCTGTCAAAAAATAAAAAAAAAAAAAAAAAAAAAAAAAAGATTGTCATAAAAAGAAAAAAAGGGGGGTGGCACTGTGGCATAGTGGGTAAAGCCGTCGCCTGCAGTGCTGGCATCCCATATGGGCACCGGTTCGAGTCTCAGCTGCTCCACTTCCGATCCAGCTCGCTGCTATGACCTGGGAAAGCAGTAGAAGATGGTGCGAGTCCTTGGGCCCCTGTACCCGTGTGGGAGACCCAGGAAGAACTCCTGGCTTCAGATCAGCACAGCTCCAGCTGTTGCGGCCATCTGGTGAGAGAACCAACGGATGGAAGACCTCTCTCCCTCTCTGTCTCTCCTTCTCTTTGTAACTCTGCTTTTCAAATAAATAAATAAATAGATCTTTAAAAAAAAAAAAAAGGAAAAGGGATTACGGGGCAGGCAATTGGCCTACCAACTAAGGCACCAGTTCCTGACTTCAACTTCCTATCAGTGCAAACACTGGGAGGCAGGGATAATGAGAGTTCAAGTAACTGGGTTCTGCCACCTACATAAGAGACCTGAATTGAGATCCTAGCTCCCCAAGTCCAGCTTCAGCTGCGCACAGTCCCAGTCTTCACAGTCACTTAGGGAGTGAACCAGCATATGAGAGCTCTGACTGTCTCCGTCTTTTTCTGTCAAATAAATTTTTTTAAAAAAAGCAAATTACTGGGGCTGGTACTGTGGTATAGCGGGTAAAGCCGCTGCCTACAATGCCAATATCCCATCTGGGCACTGGTTTGAGACCTGGCTGCTCTACCTCTGATCCAGCTCTATGCCATGGCCTGGGAAAGCAGAAGACGGCCCAAGTCCTTGGGCCCCTGCACCCATGTGGGAGACCCGGAGGAAGCTCCTGGCTCCTGGCTTCAGATTGGCGCAGCCCTGGCCATTGCAGCCATTTGGGGAGTGAACCAACGGATGGAAAACACCTCTCTTTCTCTGTGACTGTGCCTTTCAAATAAAGAAATCTTTACCAAAAAAAGAGAAAGAAACAATAATTTTTAGAAGAATTTAAAGTGCATTATGAGAGTTAAAATCAAGATGAAAATGAGAGAATGAATGAAAGAAACAGCCTCTAAAAAGTATAGTGGCACAGGAGGGAGAGTTATCTTAACTATTCACACAGTTTAGTACTCTTTAAACAAGCTGACATTTTTAAAAACAATTTTTAAATTGAAAATAGCATGACTGATGCTTGCAGGAAAATGGACAAGATAAACTTCTCTTTATTAGTCTATGGATATTTTATATATAAGCAAAAAACTCCAGAAGATGGAGAAGGATATGGATCTTTGAATCCAAGGAACAACGCGGTGGTGAGTTCTGTGAGTATTTCTCCTTGTTTGTTTTGATACAAACATCCCAGACTGGATACCAGAAAAACCAGAAACCTAGAAATGCCAACAGGTGCAGATAAAAGATCACCAAGAAAGGCTTGTTTTCTCCAGCCAAATGACCAGAAACAAGGCAGCCTAACAAGACAAAGAACTTTAACACAATAACTGTTCTATATCAGTGAAACACCACACAGACAGACAGACAGACACACACACACACACCTGGCCCTAATTCTACCTCCACCCCCAGCAACAAAGGTCAAGTGAGGAGTCTAGATTTTTAACCCTTTCAGGCTACATTACCATCCCTTTCCATCCCCTCTACACAATCAGTGAGGTATCAGAGAAGGGCATGGGGAGCCACCACTGCTGAGCAGTAACAAGTCCCTCCTTCTCCTCGAACATGGTGTCACAGGAAACCATGTGGAGAACCTGGCCCAACAGCCCACCCAGCACTGACGCCCTCCAAGCTGAGGTGCTGTCGGAGGAGGCCTGGTGGAGAGCCAGGACCAGCATCACCAGTCAGTGGAAATAAGGCCACCTACCCTTTTAGCCCCTCCCCCCTGCCCTCAGTCAGCAGAACCTCCATCTGGTGCAGAGGTGCCTGTAAGAAACTACAATATATAAGGGGCCAATATCCCTCATGAATATATTTCAAAAACCCTCAAGAAAATATTAGCAAACAGAATTAGTCAATATATCTAAAGAATTACACACTACAACCAAACAGGTTTATTCCTTGGATGCAAGGCTGGTTCAATAATGAAAATCAAACAATGCAATCCACTACATTAACCAGCTAATGAAGTATAAGAACATGTATAAAATGATGCAGAAAAAGCATCTCACAAAAATCTTGTCATAAACATCCACTTCTGTGATTAAAAACTGTTCAATAACTAGGAATAGGAAGAAATTAGGAGAAATCTTTTTTTGTGCAAAGCTTTTATTTTTAAAAGATTTTTATTAATTTAAAAGGCAGAGTAACAGAGAGAGAGACAAACAGACAGACAGAGAGAAAAAAGGAGCAATATCTTCTATGCACTCTCCTGGGCTAAACCAGCCCAGGCTAAAGCCAGAAGCCTGGAACTCTGCCCAGGTCTCCAATGTGGGTAGTAGCAGGGACCCCAGTACTTGCGCCATCTTTCACTGCTTTCCCAAGTGCATTAGCAGGGAGCTGGATCAGAAGCAGAGCAGTCAGAATGCAAACTGGCACTCCAATATGGGATGCCAACATCACAAGCTGCAGCTTTACCTGCTATGCCATAACACACTCTCCAAATTCTTTAAGATTTATTTATTTATTTGAAAGCCAGAATTATACACAGACAGAAGAGAGGCAGAGAGAGAGAGAAGTCTTCCATTCACTGGTTCACTCCCCAATTGGCTGCAACGGCTGGAGCTGCGCTGTGCCTATCCGAAGCCAGGAGCCAGGAGCTTCCTCTGGGTCTTCCCAGCAGGTACAGGGGCCTAAGGACTCCGACCATCTTCTACAGCTATCTCAGGCCACAGCAGAGAGCTGGATTGGAAGAGGAGCAGCCGGGACTAGAACCAGCACCCATATGGGATTCCGGCGCTTCAAGCCAGGGCGTTAACCCACTGTGCCACAGTGCCGGCCCCCCAAGACAAATTCTTAATGAGATTAGGTAACAACTATAAGAAACCTGAAGCTAACATTATATTTAATGGTGAAAGATTGAAAGCTTTTCCCTCTGGATCAGGAACAAGGCAAGAATGTCTATCTACTCTCAACATTGCTATCCAACATAAATAATATACTGGAAGTTCTAGCCTGTACAATAAGGCAAGAAAAAGGAAATTAAAAGTATAAATATTAGATATGAAGAAATAAAAAATGCAGATGGTATGAGAGTCTAAGCAGAAAATCCCAAGGAATCTAAAAATTAAATCAACAAAAAAACCTTTTAGAGCTAATAAGCAAAGTTCAGTAAGGCTGAAGGACACAAAATAAACATTTAAAAATCAACTGCAGGGCCAGCGCTGCAGCACAGTAGGTAAAGCCACTGCCTGCAGCACTGGCATTCCACATGGGCACTGGTTCAAGTCCCGGCTGCTTTACTTCCGACCCAGCACCCTAATAATACATCTGGGAAAGCAATGGAAAATGGCCCAAATACTTGGGCCCCTGCACCCACATGGGAGATCCAGAAGAAGCTTCTGGCTCCTGGCTTCGAATCAGCTCAGCTCCAGCTGTTGTGGCCATCTGGGGAGTGAACCAGTGGATGGAAGATCTTTCTCTCTAACTGCCTTTCAAACAAATAAATAAATCTTACAAAGGAAAAAAAAAAAAAAAAGAATAGTGGTTTTCCTTTTAAAAGCATTTAAAAATTAAAAAATCAACTGCCTTTCTATATAGTAGCAATGAATATATATGTAAATTAAAATATAAAACAACTTATAATCACCCAAAAAATGAAATACTTAGATATGTCTAACAAAACAAGAAAAGAATCTATATATTGAACAATAACAAAATCTTGTTGGAAGAAATCACTTAAGACCTATATGAATGAAGAGATATTCTATGTTTACGGATTAGCAGTGTCAACATAGTAAAGATGTCAATTTTCTTCAAACTTAGATATTGATTTAACATCATGTCCATGAAAAAACAAGCAAGGTATTTTTGTAGACAGAGACAAGATTATTCTAGAATTCATATGGACAGGTAAGGGAACTAGATTAACTAAAATAATTCTCAACAAGAATAAAAGTCAGGAACTCAGTGTCACCAATATATATAGCTATATCAATCAAGACTATGTGTTACTAGCAGAAATAGAGACACAGCTCAATGGAGCAGAACACAGAATCCATAAAATGCCTCTACACAAATATGGTCAAGTGATTTTTGACAAAAATACCTCTATATAAATATGGTCAAATGATTTTTGACAATGGTGAAAAAGCAATTTAATGGCAGAAAGCTGAAAGCACAAGAGAAATTGGATAACTATAAACAAATGAACCTTAACCAAATTTCATGCTTTCTGTAAATTTTAGTTCCAAATGGACCATAGATATAAATGCAAAGTGCAAAACTGCAAAACTTTTAAATAATAACATAGGAAAGATTCTTCAGGTGCTAATCTGGTAATTTCCTGAGATGACATGTAACAGCACAACTCTCCCTCCCCCAAATCTATAACTTGGTTTCATATAATTAAAAACTTTTATTTTGTAAAAGGCCCTGTGCAGAGAATGTAAAGACAAGCTACAGACTGGCAGAAAATAACTGTCATATTTGTAAACTATACACCTGAGAAAGGACTCATGTAAAATATAAAAAAAGACTCTCAAAATTAACCAGAAAAACACCAGGTCCATTTAGAAAATGGGCAAAAAACACGAAGCGGCATGTCATCAAAAAGTATATACAAATGCATATAAGCACATAAAAAGATGTTCAATATCACTTGCCACTAGGGAAATGCAAATAAAGGCTATGATGAGGCATTACTACCTACCTACTACTATTTTAATTACTACTAAAATAGCTATAACAAATTGAGATATTATGAAATTCTGTCAAGGATGCACAGAAATTAGATGTGTCATTTACTGCACGTGGGAATGTAAAACTGTACAGCCATGCTGGAGAACAGTTTTGCAGTTCTTTAAAAACATATACTTATCACAAACTCGGCAACTGTACTTCTGATTTTTATGCCAGAGAAATGAAAATTTATATCCACACAAAATTCTATACACAAATATTAGCAGCAGCATTAGCTGTAATAGTTGGAACATGTTTAAAAAAATCAAAATTCTCTACAATATGTGAATAAATTAAGAGTGATACATCCATACCATGACATATTACTCAACAATAAAAATTAATAAACTACTGGCACACAAAATACTTTCTTTGAGTCTCAAGGGCATTATGTTGAGGGCAAAAAGCTAATCTCAGACGGTCACTATTGTATAAATCCATTTATGCAATGTTCCCAACAAAATTAGGTACGTGTAAAACAGATTACTGGTTGCCAGGGAAATCTTAAGAGCCGTGGAATAATTCTGTATCTTGACTAGGGCAATGGTTACACAAATTTATGCATGACAAAATTACACAGAGCTATAGTTATACACTGAACCAATGTCAATTTCCTGGTTTTGATAATGTAATACAATTATGTAAGATGTAACTGGGTAAAGAGTACACGAATCCTTCAGTCTTGGCAACTTCCTGTGAAACTATATTATTTCAAAGGAAAAAGTTAAAACTTTTTTCAAGGAATAGAATGTTCTAAAAAAGAAATGTAGCCTATGTGTATTTTTAATAAACAAAATGTCAAACTATTAATAGCTATTCCTCAGGTGTGCTCTTGTATTATCTATGGTACATATTTCTAAAATTTCTGTATTTTATACAATGTGCATGTAATACTTGATAATAAGAAAATTTCTTTTCAGAAAACAAAAACAGTACTTTAAAATATTTCTGTTTAAAGTACATCATACTTAAATATTAAATAGATATAGGAAGAGAAAATTAAGAAAATCAACTCAGTTTATTAACCCAGACATGCATATACACAGTAAATAAAAGATAAAAAATACTGAGACAACCAGCAAAATCAAGAAAGCCAAGAAACGATCTGATTATATATTCAGCATGATCACCCATTATCAGTGACTTTGGGAAAATGTCTTTTTTTGGTTTTGTTTTTTTTAAAAGATTTATTTTATTTATTTGAAAGAGTTACACAGAGAGAGGTCTTCCATCGGATAGTTCACTCCCCAGGTGGCCGAAATGGCCAGAGCTACACCGATCCGAAGCCAGGAGCCAGGTGCTTCTTCTGGGTCTCCCATGTGGGTGCAGGGTCCCAAAGACTTAGGCCATCTTTTACTGCTTTCCCAGGCCATAGCAGAGAGCTGGATCCAAAGAGCAGCCAGGACTGGAACCGGTGCCCATATGGGATGCTGGTGCTTCAGGCCAGGGCTTTAACCCGCTGTACTACAGCGTAGCCATGGAAAGTGTCTTAATCTTTTTACTGCAAGTGATTAAGAGATTGTGAGCAGAAAGTAATCTAAACATTAAATATATCACATATTGTAAATGAACAGAATTTTTATAATGTTAGAATTAGAAGCAACCTGACAGATCTTGAACAATTCTTCAATTTACAGCTAAAGAAACTAAAGCTAGAGAGATAGATGAATTTCAGACAGCTGTTCTCTAACAGAGTCTGATCTAAAAGCCAGAAAGCACAGCAGGTAAGAGCACTGGCTCTGGAGTCAAACTGCCTGGGTTTAAATTGTCAATTTTCCACTCACAGCTATGAGATCTCACAGAAGTTTCATAACCTATATGGGCCTTACTGTCTTCATCTGTAAAATCAGGAAAATGCTAGTCCCTACTTATAGGTTTGCTATGAAGATTATAAGGCATAACACATAAGCTGGTCACCTTCATCAGCGGTTTCTGCTACACGGTGTTAACTCTAGATCTGAAATTAAATCATTAACATTAAGATAGTTATCTCTCAACCAAAAGCCATTAGGCAAGAAACACACTTAAGGCTTGTAATATAAAACAAATATGAACACTTGAAAATGACTGTTAAATCTTATAAAGGTTTTGCTAAAGATGGAATTACCTTTTGCAAAACAACAATGTAATTAAATAACATAAACCAGAGCTATCATTGTGGTGCCACAGATTAAGCTGTCACTTGCATCGAAGTGCCAGATGGAGTCCTGATCATTCCACTACTCACAGAGCTAATGCGGCAGGAAAGACAGCAGAAGATGGCTAACATACTTGGGCCACTGCCACCCATGTGGGAGACCAAGACAGAGTTCCCAGCTCCTGGCTTCAGTCTGGCCCAGGCCTGGCTTTTGTAGCCATCTGAGGAGTGAACCAGTAGATGGAAGATATCCCTCTTTCTGTCACTCTGCCTTTCAAATAAATAACTCTTAAAACACATACACACACAAAACCTCAAAAATGGAACAACACAACAGATATCCCAATTACCCAATGCAAAATTCTACACACCAACATGAATTTTTCAGATAAAGATCTACTTAAAATAAAATTTACCTAAATAAAATTATTTCAACAACAACATATCACTTGGGGATGGAGCTGTGGTACAGCAGGTTAAACTACCATCTGAATCAATTCCTATTATCCACTTTTTTAAACTCTGTAGTAGTGATTTTCTACTGTTTTGTTATATCCCACTTCCAAACAGAATTTAGGTCAGTACATTTGACAAAACTCAATTGCTTTCCCAGTTACATCATTATTCTCTTAGCTGTACTGCAGTTTTGGGATTTTTTTTTTTTCACTGCCTTGACTATATACCTTTTTTTTTTTTTTTTAAGATTTGTTTTTTTGAAAGGCAGAGTTAAGGGGGAGTGAAGGGAGAGAAAGAGAGAGGAAGAGAGGGAGGGAGGGAGAGGGAGGGAGGGAGGGGGAGAGAGAGAGAGAGAGAGAGAGAGAGGTCTTCCATTCACTCTTTGAATCCCTAAACGGCCACATGGGCCCAGGCTGGGAAGGCTGAAGCCAGGAGCCTGAAACTCCATCCAGGTCTCTCACATAGGTGGCAGGGACCCAAGAACTTGGACCATCTTCCCTTGCTTTCCCAGATACATTAGCACGGAGCTGGATAAGTGGAGCAGCCTGGACTCAAACTGGTGCTTGCAAGAGATGCTTTACCCACTGCACAATGCCATTCCCCGACTATGCACTTCTACACATTAGTCAAAAAAGTTGTCAAAGAACACAAATCTTTTCTGGCTCCAACTTGCCTTTAACATATTTCCTAAAAGTTATACCTAATTCACATCCAGAACTGTCTCAATTCAATGAAGAAGAACCTGACAGAAGTCACTGTCCATTTTATATCCTCAGTAATGGTAAAAATTGTTACAAGATGATAAAATTTAGTGGTAAATTTAAGTGAAGGATTCCTGACCTGGCTGCAGGCAAGTATATGAAACTCTAATTCTTATTCTAATCATTATGATAATACTTAGGCAGACTAGTGATATGACATACTGATTGATTTTTAACTTAAAAAATGACAGACATCCCCAAATCCAATCAGCATACTGGAAAAATATGAAACTGGCTCAAGACTCCAAGTTTTATTATATACGATGAAAATGTATTGCATTTGCAACTAAATTTTAATGTATTGTTGTGGCAATCTCTGGTTCTCACACTAACACTCTACTGATGAAACTGACATCAACTTAACTCAGTCTCAAAGTTCCAAATTAAAACTTACAGACATTTCCAACCTGAACCTAACCTATAAGAAAATCCTAAATTAGCAGAGATCACCGTTTTCACCTATTAGAATTTATTTTCAAGAACTTCAAGTGCACAAAAAAAAGTCAAGGTAATACATACTTATATTACCAGTTCTTTCTTCCTCAGCTACAGTTCATAAGATTAACAAAACTCACAATAAAAAAAACAAATACAAATACAGTTCACTGTTCCCACAATACTCTTTTGAAGTACTTATCAGAGAACACTGCTTTCTGGTGAAATGTAACACCAAGTTTCTTAGTTAACAGACATATGTTACATTCTATACTGGTGGTAATACAGCTCTGGGTCATTTCACAGATCATTTCACAATAAAAGCATAGTCACTGAAGTCAGCTAGATTAGGTTTCAGTTCTGGCAATGGTGGTATCTTGTGTACAGGAGAGGAATATTTACACCACAGATCCGTTACAAATTCATATTAATATATCCAGATGATAAACTTGGCAGTGGCAACAGAGACAGGCTATAAACACTGATTTGTTCTCCAAGTGTGCCTGGCCCATGCTCTCCTGTTTTTGTTTTTTTTTAATTTCTCAAGGCCATGAAAACCAAAGAACTAAAGAATTAACTGCCACAATGATAACCTGCAGTCAAGTGGCTCCTTCTGTTTTTACCCTAGTATCACTTCTCAATGTGTCACATCATAGCTTTAGAAAACTAAAACAAACTACCAGGCTCCAAGAGTTCCCCGAACCACATGCAAAGGAAAAATTAAAGACACGTCATTTTGCAAGTAAGTAACACTTATTTGTAAACAGAAGCACCAAAGAAAGTCTAAAAATAAACAAAAACAAAGTTTTACACCCAATCTCTGCAAAATTAAAACATTCAATGGGAAAACAAAAGGATACAGTCCCCATCTAACCTAAATCCATTAAAACATCCACAACTAACTCAGGCTGTATTTTTCCACCAAAACTACAATCTTTCACAGGTAATTCAGCAGAATATAGATTCAGCAGAATGCTAAGTCAATTCAATGTCCAAAAAGAATAATTTAAAAAGTGAACACAACCTTCCTAACATATCACCATACTAAGAAAATGAATAGGATAAAATCTGAATACAGGAGGATTGCCATGTACACAGGTACATTCAACTAGTGGCATCACAGATTACATCAGTTGTAGATATAAAAATCTGGAGAAAATAACTAGTTAATATAGCAGTCTTTTAAGACAAAATAACAATAACAATAATATTCATTAGGAAATCTGAGATTTAACAATTTCTTCAAAACAATACTCAAACTTCAGTTCTCAGAAAAGCCACAAATATAGGTCAATGGGTTACAGGCGTTTTGCAGAAAATACTGAAGATCTGATTAACAAAATAAATATGTTTATAAGCAACTGTGTGAGGCTGGTGCTGTGGCTTAGCGGGTAAAACCATGGCCTGCAGCACCAGCATCCCATATGGGTGCCAGTTTGAATCCTGGCTGCTCCACTTCCTGTCCAGCTCTCTGCTATGGCCTGGGAAAGCAGTAGAAAACGGCCCAAGTCTTTGGGACCCTGCACCAATGTGAGAGACCTTGAAGAAGCTCCTGGCTTTGGATCGGCTCAGCTCTGGCCGTTACAGCCATTTGGGAAGTGAACCAGTGGATGGAAGACTGCTCTCTGTCTCTATCTCTATCTCTCTACCTCTCTCTGTAACTCTTTCAAATAAATAAAAATAAATCTTTAAAAAAATAAGCAATTGCGCAGTGTGATTAAAACTCTTGGCAGACTGGGGCATGTGTTACTGAAATCAAAACTGATGTATCTAAATATTTCTGTAAGTTCTGCCATAGCAGTCATGACAGCTGTTGTCTGCCTTAGAAAAACTGCTCTGCCATAAAACTGATTTTCTTTACAACCAAGAATGAGAATTAACAATGGGAAAAAATAAAATGACCACTAGGCATGCCAATACATTAACTGTACAACTCCATCTAATAATTTCCCTCTTTAATTTTGCAATAACATTAAGAAGTAACCTTACTAGAGAGTTCTTATATTTCAGCTGAGTTCACCAAGTTTTTACATGCCAACACTTCTTAAGAGCTAAGTATGAAGATAAGATCTGGGGGCCAGCGCTGTGGTGTAGCGGGTAAAGCTGCTGCCTGCAGTGCCACCATCCTATATGGGTGCCAATTCAAGTCCCAGCTGCTCCACTTCTGATCCAGGTCTCTGCTATGGCCTGGAAAAGCAGTAGAAGATGGCCCAAGTCTTTGGGCCCCTGCACCAGCTGGGAAGACCTGGAGGAAGCTCCTGGCTTCGGACTGCCAAACCAAGTGGATGGAAGACCTCTCTGCCTCTCTTTCTCTGTGTAACTCTTTCAAATACATAAATAAATCTAAAAAAAAAAAAAAAAAAAAAAAACCTGCAGAGGATCCCAGGCTGCTAAGGGTAAACAGAAGCCTAAACAGGGACAAGCATTTGGCCCAGAGGTTAACGTTAACATGCAGCTTGGGTTGCCCGCATCCCCTTGTCAGAGTGCCTGGGTTTGAATCCTGGCTCTGCTCCCAGGGGAGCTTCCTACTGGTGTGCAACCTGGGGAGGCAGCAGATGATGGCACAAGTGCCTGGGTCCCTGCCACCCACGTGGGTTCTTGGTTCCTTGCTGTTGCAGGCATTTGGAGAATGAACCCGCAAGTGGAAGATCTCCATCTCTGTATCTTCATGCTTTCTCTCTCTGCCTTTCGAATGAATGAAATAAATCAAAGAAAATAAAAAATGATGAAGAAAAAACCTAGACAAACAGTCATACTATGTAAACTTCAACTAAAGATCACTTTTAATTATTTAAAGGAAAGGAAGTTAGTCTTTCGACAACCTCAACAAAAAGCAAAGAATCCACCACTTCTTCATCAAAGAAATAATTATTATGGGGCCGGTGCTATGGGGCAGCAGGTTAAAGCCCTGGCCTGAAGCACCAGCATCCCATATGGGCACCGGTTCTAGTCTCAGCTGCTCTCTTGCAATCCAGCTCTCTGCTGTGGCCTGGGAAAGCAATAGAAGATGGCCCAAGTCCTTGGGCCCTTGCACCCACATGGGAGACCCAGAAGAAATTCCTGGCTCCTGGTTCCTGGTTTTCAGATCAGTGCAGCTCTGGCCGTTGCGGCCATCTGGGGAGTGAACCAGCGGATGGAAGACCTCTCTCTCTGTCTCTACTTCTCTAACTCTGTCTTTCAAATAAATAAAATAAATCTTATAAGAAGAGAAATAATTATTATTCTGAGCGTTTGAAGGCAACAATCGATAAATTTAAAAGCTTGTTGGAATCTTATAAAGACAAAACAGTAATCTGGTTAGAGTACAAACACTTGACAGTGTTTGCTTGAAAAGGCCAACAACTTTGCAAAGCCTAAAATCAAATAAAATATTTTAACAGTAAAATTCCATATGAGACATGTGGCTAAAGTCTAACAAAGACTTCTTGGAACCATGTTACAATTTAACAACTGCTAAAGGAAATTAACTTATATACTAATTTGATCATATACACTGCAGTCATTGTCTTTCTGGCACCACTATGCTTATGGTACTATGTCTTCTACAAAAAGCATGTGTGGACCCACCTGTCCCAGTGATGTTACCTACCAACTACAAGCATCCTCTAGCTTTATTTTTCCAGATCACTGAACTACAAATATTACTGTATGGTATCTGCAAAATACTGTTTGAGTATATTGGTCCTGCAAATCTGCCCGAAGGATTCCTCAAATTTTCAAAAGGTACAGTCCCGCTGTCACCAGTGAGAGGAAGACCTGGTGAGCTCGTGGACCACGATTATTTCACTTCCAGTTTTACGTGCCCCTTTTTTATTTATTTTTTTGACAGGCAGAGTGGACAGTGAGAGAGAGAGGCAGAGAGAAAGGTCTTTCTTTGCTGTTGGTTCACCTTCCAATGGCCGCTGCGACCAGTGCGCTGCAGCCGGCGCACCGCGCTGATCTTAAGCCAGGAGCCAGGTGCTTCTCCTGGTCTCCCATGGGCTGCAGGGCCCAAGCACTTGGGCCATCCTCCACTGCACTCCCTGGCCACAGCAGAGAGCTGGCCCGGAAGAGGGGCAACCGGGACAATATCCGGTGCCCCGACCGGGACTAGAACCCGGTGTGCCGGCGCCGCAAGGCGGAGGATTAGCCTGTTGAGCCCCGGCGCCAGCCTCACGTGCCCTCTTAACCCAGACTTGCACTGACCCTATTTCTACCGTGTGGCAAATGCATGGGTCAATTCAAGCTGTGAAAATGGAACCAGTTCATAGTGAGCATCCACAAACCTCAAGTGTCCAATTTCCGCTTTCAAGCTTAATTTTTAAAATTTAAAGGCAATATGTTTATATCCCTTTTTAGGCTCCAAACTTTAGTATCTGAACTTATGAAAGAAATACAAAGGAAAAAAAGGGCACATCACTTCGACGGTATCTTTATTTTCCGAATCATTCCTTTCACTACCTTTCTCAGACATCACTTCCTCTTCACTATTTCCCCCAGCCCTGGAGGCAAATCAGTGACAAACACCGCCCCTCGCTTCTTAAAAGGATGAACCATGCATCAACCAGAAAGCCCCATTAGCAGAGTTCGTCGTTCTAGTGGGATCTGATGCTTCGAAAGACATCTAAATTAGATCCCTGAGGGTAGTTTTTCTGTCTTGACCACATTTCCCTTTTCCAATTCCTCCTTCACCCCTTTAGGCAGGCGATTTGCAGTCTCATAGCCCTTCTCTCTTCCGGGCACACCTAAATCCTGCCCACCGCGACCACCCTCCCTAACCTGGCGGGAGGGCAGCCTGTCCCACGCCGGCTCCCTCGCCCGCGCCCGGAGACCACAGCGGCCCGGGTCCCGCTCCCCCGCTCCCTCACCCCTGCTGTCCGGAGCATCTCCTCCTCGGGGTCCACATTCCCGCGGGGACCCCTCGCTCTTCTTCCCTCACGGCGCTGATTTCCAAAGCCCAGAGCCCTCGCCTCTGACCCTCCCGCCCCTCAGCCTCTACGGACCCCTCAAACCCGGGTCGTCGCCACCCCTCGGGCCCTCGGGCTCAACAACCTCCATTTCCTTCGAATTCCATTCTAGAGCTGACTCTCCAGGTTCCCTCAACCGTCTCCGCGTGCCCCCCCAGCTCCATCCCTGACTCCCTCACTCACCCCTGCCCGCAGGGGACCCTCACACTGCCCTCTCCTCGGCCTCCGCCGCTGCTCACCTCCGCAGGCTGGGGCGGGCTCCCCTGGCCCACCTCCGAGTCGGCGTCCGAGCCGCCGTCGGAGTCCGCGGCCCTCCGGGCCTCGCCGGAGTGAAGCACCTCGCGCGGCGGGGGCGGAGCCCGGGGCGGGGAGCTGGAGTGGAGGCGGGGGCGGTGGCGGCTGCGCGCAGGCATCGCTCCGGCCCCCGTCACCGCCGCGCCGCCAGCTGCTCCGTGCCGAACCGGAACTGCTTCAGGAGGCGGGGCCCTACCGGCGGGAGGCGGGGCCCTACCGGCGGTGGGGGCGGAGCCAAAACCGGAAGGGACGCGGGCTTCCAGAGGAGCCGGAGAGGAGAACGGAGAGGGAAAGTCACAGCCGGGAAGCCCAAGGGCGCATGCGTCAGGCCCGAGGCCAACACCGGAGGAGAGAAAGGGGCTAAGTGGAGATGGGGCGGGACCAAAGACATCAGTGAATGGGGGTGAGGGCTTGGGAAAAAATTATCCTGATTTCTATGGCGGGAACCAGCTCCTCTCCAGGAGCCCAGCTCCTGAGATCACTGTTATCACTGTCCCTTTGCCCTGTGTCTATGCCAAAAACCATACACATATCTCACAGAATCCTTGTACCAACGCCACAAGGTAGATCTTTCAACACATCAAGTCCAAGAAACATAATGCCTGACAGAGCAGGCTTAACATGTGCCCAAGCTGGTATTACAACCCAAATCTAACACCAGAACCCGTGTTATTCACACTTCCCCGAGGGAAAGTCTTCCCTCGGCCCGGGCCTAGCATCGCAATAAGCCAAGTCAAAAGCCAGCTGCATCGGGCTCTAACCTTTCCTCGACCTCAACCCACGCAGGGCCATCTGCAGTGGGGAGCAAGGGAGTGCAAACGGCTTCCCTGAGGTGTCCTGGGTTTGCCTTTCTCCTCGGGCTGGAGGCCAGGGAGGGAGAGCTGAGAACCTTCCCACTGTGGCCCACACCCAGCCAGTGCCAGCGGAGCTTCCGTGAAACCACAAGAGCCAGCCAGGCACCCCACCTCTTCTACCAGCAAGCACCTCGGCAGAAGGGCACACAGACCTTTCTGTTTCTAGCTCTTGTATGCGGGAAACTGCCCCCCCCCCCCAATGTTCCTGAGACCTGGGCCTTTGGCTCTCCAAGTCTAGGGCAACACGCACAGCCCCTCTGGCCCCTGGGTGCCCGAGGCCCCCGGAGCCTCCTCTGCCGAGGAATCAGCCATCTTCTCCCCAAAAGAGCTGCTGAGACATCACCCTGTGAACCTTGCGGGCCCCCTCCAGGTGAGACCGTCCGTGTGTCTTCCCCACATTTCTCAGACTCTGCAACGTGGAAAACCACACCTGCTTCCCAGTCCGGAGGCTCCCCTCCAACCGTCCCCAGTCTGCGCCCTCACCCCAGACGGCACCATTCATCCTTGGCACCAGCCACCGCCTCTCCAGCTGAGCTCTGCTTTGACTCAGTCCTCACAAATGTGTCTAAGCACCGACTCTGTATTAGGGTGCAACCTCTGTCCCTTTAGTCCTCACCACACTTGTCTGAGATGGGTGTAATGAGCCCTGCTTCACAGGCGCAGACTGAGGTGAAGTGTGGAGCGACTTGCAGAGATTCCCCAGGTTTGGGGGTGGGGGGATGGTTTAGGCAGGAAAAGATCCTGTCCTCCCTGGAAGCTCCCATGACTTGCTGAGTCACTTGCTCCTGCCCCACCTGTCCCTGCCAATCTCCAGGAAAGAGAAATGACACCAGAGAGGCAGAGCAGAGTGACCACAGAGGCAGAGGAGTGGGCGGGCTGGCTCATGGCTGAGGCCCGGCTCCCAGAGCAGGGGGAAGGCGCCGAAGCCACGCCTTGCCCCAGTGTCTTTGAGCTTGAGGAACTCCTGAGGGCGGGGAAGGCCTCTTGCAGCCGTGTGGACGAAGTTTGGCCCAATCTTTTCATAGGCGATGCGTGAGTGGTAGCTGGTATGGGGGTGTGGGAGTGGGGCCAAGAACTGGCAGTCTCTGAGCTCTTTACCGGATATGAGGGTGGACGGGAACAAGGAGAAACAGTTCTGTTCTGAGCATCTCAGGTCAGGGACTTTGCCCGGAATCCCATGGGCTGGGGACAGCGCAGTGGCCAGGCGGGGCCACCAGGAGGAGCAAGGGCTTCTCCTGCCTAGAAGCCTGGCGCTTTCCAGAGTCCTCAGGTGCATTAGCCAGTTGGGGGGAGCAGAAGCCTGGAGAATGGTATTTGGAGTGTGAGACAGGGTACATAAAGAGTCCCCTTCCTGGTCCCAGTGCCCCTCCTGTGGACACAGAGTGGGTGGAGAAGCCTGACTGAGGGTGAATCAGGGAGGTGGGGCCTGTATGCAGATTAGAGGCAGGTGTCAGGTATTACCAGCACCGGTCAGGGATGTGAGGGGGAGCATGGGGCAAGAAGGGAGGAGCTGAAGCAACCCCTGCCTTCCATCCTAGCCAGGGGAAGCTCACCAAGGAAGCAGGGGGTCTAAAAATAGCACCTGCACCATCACCTCTCCCACCAGAAAGCTCGGAGGGCTGCGGGCCCCAGCTGGAGCTTACTGGGTTCTAGCTTCTTTTTGACCCTCAGAGCTCCTGGCTACTGAAGTGGGGGCCCAGGCAAAGCCCCTTCCGTGACTCCACGGCTCCACCAGCAGCCAGCCCTCTCTCCCTGCCCTCCCCAGGGCCACGGCTAACAACCGCTACGAGCTGTGGAAGCTGGGCATCACCCATGTGCTGAACGCCGCCCACGGAGGCCTCTACTGCCAGGGTGGCCCTGACTTCTACGGCAGCAGTGTGTCCTACCTGGGGGTGCCAGCCCACGACCTCCCTGATTTCGACATCAGTGCCTACTTCTCCTCTGCAGCGGACTTCATCCACCGAGCTCTCAGCACACCCGGGGGTAGGATCTGGGGTTCCAGCCCCATCCCACCCTGCTCATTCACAGGGAAGGCGCCCCTCTTCCCCTCATTCATCCCTGACTCGCAAAATTCTCCTGCTCAGTGCTCCAGTATTTGATCTGACCCCATGGCTTCACAGATGGGGAAAGTGAGAGCAGCCCTGCCGCTGGCTGGGAGCCGGGTCTCACGAACACCGCAGCAGCTCCGTCTCCAAAACACTCAGTTTTGGGAAATGACCACATGGCCCCTCGACGTCTGCCCCGAAGCACTTTCAAATGGCAAGCTAACTTCAGATACCTTGGGTCCCTCCAAGGGGCCTGGGGAGCCTGGAGCCCCTGCTCTGTGTTCATCCTTGAACCATGGCCCCAGGCAAATCAGTGTCCCTCTCTGGACTGCAATCTCCACGTCTGTGTGACGGGTATAACAAGGCTACAGTTCCGGTCCCTTTTTAATGCCCAGAGCCCTTTGACACTCTTGCGTCTCATGCATTCCCTCACTAGCTATTTGCTGAGGATCTGCTGTATGCTGGGCCCTGGGCTGAATTCCGGGAGTCTAGACTTGAAGCCCTGCCCCATGGAATACACCATCACGCGTTGGGGGGAAGGACAGTCAGAGGTGAAGCAGCTCAACGGTTATTCTGTGTAGGGATAAGTTTGACAAGTGCTCCTTCCCCCCATCCCCCGAGATATATTTTATTTGAAAAGCAAAGTGACAGAGAGAGAGGGAGAGCCAGAGAGAGAGAGAGAAAGAGAGAAAGAGAAAGAGAGAGAGAGGGAATCTTCCATCTGCTGAACTGCAGATGCAGCCAAATGGCTGCAATGGCCTAGGCTATACGAGGTGAATTCAGGAGCCTGGAACTCCATCCGGGTCTCCCAGGTAGGTGATGGGTCCAAGTACTTGGGCCATCTCTGCTGCCTTCCTAAGCACATTAGCAGGGAGCTGGATTGGAAGTGGAGCAGCCGGGACTTGAACTGGTGCCCTGACATGGATGCTGCCGTCACAGGCAGTGGTTTAACTCACTGTGCCACAGCGCCAGCCCCAGAGGCGCACTTGAAGGACAGGTGTATGCTCAAGCAGAGAATCGTTCATGGAGACCCATGCAAAAACTGATGATCTGCTCTGTGATTCAAGCAACACTTTGAGTAGCCCAGTAGACCTGTGGGAGGAAGCCAGGTCTCAAGTGACATTTGAGGGATGGAGAAACAGCAGAACAAGGTCAGTGGGAATGTTTTCCAGGTAGTTGGAATGGCATGTGGTCAGGTGGGCTGTGCAAGGAACTAGAAGTCGCCTCCCCATCCTACAGCTGAGGGTGGCTAGGACGGTGGGGCCCTCTGAGGTAAGGCTGCTGAGCTCCTAAAGGGCTATGCGAGGAATTTGGACTGCATGGCACAGCAGGTGTCAGTCTACCCATCTGACAGATCAGGAAACTAAAGCCCACAAAGGTCAACTGACTTGTCTAGGTTCACAGGTGTGCACCCAAGGCAAAGCTGGGAAAAGAAACCCAGCCTCGGTGGGCAGCTGGTGGGAAAGGGTCTTTCACCAGATGTCTCCCTTAGCCAAGGTCCTGGTGCACTGTGTGGTGGGCGTGAGCCGCTCTGCCACGCTCGTCCTGGCCTACCTCATGCTGTGCCAGCGGCTCTCCCTGCGCCAGGCCGTGATCACCGTGAGGGAACATCGATGGGTCTTCCCCAACCGAGGCTTCCTCCACCAGCTCTGCCAGCTGGACCAGAAGCTGCGCGGTGCCGGCCGCAGCTGAGGGACCAGGTGAGGAGTGGCTGAGGCAAAGCTGGGGCTGTTGACATTGAGGTGGCAGGGGAGAGCTTGGGCAGGTAGTATAGACCAGGACAGCACTGGGGACTGGATGGGAAAGGCCAGGTGAGGGGCTGGGCAGGGGACCTGGGCAGCGGTGCTCAGGGCAGTGCGCTCCAGTGAGGGTGTGAGGGGGCTGGTCCACACCCCAAGTTGCTGGCTCCCCTTACCCACCCAAAGCCTCGCCAGGGCCCAGCCTAGGCAGCCTGTCCCATCTCTCCCGGCCCTACCCGGACTCTTGAGAGAACAGAAAAGGAAGGAAAGGCATAGGTGGTGCAAGATGGAAGCGGTGAGGCTTCCCACCTCTCCTGGGGCTGTCTGCCCTGCCTGGGCACCGAGCCTGGGGGCTCCCTCACATCCCCTCCAGCCAGCAGCTCTGCCAGCTGCATGGCCTGCACCTCTACCACCTGCTCCCCCCACCCCCACCCACCCAGCCACAGCTCCAGAGAAAGCACATTCTGGGCTCTGCTGAGCGTCACCCAGCCCAGCCCCACCATTCCCACAAGCAGGTTCCCAATGTGCTGCTGCCATTGCTGTGTGTCCAGCGCTGGGGAGCAACAGCAGGGGTCCTGAAGTCACACAAGGGGAGTGGGTCCCCTAGAGCTCCTCTCCCCAAGCCCTTGCTAGGCATACTGCCTCCTCTTCCCAGATGCTTGGCGGGACAAGCTGAGCTTCCCCAGCAGGAACCTCGCTTCTCAGGCACCCAGCCCACAAATGGTCACAGAGGTCCTGCTGCTTGTTTCTCTAGAATCAGTCCCGGGTGGGAGGCAGCAAGGGTGTCTATTCTTGGGGTGGAGACCCCAGGATTTTATGGAAGTTACCGCGTGCCCAGCACCCACTGACATGGAGGGACTGCCAGCTGCAGGTGGCTGATTGGCCGGGGCAGCCCCAGGAGCTACAGGGCACTGCTTTCCCCTCTGCCCCAGGGCTCCCCAGACAAGGCCTGAATCCTTCCCTGGCTTGTTTGTTTCTCTGAATACATGGCCCATGCAGCAGCCCAGCCAGCTGCAGGGGAGACCCGCAGGTATCACAGATGCCTTTCCATAGGCCGGCTGGAGGATGAGCATCTTGGAGAGGAGGGTTAGGGAAGGACTGGGTGAGTGTGACAGGAGACAGGGTTGCAGCTAGGGTGATTAGGTCTAAGGCCACGCTGGTGAGGAAGTGTCACATGGAGCTCTGAGTCTGGGGGCAGAGGGAGAGGCAGACATGTTCTCCCATGGGAATGGCATGGTCCCAGCCTGCTCTCTTTCCAAGACAGGTTTCAGAAGCCTAGCAGAACAGCAGTCTCTGATAATGCCCAATTAACCTTCCCCAGCTGGGGGCCCTTAAACGTCCTCACCTCTGACCTTAGCATCTTTCCCTTCAAGCTGGCAGCTTCCAGGAAGTCACCTGGGAAGGGTGGCAGCGTAACAAAATTCGCGGGGGAGCCATCCACCAAACTGTCTGCAAATGGAGCCCCCAGGAGTTGTGCAGTGCACAGCCTGTGCAAGACGGAGGAGCTGTGAGGTCATCTCTCTCTAGGCCTGCTTCATCTCTCCCGTAACCTCTACCTACTCCACCTCACACAGCTCTTGGCCCTGCCCCAACAAGTCCTAGCCAAGGTATCCCGTGCTACACCTGCCTATAATACAGAGCTCTTCTCTCTCCCAGCGCCCAGCCTTACTTCCTGTCCCGAGGCTCTGCCACTTGGCCACCCTGGCCTTGGCCCTACTACTGTTGCTGGAGGCCCTGATCCAGGTGGATGCCTGGAAGACATTAAGAGCCCAGCGTGGGATCCGCCCTCGAGCCGTCTGCTTCTTCCTGTTGCCTGCACCGCTTGTCAGCCACAGTCTTCAGTCCCCACAGGTGGGAGTGGGCCACCCTCTCAGTGGCCCCCCAAAGTTCCAGGAACCCGAGTCCGCGGGAGGAGAGGGGCAGGAGAAGAGAGAGGAAGGGGAGTCTAAGCGTTCATGCCAGCCCTTGGCCACAGTTGCTCCCTCTTCCACCACCCCAGACCTTGGGGAGCAGAGAGGGGAAGGACCCGGCTGGGCTTGGCACTGACTGTGCCGTGGACCAGTGGACACACTGGGAGTGGCCGGGAGGGGGGGAGCAGGGAGTAGACAGCATGCTTTACAGTTCATCTCAAATCAAAAAATAGAAACAGCATCAAGTGTGCAGAGACAGGCGGCTGGAAGCCGGCACCGCAAACTGCCTGTCAGAGGAGAGCACAGCCTGCGCCGGGTACCCCCCCAGGTGGGTGAGCGCTGTTTTGGAGACGGGCGCGTGCTGGGAAATGAGGGCCAGGGCTCCTGTGTTGGGCAGGGCTGGGCACTGGGTTGGGGGACCCAATAAGGTCAGAGATCGGAGTATAAACAAACCACAGGAGAATCCAAAGGACCGAGCTTGAAATCTGGTTGCCATTCCTATTGGCTGTGTGGCCCTGGGTACAGTGCTTAACCTGAGTCTGTTTGCTCACCTGTAAAGTGGGGATGATAGTGTCATCGGCTCTGTGAGGGTTCCATGGGGACTCAGGGAGAACACGTGGGTGGCCTAGCTCTGGGTGAGCCATGGCACATCCTTGGTAAGTGCTGAATTTCAGTCACTGCTGGAAAGGGGAAGAATCACAAACAGAAACCACACTTCATGCCCTGGGGAAGCTGCCCTCTACCTAGGCTGAAAGGGTGAGAGTAATTATAGGGATGATAGTAACAGCAGGACGCTCACTGGCTGGGTGCTCGCCACCAGGCGGGCGCTGGGGAGGTACTTTTCAATCACTGCTTGGTGGAATTCCCCCAGCAGCCCCACCGGATACCCCTGCTCAGAGAAGGCCACAGGGACAGGAGTGCCAGGCCTGACAGGTCTGCCCAGGCCTCTGCCCGCCCCCATTGGCTGCTGGCCACCCCCGCTGAGGCTTCCTTCCCCAGACCCTGAGATCTCCAGCCCCACCTGGCCTGTGGGGCCTCTGGTGTGTGTGTGGGGGGAAGGCAGTGAGGGGCCTGGGAGCTGCTGAGGAGGGAGGAGGGCCCCTGCCCAAGGGGGTATGGGCCTTGTCCAGGCTGTGAGTGCGCAGGGCGGTGTCTGGGATGCGGAGGAGGTGGCAAGCTTCCCAGAGGCAGGTGGGAGACAGAGGCAAGCAGGGAGAGTATCCTGGAGAGAAGAAAAGAGCCACACAAAGACAGAAACCAAGGGTGGGAGTCAACTGCAGCGGACAGGAGCAGCAAACCCACTGCCCACGGAGGCTGCTGTCCACTGGAGCGGGAGAGGCAGGCATCAGGCCAGCTGGGGACGAGGGATCAGACAGAAGACTGAGCAGGTGGAGAGGAGCAGGGCCAAGCCTGTGTGCCGGGGCGCTGGGCCCCTGCTTGCCCTCTGTGGAGGCCCAGGAGAGATGTACGTGAAAGAAGTTTCAGTCAGGGTGCCCTGCAAGCCAGGGCTGGGGGTCGCTGCGACTTAGGTGTGCCTGGAGCTTGACAGAAGAGTCACATACAGGCTGACAGGTGGGCCAGGCCTGCAGTGGGACAGACAGGTCGGGTTATTCTTTGAGCGTCTAGAAGTAGCTCTCAGTCCAAGGAAATGCCCTATTCTCCAAACTTGAGACTTGGTGTCCTAGCAGGCAGAGGCCTGAATTGTGGCCTAGCAGTCTCTAATTCCTGACCCCTCTATACCTTCCTCTGGGGAGTTAGATCCAGTTCTTTAACAGCGGCAGCCTGGCTGCCACTTCTCTGGCACATTTGGGCTGCAAGGCACCTGATGGCCACCTGGGGGCAGTCTTACCCCACACCAAGCTCAACAGGCCAGAGCCCTGGGCTTGCCAGGCTTCCCAAAGCCCCATCTGGCCCCGCCTAGGGCTGCTGTACCCGCACGTGGTATCTCCAGGCCGGTGGGACTGTTGGACTCCCCTGGGGCCGGAGAGCTTCCCTACCCGGCCCGATGGCTTTGCAGTTACAGCCCATGCTGATACTCCATGCCCAACCTCAAATGGGACCCGAGAATCCAGGAAACTCAGGCCACACTGGAATATTTAGCAGGGACAAGAGAAAGTGTGGCCCAGACAGGAGCAGAGACTTGCTGGAGGCCACAGATCAAGATGTGGTGAAGTCCCAAGGGGGGCAGTGTCTCCCTCCCTTTCTCTGAAGTTCTCTCCCTGCCACTTCAGGCAGCCTCTGTCTCTGGGGGACAATTAGGAGGCCAAGAGACTGCAAGCACCACCAGAGCCTGAGGTCCCCTCCCTTGGGGCCTGGTCTGCTCTCTGCCCCGCCCCCCTGGGCACCAGGGCGAGGACCTGGAATTCTAGCCGCTTCACAGGGTTTGTGTTCTGGGCGGAGCCCACCCCGTAACCGGGCCCCAGCCCCAGCCCCGTTCTGCTCACATGTGGAGTCCTGCCCTTGCACCCACTCCCCTAAGCCCGACCCCAGGCCATGCCCTAGGTAGGTGGCAGGCCACCCAGCCTGCCTTGTGAGGTCACAGTAGGGGATGAAGGGGAAAGGTGGGTCTTCACTTCCGCCCTGCCCTCCGGCCACCCGCTGGGTGAGCCTGGCCAAGCCAGTGGCCTCCTGGGTGCCCATTTCTCTTTCTGGCCCTGGCACCACCTACCAAAAGGAAAAGATGTTCTTCCCAGTGTGCACCTTCCCTAGCTACTGGCTGAAGACAACAGGGGCAGCTGGCCAAAGCCAGCCCCCCTTCCCATCCCAGCCCCATGCCCAGGTCCTGGTTCCACTGCCACCCCAGCTCTGCAGGCTCCCGGATGCCCTCAGCCAGCTGACTCCTGACACCACCCACCCCACCCGGGTGAGGCCTGCCGTGCCACACTGGCCTGAGCCATGGGGGTAAGGAGGAAAAGCCCTGGGCCTGTGGCAGAAGGTGGCTTGGCAGTGCAGGCCCCTGAGGGAAGGGACGGGTTGGTGGGCAACTCCCCAGAGTCCCCAGAGGCAGCGCCTGAAGGAGCGAACACCTGCCACTCATCAGCCACAGAGGGTGGGAGCCCCAGGGCCAGCCTGGAAGCAGCAGGAGAGAGTGTTATATATTAATGTTAGCCGTCACAAAACGCACCGAACACCGGAGAAAGGGAAAAGGTTTATTGGGGAACACCCAACAGACCAGAGGACTGGGGCAGTGAAGGAAAAAGAGAGCACGTGCCTGGGAAGGGGGTCTAATATACCTTTTCCAGGGGGTGGGCAGGTAGGAATTAGCCAATTAGGTAGGAATTAGCCAATTCCATTAGGTTGGGGGTAGAGCTTGGCACAGGAGTTTGGGCCATGTGGCTACCTGGCTTTCAGTAACGGCAGCCGGTACTGGGACAGAGAATGCAAATCAGGTGTAGATCGCACCACAGATAAGACTGTGCCTGCGCCATTTTCCTAACAGAGGGGGCTTGCTAGGTATCCTATGAGAGAGAGCCATCTGGGGGTTCTGTCCCTACAAAGTCTCAAGTGCTCAGCCACTTCCAGGGCAGGATCTCTACTGCCCAGCATTGCAACCTGGGAACCCCAAGAATGCCTGGTCCAAAGCTCCCAATAGGGGGCAGGAGAGTGGTCTGCCCAGCTCTGTGGGGCGAAGGAGTTCTAGTTCCCCAGGAAAAGGTTCTGGGCCCCACCCCTAGCTCAGCTGATTAAGAACTTCATGCAAAGTAGCTGAGGCTTCCCAAAGTGCCCAGGGGCACTTGCCCTGCCCTGCTCTGCAGCCCGCCCCGGCTGACCTCCAGCCACTGCTTGTCTGCTCTGTTCCAGGATGAACTCACTGCAGAAGCAAGACCTCCGCAGGCCCAAGATCCACGAGGCAGGGCGGGTGTCTCCCTACCAGCCGCCCACACTGGCCTCGTTGCAGCGACTGCTGTGGGTCCGCCGTGCTGCCACGCTGAGCCACGTGAATGAGGTCTGGCCCAACCTCTTCTTGGGAGATGCGTGAGTAAGACCCACGAGAGGGGCGGGCGTGGCAGAGACCACAAAGTCCACACAGGAGGAGCCCTCCCCTGCTTCGCACCATTTCTTTCTACATTTTCCTTTCCTCCTAAATTTTTAATTTTGACTGTGGAAAACAGAACTCAGATAACAGGCAAAGAGCATGAATAACTGATCTCCCATGAATCTGTAAACAATGCCCTGGAGTTAGTTTCACCTGTCCTTTACAAGCATGTGAATGGAATCAGAGAGAGCGAGCCAGAGAGAGCGCGCACGCGCGCAAGAGAGTATTGTGCCTGGGTTTATTTCCTTGGAATTGTGAGGGGCATCCACATTGTTACGTATAGCTGCAGTTCATTCAATTTTTTCTGCTGTGTAATATTCCATGGCATAATTACAGCACAGTTTAATCCATTCTGTTGTATATGGGCATATGAATTGTTTCTAGTTTTGGGGTATTATGAACAGTGGTTCCAGGAATATTTTAGTGCATGTATCCTGGGAAAACATACAGAAGTTTCTCTAAGGTGTGTGTGTGTGTGTGTGTGTGTGTGTGTGTGTGTGCATGTATAGAAGGAGAACTGTTGTTTTTTCCTAAGAGTATCTTTTACGTTTTAGAAAAATGAGGGGCTGGTACCGTGGCTCACTTGGTTAATCCTCCACCTGTGGCGCTGGCATCCCATATGGGCACTGGTTCTAGTCCTGGTGGCTCCTCTTTCAGTAGAACTCTCTGCTGTGGCTCAGGAAGGCAGTGGAGGATGGCCCAAAAGTCCTTGGGCTCTGTACCTGCATGGGAGACCAGGAGGAAGTACCCGGCTCCTGGCTTTGGATCGGCTTCTGTAGCGGCCATTTGGGGGGTGAACCAATGGGAGGAAGACCTTTCTCTGTCTCTCTCTCACTGTCTATAACTCTACCTGTCAAATAAATAAAAAAAAAAAAAAGAAAAGTGAACCAAAATATATGGATTTTGCAGATAACTAGTAACAAATTTTTGTGGACTTTTAAAAAAATGCACATACATGTTTTTTCACAAAAATGGTATCATTTGATAATCCCATTTTGTGAGCTGCTTTTATAGAAAGTTTTTTAAAATGGAATCATACTCCATATATGAAAACATCTGGTTTGTATCGTATATTCTCCTCAGGTTCTCAGTGTAGCGTGAACAGCTTTCCCCTCTCAGCAGCATGAGGGACATTTCAGTGACTGCACAGTGTTTCCTCACTGAGATACACAGGAAACATATCCAAGACCTCCAGCGGGTGCCAGAAACAACACATAGCACCAAACCCTACACACATTTTCTCCTGTGCACTTTTCTATGCGCCTTTAATTCCTAAGTCAGGCAAGGAAGAGATGAACAACAATAAGAGCAGACCAGAACGGCTATGGTGTTAGGCAGACTAAGGGTTACTGGAACACAAGCAGCGTGGTCCCGCTGACAACCTAGAGGGCTCCAAGTGTCCACAGGGCTGCGGTATACACAGCCCGCGTGAAACAGAGCGGCAACCCAAGGCTGGGCTGGACACGGCAGGATGACCAAAGATTTCACAACAGCACCCCATTTAAAACATATGAATTGTGTATTTCTGGAATTCTTCATTCAGTATTTTCAGACCTTGGCTGACCACGGCACAAAGCAAAACCAGAGATGGGGGAAGACTACTGTGCCACATTTAAGCTCCCATAATGGGATACTTGGGAGGGTTTTCCCTAATTTGTCATTTTATTTATTTATTTATTTGAAAGTCAGAGTTACACAGAGAGAGAAAGAGAGGCAGAGAGAGAGAGAGGTCTTCCATCCAATGGTTCACTCCCCAATTGGCCGCAACAGCCGAAACTGTGCCGATCCGAAGCCAGGAGCTTCTTCCAGGTCTCCCATGTGGGTGCAGGGGCCCAAGGGCTTGGACCATCTTCTACTGCTTTCCTAGGCCATAGCAGAGAGCTGGATGGGAAGTGGAGCAGCCGGGACTAGAACCGGTGACCATATGGGATGCCGGTGCTTCAGGCCAGGGCGTTAACCCGCTGCGCCACAGTGCTGGCCCCTAATTTGTCATTATCTTTAATATTACTACCCTCAGTTTACATATGTCTGTGGGCACATTTTGTTTTTCTAAGATTTATTGATCTATTTATTTGAATAGCAGAATGACAAAGAGAGAAATGGATCTCTGTCTACTGGTTATTCCCCAAATGGCCACATTAGCCAGGACTAGGCCAGGCTGAAGTCAGGAGCCAGCAACTCCATCCAGGTGTCCCAGGTGTGTGACAGCAGCACAAGTACTTTGGCCATCTTCTGCTGCTTTCCCAGGAGCTGGACTGGAAGCATAGTAGCCGGGACGCGACCAGTTTTTTGTTGTTGTTGTTGTTGTTGTTTTTGTTTTTGACAGGCAGAGTGGACAGTGAGAGAGAGAGAGACAGAGAGAAAGGTCTTCCTTTGCCGTTGGTTCACCCTCCAATGGCCGCCACAGCCGGCGCACTGCGGCGGGCCATTGGACTTGGGCCGTCCTTCACTCCTGGGCCACAGCAGAGAGCTGGTCTGGAAGAGGGGCAACCGGGACAGAATCCGGCGCCCCCACCAGGACTAAAATCCAGGGTGCCGGCGCCACAGGCGGAAGATTAGCCTATGGAGCCACGGCGCCAGCCTCGACTGGGGTTCTGATATGGGATGCTAGCATTTCCAGCAGTGGCTTAGTCCACTGTGCCACAGCACCTGCACCTCTGGGCATAGTTCTGATTGATGTTAGGAGACCTGCTAGGGGCAAAGTACACACACATTTCTTTTAAAGATTTTATTTATTTATTTAAGAGGTAGAGTTATACACAGTGTGAGAGAGAAACAGAGAGAAAGGTCTTCCTTCTGTTGGTTCACCCCCCAAATGGCTGCTACAGTTGGAACTACACTGATCCGAAGCCAGGAGCCAGGTGCTTCTCCTGGTCTCCCACCCAGGTGCAGGAGCCCAAGCACTTGGGCCATCCTCCACTGCCCTCCCGGGCCACAGCAGAGAGCTGGACTGGAAGAGGAGCAGCCGGGACTAGAACCTGGTGCCCATAGGGATGCTGGCGTCTCAGGCGGAGGATTAGCCAAGTGAGCCACGGCGCCGGCCCCAAAGTACACACACATTTTTAAGGCTTCTGATGCATGTGGTCCAACTGCCCTCCAGAAAGCTGGCCTTGATGAAAGTGAGTGTGAAATGCCAACTAGAAGAGCTCCTCCTCAGGTCCCCCCTCCCCTCACTCACTGGCTCCCCTCCGAGGGGAACAGTGCAGGTTGAGGAATCTACTTCCAACCCATCACACAGCATGTGTGACCTGGTGAGATCCACACCCACCTTCCACTGCAGGTACACAGCCCGGGACAAGAGCCAGCTGATGCAGCTGCGCATTACCCACATTGTGAATGCGGCCGCAGGCAAGTTTCAAGTGGACACAGGCGCCAAGTTCTACCGAGGAATGCCCCTGGAGTATTACGGCATCGAGGCCGACGACAACCCCTTCTTCGACCTCAGCGTCTACTTTCTGCCCGTTGCTCGATACATCCGAGCTGCCCTCAATGCTCCCCAGGGTGAGCTCCCGGGGCAGCCGTGGGGGGTGGGGGGTGGGATATGCGCTGGGGCCATGCATTTTTCAGTAGCACTGAGGGGTGTGTGGGGGGGTCTAGAGCCCCAAATCTCTCCAGCAGCCTTCCCACCCTGTGAAGTAAAGAACTATAGCCATTTGATGGTGTCCCATTCAAGGCCACCTGGAACAGTCAGAGCCATCACTAAGATCCATGGGGCCATCAGTGTAACTGTCTCCTTCAGCAAGAGGGCCGGCTCGAGACAGACTCCTCTGAGATGAGGCCATGGCATAGGCTGCTGGACAGGGAGAGACAGAACTGGGGTGAAGGAAAGCAAGTGGCATCCTCTTTAATCTGAGGCGAACCAAGGGAACTTGGGGGCTCAGCAGCCCCCTCAAGTTGCAACTGAGGCCAGAGGAAGGCACCTTGGGCCATGAAAAAGGAACCCTGGCGGCTGACCATCACTCTGCCACTCACATGCTGTGTGATCTTGAGCCAGCCACCTTCCCTCTATGTGTCTCAGTTGCCATATCTGGCAGTGAGGACAGTGTCAGTATTCCAAGAGGCTAGGATGGGTGGGCTGCAGGCTGGCCACTTCCTCCCAGTGAGGTGGGTGGCTCGAGAGCAGGTGGCTGATGCCAGGCTGGTCTCCCCACAGGCCGTGTGCTGGTCCACTGTGCCATGGGGGTCAGCCGATCTGCCACGCTTGTCCTGGCCTTCCTCATGATCTGCGAGAACCTGACACTGGTTGAAGCCATCCAGACAGTGCAGGCCCACCGTGATATCTGCCCCAACTCGGGCTTCCTCCGTCAGCTCCAGGTCCTGGACAACCGGCTGGGCCGGGAGACGGGGCGGCTCTGATGTTACAAGCAGCCCAGCGGCCTGATCCTCCCACCAGCATGGCCCAACTCAACCAGCCTAGCCTGGGGGCAACAGCCTCTGCTGTCTCCAGTGACCCTGAGATATAAACAGCAAGTGGGGGCTCAGCTGAAGCAGAGGTAGAGAAAGCTGGCAGTGACCTTTAGCAGGTGGATTTCCCTAACCCAATCCAGAGATTCTTTATGCAAGAGAGTTGATTCTTTCTCTGTAATAAAAGGTTCATCATTATTAAGATAGGAGATTTTCTGGTGGTTTCTGAGGCACTGGCTTAATCTCAGGATGGCCACCAGGTAGCAGATGGCTTTGCTAATTCAGCATGATGGCAGCTTTAATAAGGAGAGAGTCTTAGTCCATTCTAAGGCTTAGTGCAGAAGAAGGGCAGGTGGGGATCAATTAGTGATGTCTGCCTTGAGCTCAAGAGAGAGGAATCCAGCTACAAATGCTGAGGGCAAGATGACCTCTTCCTCCTCTTGTCCTCCTCGTCCTCTTGTAACCCTGCAGCAGTCAGGTGGTCTGATTGAGACCAGAGTTCGACGCATCACCGTGCTCTCCATGCCCATACTGCCTAAAGCTGATAATCAACACTTGCTGTGCACAAACAGCATCTCTCAGAACCAGCCAATCTTTTCACCTGCACTCCACTTCTAAAAGGCCTAGTTAACAAGGACAGTCACCTAAAGACACAGGCATTCAACAAAAGGACAGGGACTAGTGAGGAAACATACCAGAAGTCCTACTTGAAGGGCATTCTGTGCTGGGATAAACCATTTGGCTTTGTGTTTCTAAGTTCTTATGCTCTAATGAAACAGCAGGCACAGAAAGCTCCCCAGAGTGGTACACACCAGGGCATACATGAGCATGAGGACACTGGGTCTCCTTCAGCCTCTGGCAACTCCCATTTGGGCGTCCTCTTATTGCCCCTTGGATGCCAAGGTTTCTGAGTCCCACCCTTGGCCTTTTCCTTGGCGTTGCTGCTCCCCTGGGCATGATCTTGCTCCACAGCCTCTAGGCTAATGCCTCCCAGGCAGATACGGATGGCTCAGATCTCTTTCCTGAGCTCCGATCTTCTGCATCCCACTGGCCACCTCCATTTGAGTACTGGACTTGAACTTCAGACTCACCTGGACTTTGCACCTCCCCACACCCAGATCCACTCCTGTTCCTAGCTTCCTGTTTCAGTGAACGGTTTTGACAGATGCTGTTTCCAAGTTAGTGGCAGGTGTCATCCTGGACGCCTCCTAACTACCCCCAGATCTGCTCATTAAACTGTATGTTGGTTGTAACCACTGAAGTTCAAACTACCCTTGGCCCTCACCCAGATTCTTCCCATGCTGCCCTTGCCTTCTCTCCGCCCCCAGCCTCACTGATCTGAGATGGACGCTTTACTAACAGGAAAAACCTCATCATGTCACCCTTCCACTGAAAGCCCCCAAAGTATAAACACCTTCACACAGGATGAAGGTGCCTCCCACATCTCCAGCCATATTGCAGCTCTGTCCCCAAGCTCTCCATGCAAGTAAGAAACGGTGACTCCACCCGTAATTCCCAGGATGCACCACTCTTAGCCCTGTGCTGCACGTGCCACAGGCAGCACCACCCGGAATGCACCACCCCACCCTGCTTCACTGGGCTAACCCCAGAATCTCCCTGAGGTCTCCGTTTAGATGGCACTTCTGGGAAGCCCACCCAGAGCCCCCCAGCCTAGGGGAAGTGCTCCTCCCAGGGCTACCAAAATGTCCCCCTTGCTGTGACACCACCTTTCACTGTGAAAATGTCACTACAACCACCCTGTACCGTCATCCCTCCCAGTTGGCTGTGTCTGACCAGGGAAGGCACAGGGTCCCCACTGTGCCTTGCTCTCTGCTTGGACTCCACCCTCAGGTCCTTGGTCTTCTCTCCAGATGCCACCAGGGGGAAGGGATCCCAGTGTGCACCTCCTCTCCTGCTAGCTCCACCAGCTGTCAGCCTCTCACAATCTGGCTCCCCCTAATGCCCTCTTCCTGGCATTTCCTATCCCCCTGGAGCTCCTCCCTTCTCCCTCCAGCTCTGCCCTCCTGCGCAATGAGGGCACTTGCCTTCTCTGCAGTCTTTCTGGAGAGCCAGTGCTTTCCCTTTGGACAAATAGGACAATCATGCACCTCTGAGCAAACCAGCCTTTGAGGCAGAAGCAACCCGGGGCAAGCAGCTTACTGAAGGAAAAGTTTCCCTTCCTCCTGAGTGGACACAGCCCCAAGTCAGAGTGCCCAGCTGGGTGAGCTGATTGCTGGCTGGGTTTCAGCTCCCATTCATCCCTTCTGTGATTCACAAGATGCACAAATGGATGCTGCCTGCCTGGGAGGGATTTAAAGACCCATTTTGCAGGCACACAAACTGATGCTCAGAGAAGAGGAGACAGGGCTGGCTCTTCTGGGTCTGGTTCTAGGGCAGGTAGTGCCCAGCCAGCCCCTCTGCCTGCCTCCCTGCTGCACTTGGCCCAATGTCTGCTGGCTGTTCCTTTCCCAAGGATGCATAGACATCCCAGCTGGAGGACAGCAGCTTAGTGGCAGGGCCCAGCTCTAGACAGCCAGGGCTCCTCCCACCCCAGGGGTGGAAAGTTATCTCCTTCCATCCCCAGGCCTGCAGGGCCTGTCACTCTGCAGAGCAAAGCTCAGCAGCCCCTCTGCCCATCCCCAGTTCCCTGGGGTCTACACCCAGGGTCTGCTTGACAACTCAGTCATGGTTGCTGTTTCTTGCTCATGCACCATCAGTGGCCCCAAAACACTGGCTCCAGGAGTCAGGATCTAAGTCGTCATGCTGGTCTCTGCCAGCGGGCAGCCTGTCCCTGTAGCTGGGTTTTAACAGGTCACCAACCTGGGGCTCAGCGGACTGTGCTCAGAATCTGGGGCTGCAGGGAGGAGGGAAGCCATGAGGAAGCAGGTGTGGGGAAAGTCACACATTCCCCAAGCAGCACAGCAAGCAGATGCCATGCTCCAGCCTGGCACCTCCCCAGATGCCCTCCTGCCTGCCACCCTCGCTGGGGGAAGTCTGTGGCAGTGGGTCCCCTCTCCCTCTGCCCAAGAGCAGCCTCATGTGAGGAGGCGGGAAGCATGGCTAACAGTGTACCTGGGAAGCCAGACTCCGTCGGTTCAAATCCTGTCCCAGCCCCTTAACAGATGTGCGCCCTCAGTTAATCTTCCCCTGCCTCAGTTTCCCTTTTGGTAACATGGGATTAATCATAGCCACCAGCACACAGGACTGCTGGCTGGCTTGAGTGGGGCCTAGAGAAGAAGGTACTTGGCAGGAGGTTTTGCTGGAGCTCATGTGACAGCTTTGAGTATCCGCACCCCAGTCTCAGGCTAAAAGCTGGTAGTGTCCTCTGTGTGTTTATTGAGGGCACAGATGACTAAAAGTTGGCTGACCTTAATGTGACACGGTATCTCACAATGGATGCTGGAAAGGACAGAGGTGAAAAAAAAATAAAGTTTGTGGTTTAGTTAATACTTGTAGTGTTCTATCAGTGTTAATGTCTTTGATACATGTAGCATGGTTCTGTACAAAGCTAACATCAGGGAAAGCAAGGTGAGAGTATATAAAAAATATCTTCTATCTTTATAAGCCTGCTGTAAATCTAAAGTTGTTTTAAAATAAAAATGATCTAACAATTACCAACTGCCATGCAGTGCTCTAGGTATGCAATTTCTTTTTTTTTTCTTCGGGTCTTATCCATATGTTTTATTTCTTTAGAAAGAACATGGATCCAATACAGCAAAATGTTAAGACTTGGCCATATTGAGTGGTAGAAATATGAATTTTTGTTGCTTCTTTTTTGTGTTATTAGATAGTGCATAATTTTAAAGGTAAAAATAAACAAATCAACTAACTGCTAATTTAGAAACAGCTTATTCTATATATTTAGATTTTGAAAGCTAGCAAGTCAAATGGATTTCAGGAAGTGTTCTGAATTAAAACTGGACCATTACTACTAGCCCTCAGGCATGGAATACTGAGAATTCAAATGTTATCCTTCCAAAACCTCCAAGAGGCTTTGTTATGGATAATCTTCAAAAAAAAAAAAAAAAAAAAAGCTAATGATGACCTAGTTTCAGGATTTAGGGGAAAGAACTGTGGCCGAGGAGCAGCTAAGCCAGTGAGACAAACCATCCATCACTTCCCACCCTCCTCCCGACCCTACTGGGTAGATCCTATTATCCCCGCCTTACAGACAGGCGCACTAGAGCAGGGAGCTGAGCCAGGGCAGTCCACATGCCAGGGCAACCACGAGGCCAGGCTGATGACTCTGGTGGACAACCCCAAAGCCTCAGAGACCAAACTCAAGCGAGTTGCATGTCATGCTCATAACACAGGCTGACAAGGGCCAGGGCAGTGAGCATGGAGGCTGCAGAGGCTATACGTCCCCCTTCTCTCTGGCTCCACATGGAAGTACTGGGTCACGTGGTCACACCAACTGCAGGGGAGGCTGGGAAATAGTCTGGGATGCTGCCTGGAAAGAAGACAGCACTGCAGACAGTGGGGATCCTGAGCAGGCCTTCCACAGTAGCCACTGGGGAAGATAAGTATAAATACATATGTATAATTTTTATTATAGGAAGGCAGAATGACAGACACAGAGGGAGAGACAGATATTCCATCCACTGGTTTACTCTACAAAAGGCCACAACAGCCAGGTTTGGGCCAGGAGCCAGGAACTCTATCCAGGTCTCCCATGTAAGCGTCAGGGGCCCAAGTACTTGGACCATCATCATCTGCTGCCTCCCAGGCACATTAGCAGGGAGCTGGGTCAGAAGCAGAGCAGCTGGACTCAAACTGGCACTGATATGGGATGCCAACATTGCAAGTGGAAGTTCAATCCACTATACCACAACACCAGCTCCTATTTATAAATTTCACAAAACTGATAAGTTATATATACAATTCAACACTCATAAGCCCTAAGGGGTAGTTATTGTTACTCTCATGTTACAGATGAGAAATCTGAGGCTCAAAAAGCTTACTCAACCTCTCCCAAGGTCACATGGCTACCGTAGCCACATCATACCCCCAACTTGGGCAGCAAATCTACGTGCTTAAATGTTTCCTGCACCCACGCTCTGAGCTGGCCTTAGTGACTTGTTTGCTAAAAGGAGGCAGCAGAGTAACTTTCTGGGACTTCTGAGGCTGAGTCATAAGACACTGTGAAACTTCCAGTTCACTCGGTAACTGTGAACCACAGTGCACAACATCTGACCCCACCCTGAGACCATCGTGCTGCCATGCTCCTGTGTGAGCTAGCTGGTCGCTAGTCTCAGCTGACCGCAGATGCTGCACATTTAAGGGAGTCCTCCTTGAACTCTCTAGATCAGTACATCAGCCAGCTCAATCCCAAGGGACTTCTGCCAATGCCACAGGGAACAGAGATTGTTCATCTGTGCCTGCCTGAATTAGTAACCTATGAATAAGAAATAAGAAAATGCCCTTGTCTTGAGTGACTCAATGTGAGTCATCTGTCACGCGTCAGTAGGTAACCAGCACATGGACAGAGCCGGGTCTGACTAGCAGCTCTGGCTTTAAATGAACCTTCGGAGGAATGAGCAACTGGTGAAAGGGCAGAGCGGCCACATCATGCACCCCTGTGCCAGTGCATGGAGATGAGGTTGTGTCTGCAGAGAAGCATGGGGAGCAGTACAGCCCAGGCTTGCCTCTGCCCAGAGCCTACCTGAGATCAAGAGACGTGTCTACGGCCAGGAGGAACACTGGTGGTAAAGGCCTTGAGTGGGCAGGGTGGAGACCCCCCCAGCTCTGTCTAAAGCTCCAGTCACCCCACCTTCTTTCCGGGCCAACAGCTTGGTGTGGAGAGGCCCAGACTGCCTGCACATGTTTCCACAGCGGGGTACTCCGCAGAGCTCCAGCTCAGAGCACGGCCCTGACATCTGCTTCTTCTATTCCCTCCCTCACTGAGGCAGGAGAGGGCACCTGGAGTACAGACTCCACAGCCAGGGGCCTTGGGGAAGCCTGCCATCCCAAAGAGGTCCTCTCTCGTGGAGAGTTTGAATGGGGATGCAGCATGAGAGCAGCAGGACTGGTGGGGAGGTCTCTGGAACACGAGCATGAGGCAGGTGGAGTCAGAGTAAACAACCAGAGTGGTCAGCTGACAGCAACAGGATCATCAGAAGTGAAGCCCTGGAATACACAGCAGCCTGCACCTGAGAACCACGCTGACCTGGGGACCAGAGTCACGTCACATCCTGGGAGACACACACACTCTCCAGCGGAGCCCTCATCAGCTGTGTTCTGACAATGAGTCTCTGAGGGCACCTGGGTGGGAGTACATCTCTCGGCACCTGACAGAACCCCATGCTTTCATTCCTTGAATTCCAATCAGAGCACAGGCACCATCAGATGTTGAGTGAGCAGGGTCAGGCTGGGCCCTGGAAAGGTACCACAGAGAGGCATTGGGCCTGGCCAGTCTCACTCTGCATCCCAGCTTCACCCTTCCAGAGCAGTGGCACCATGTCTCTAGCAAGGAGGTCATAACATACCCCACCACCCACATACCACAATGGCCATTATGGGCTGCTGCAGGGGCTGGGAATAGAACGGCAGGAAGATCAAGAGCCTTGCAGGCACATGGACTTGGGGTCTTCAAAAATATTTATTTATGTATTCTATGTGCAAGGTAGAGAGATAGCTCCCATCTGCTGGTTCACTCCCTAGATGCGCTCAACAGCTAGGGATGGGCTGGGCTTCAGAAGCGAGGAACTCAATCTAGGGCTCCCAGGTGGGTGCAGGGACTCAAACACTTGGTCTTTATCTGCTGTCTCCCAGGGAGCACATCAGCAGGGAGATGGAATCAAAGCAGAGGAGCTGGGGCTCAAACTAAGGCTGTCTCATATGGGATGTGGGTATCCCAATCAGTATCTCAACCAATGCACCCAATAGCCACCTTGTGGACTCAGGTTCACAAGTAGACCCCCCCCTTAACCAGCGGTGGGAGTCCAAGCAGATGCTGAACTCCTCTGAAGCTCAAGTAAGAAGACAGAAGAGGTGTATTGGGAAGGTCTGTTGTGAGGATGGAACTAGAGCAGCAGCTTGGTGCCTGGCACATAGCAGGTGTTCAATAAAAGGCTGAGCTTCCTTCCTTGACGTGGGAAAAACAAGACTTGTTAGGAGGGTCTGCACCTTCAACCATCCTGAGTGGGGGTGGCAGGGCACGACAGGGTGGTCACCATTGCTCTGTTGCTCATAGGCCATCTCTAGGTTTATTTCACATTCATTTAAATACATGTATATGATCTACATTTTCCCCCAAGCAATTTCACACCCACAACATGCTTTGCCTTCTATTACGGGTTCCTTACATCAGAGCTGTACAGATATGCTAGGGCACTGGGTGTCATGACAAATGCGGCCTCCTATGTAAAACACCACTTCCTCAACTACTACGGTATCTGCTCCATGAAGAGTCTGACAGGCTCTCCAGACTCGCACCTGATCTTTGCCCTGGTCTTTAATTTAAAGGAGAGGTCAGAAAGTAAATGTCTGACACAAAAACCTCCTCACTTTCCCAACAGAATCCTGGTGTGGTCTGACCAAGGTCTCTGAGTGCGCGCGTGCACACACACACACATACACACACATACACCCGGGCGCGCACGCGCATCCAGGCCTGCAGCAGCTGAGAACAATCTGGAGCGTCTTGAAGGGTTTTTTCTTTTCAATTACAGCTCAATAAAAATGTCCTCATAAAAGTCCTAGGTAAGCAATCGCTTTGCCAGCAGGACAGGGCTACCACAGCCCAGGGAAGCCTGCCTGGGGTGATGGGGAAGGGCAGGGAGCCAGGTTGGTTCCTTCAACCCCCCACCCCCAACACCTGCACACAGTGGGCTCCTCTAGGACACTGGGAACAGCCTACGCTAGAGGGGAGGGGCATCCTCCTTCCTGAAGCCTGAATAAGTGTGTCCCGCCAAGAGGCCCAGAGAGGATTAGCCCTGTATCAGGTATAGTAGTGGTTTTTAAAGATTTATTTATTTATGTATTTATTTGAAACACAGGAGGGTGGAGAAAAGAGAGAGAGAGAGATCCTCCAGTGGCCTCAAATGGCCTCAATGGCCGGGGCTGGGCCAGGCAGAAGCCAGGAGCCAGGAGCTTCATCAGGTCTCCCTTTGGGGTGGCAAGGGCCCATCTTCCCCAAGCCATTAGCAGGAAGCTGGGTCAGAACTGCAGTAGCCAGGACATGAACTGGAGCCCATGTGGAATGCCAGTGTCATAGGCAGTGGCTTTACCTGCTACACCATGACACTGGCCCTGTTTATTTTTAAAAAATTTTATTTGAGAGAGAGAGCGATCTAGTTCCCATCTATCTACTGGTTCAATCTTCAAATGTCTGAAATGGCTAGGCTGGGCCGGACCAAAGCCAAGAGGTGGAAACTCAATCCAGGTCTCCCATGTGGGTAGCAGGAATTCAATTACTTGAGTCACCACAGATACCTCCGAGGTTCTGCATTAGCAGGAAGCTGGAGTCAGGAGCCAGAGTGGTGAAACAACCTTAGGCACTCCAATACAGGACATCGTTAGCTTCACCATTTGGCTAAATGCCTGCCCCACGCCTATTTTCAAAAACACTAAAAGACTATCATTCTTATCCCCTATAATCAAGTTCCTAAAAGTACAGTTGCCAAATAAAATTCAGGACAGCAGTTAAATTTGACTTCCAGATAAGCAACAAATAATGTTGTAACATAAGCACGTCCCAAATATTGCACAGGACATATTTATACTAAAAATTTATTTGTAAATCTGTCAGCCCTACCTGGAAGTCATTTCGCCCTTATGATCCCAGAGAAATGGGGAAAGGAGGCCAAATCCATGGGAGGAGACAAAGAGGATGTTCTGGAAGGACAGGCAAAGAAAGCAGACGGCTTGGGGGGAGGAGAGGATGGGCTGGCTGGCAGGGAGGCCTCCTGGTGGTGGCTTCACCTCTCCAGGACAACATCCCAGACACAAGGGCTGAGGGAAACTCGGACAAGGAAGGGGCCTTTGCTCTGGCTCACTGAGGCCTCTGGCAGGAGACCACTTTGCACCAACATAGATGAGCAGCAGACGGGCTTAAGGGGCCCTGCAGTTTCAAGGCCCCCCTCCTACCTTGCCTCTTGTCACAAACCCTGATGAGCATCCATGATCCATCCTGAGCAAGAAAGGGGAATTGGGAGAGCTAGAGCTCTTAACTGGGAAAAGATCCCAGTGTCATCAGTAAGCAATGCCAGAGTCTTCCACGCCCAGCAGCACAGGGTGGCAGGGTGTGGGACAGGTCAGAGGAGTTCAGGGAAGATCAAGAGGCCTGACTTGTGTATCCCAAGATAAAGAGTGGCAGCAGTGTCTTGTGGGTACTTTCCCCTTGGCTTCTAGAACACGTCCTAGCTTGTGTTAGAAGCTGTCATTATTTGCTATACAGGGATATGCAGAGTGACTAAATTTTTTACCCCTTCCAAGCCAGACTGAGTGCAGCCAGGAGGGTCTCTTGTGGTGCTGGGTCACACTCACTGACAGGCTCCCACCCTGGGATTGGCCTCAGCCACAGCCTGAGACCCCACACTCAGCACAGTCATCAGTCATTTTGCTAACCCAATCCACCACTGTCCAGCAGAGGGAATGGCTACACCCTGAAGGTCAAGAAAGGTTTTATGGACACAAGCGTTTTGGGGCTGGCACTGTGGCGCAGTGGGTTAAGCTGCCTCCTGCGATGCTGGCAACCCACTGAGCACTGCTTCATAGCCCGGCTGCTCCACTTCTGATCCAGATCCCTGCTAATGTGCCTGGGAAAGCAGAAGATGGCTCATGTGTTTGGGCCCCTGTACCCACGTGGGAGACCTGGATGGAATTCCAGGCTCCTAGCTTCATTGCGGCCAACTGGGGAATGAACCAGAGGATGGAAGATCTCTTTCTCTGTCTCTCCTCTCTCTGTAACTCTTTCAATAAACAAAACACTTAAAAACAAAACACAAGAGTTATGTGCAAGGCCTCTAACAAGCGCTTTGTATTATCTAATTTATTCCTGAACCTATAATCCAGCCAGATCATCAGATAGTTCTCTGTAAGCTACCACGAAAACATATCCAGAACCTGATCTACTTCTCACAACCTCTGCTGCCAAGCACAACTAAGACACCCAGTGTCTCCTGGCTGGACCTCTGCAGTAGCCTCTTCACAGATCTCCCAGCTTCTACTTGTGTCTGCTGTATTCTACTTTGCACACACCAGTCACAGTGTTCTTAAAATGCAAATTAGATCATATAACCATCCCCTGCCCCTAGACTAAAGCCTAAAATCTCTACCCATGAGGCCCTATGGGATCTCAGCTCTTATCTAACACCCCCTCCCTTATTGTATTCCAGCCACACTGGCCTTGGGATGCATTGTGGTCCAGGCTAGGCTGCTGTAACAGTAAGTCCAAATTCAGTGGCTTTAACAGACATCTGCTTATTTCTCTTTTGACTCACTATACAGAGGTGGGTGGGCAGTCCAAGACAAGTCAGGTGACAACCCAGCTCTCCTATGCCCAAGAGTGAGGCCTGAAGCTGGGCCACAATCACCCTGTATCCTTCCCACTGTTGCTACTTCCTGGGTAGCATCCTCGCTTGCTCTCTGACCCTGCTCACATTCTGGGCTCATCCATTCCCTTAACTTATCATTCATCAATCTGCTATGGTTTGGATGTGGTTTATCTCCCAAGGGCCCATGTGCTAGGACATTGGTCCTCAGTGTGGCAAGGCTGACTGGTGTATCTTTAAGGGATGGAGTCTAGTGGGAGGTCCTTAGGTCAACAGGGGGTGTTCCCTGGAAAGGAATTAAGGTATTCTTCCTGGGATCCTGGTTAGTTCTCATGAGAGGACTGTTATAAAAGTCTGAGTCTTGGCCGGCGCCGTGGCTCAATAGGCTAATCCTCCACCTTACGGCGCTGGCACACCAGGTTCTAGTCCTGGTCAGGGCGCCGGATTCTGTCCCGGTTGCCTCTCTTCCAGGCCAGCTCTCTGCTGTGGCCCAGGAGTGCAGTGGATGATGGCCCAAGTGCTTGGGCCCTGCACCCGTATGGGAGACCAGGAGAAGCACCCGGCTCCTGGCTTCGGATCAGCGTGGTGCGCTGGCTGCAGCGCGCTGGCCATGGCAGCCATTGGAGGGTGAACCAATGGCAATGGAAGACCTTTCTGTCTCTCTCTCTCTCACTTTTTTCGGCCTGTCAAAAATAAATAAATAAAATAAAAGCCCGAGTCTGGCCCCAGCCAGTCTCTCTGGATGCCTATTTTGAGATCAGTTTCTTCCTTCTTCCTTGCTATCTGCCATGAGGCGCCTGCCAGAGCCTGTGCCATGATGTTTGGACTTCCAGCCACCAAACCATGAGCTACATCAACCTCTTCACTTTACAAAGCTACCCTATCTCAAATCTTCATTCTAGTGATGAAAAAGCTGGAGGCTACAACATGCATTCCTTGTTAGTTCCTGACCAATACAGGACCCAATGCACAATGCATCAAAGTCAGTGTCTTCCCAAACTGACCTCAGTCTCACTATACAATGGCATTTTCCCACTCCCAGACAGCTCCCAAGATTTAACTGGAATTGGCTCAAGGTATCTGTTGGGACTAAATGAGCATGGGTTGGTGAATGCCTATCCTTTTATTAAAATGTCCATGGCACTTTGTAATCACATGACTTTCCATGCAACAAGTGATTTTTGAGTGCATACTGGGTTTGTGAATGGCAGTAAATTATCACATGACACTCTTTCCGCCCTTTGTTCCCCTGTGCCAGAGCTGGCCCCCTCTAAAAATTCCTCACAGTCTCTCAGTTCTCCTGGGAAGCCCTTATCCACTGACTGCCAGAATGCTTCTCCACTGGACGGGGAGTGCACCTGAGGCTGGTCTTGATTTCCTGCCGCCCTGTTCTGCTGCCCACTTCTAGAACAGACAGGCAGGACCTCACCTCAGTAAATGCTGACTGCACAGGAAGATGCCAGCCCCCAATAGTGGTGAACTTAGTTCTCTTTGGGAATTTCTTCATCTGTCCAATGGGAGTTAAGACAATCAACTGGGGCTGGGAGACTGAGAAGCAGTGATCATAGGAGGTACCGACAGCTTGTGACAGCCAAGAGCTTTCCATGATGGCTTTCAATCCTCACATTAACCCTGTAGGAGTTAAATTTTCCCAGAAGATGAGAGAAATAATCCTGGAGGTGAGAAGGGTCTTGCACCAGCTCAGAAATAAGTGGCAGAGGCAGGACTTGAACCTGATTCCTTAGGTTGTGAGAGTACACATCCTTCGCGCCTGTGTCTTCCTACCTCCCCCATGCAGCAATCACCCTGTCAGGCCCCATCAATGTCACTTTGAGGCACTAAGAGGCTGTGAAGAGGAAACAGCTATCTATCAGTAAAATAAACAAGTCCTGACACGCAGACAAAGGCGCTAATAGAGACACTACTTACTGATTTACTGAGATCACTGACAGGCTCCAGCAGGGCTCAGAAGGCAGCCATCTCTTGGGAAATGGGGGAGACATGGTGGACCTGGGCCCACAGCCCATGCCCTGGGTCCTGGAGCTCAGGAGCCCCACAGAAGGCTAGCAGCAGGGCTCCCCAGTGTTTTGACAACCAGGGAGATAAACAGAGGCATCACTTCCAGAGATCTCGTTGGCCTTGGGGTCTTCTCCCCAACACCAGGTCCTCACACAGCTCAGTCACTGTACAGTCAAGAGTGACAGCTCCACAGCAAATGTGGCCTGGCTAGCTGCCAGCCAGCTTGCGGCAAGCCTCAGACACCGCCAGAGGCACACACATGCCAGGTTTTAGGAACTGGGGACAACCGAGGCTGGACAAGGAGGAAGGTTTGTGCTCATCTGAGGAAATCTAGCCTCTGGGAGGAGCAAGGCAGATGAGGCCTGGGCAGGAGACATGTGGAAGCCTCCAGCCCATATTCCTGTCTCCACACTGACATACCTCATTGGCAATGATCTAGATCTGTCCAGTATGGGGCCCCCAGACCTAGTGGGGCTACTGAGCACTTGAGATGTGCTGGATCCTAGCAAAGGTGTACAGTCAGAGTCAAGCACTCACAGACTTGCAAAGCTTAGTATGTAAAAAAGGATGATGTCAAATGTCTCGTTAAATACTTTTCATGTTTATTACATGTTGAAACAATATTTCGGGCATGTTCAGTTAAATAAAATACATTATTAAAATTAACTTCACCAGTTTCTCTTTATACTTTTTAGTATAGCTACTAAAACAATTTTACATTGCCTACCTGCCTCACATTACCTTTTATTGGACAGTGCTGCTCTGAAGGATCAGAAATACAAGAATTTATTGAACACAAAGTGACAAAAATATGAATATATTTTTATCAAAATGGAGATAAATGAAAAGTGTTAAAATGTATATTTTCAAGAGTTCTTTTTTCTAAAATATCCAAGTTTCTATTAAAAATAAAAGTGAACTCATAATTAAAGTTTTATATGATAATGATCTAAATGAATCTAAAAATATTCACCTGTTTTCAGAAAATTTTACTAAATCGTATACTGTTATAAAATTAAAACTATTTGCAAGTCAAGTAGCCAATGTAAGGAACTAGCATCATGCACCATACTTACTACATTAGACCTATGAATGAGAGGAGATTTCAAAAAGTTCACGGAAAATGAAATTAAAAGATGTTTTAGTGCAAACATTTTTTGAAATCCATGCATGTAATCTTCAAAAGTTCACAAAAATATTCATAGTATGAAAAAACTAGACATGGATTTCAAATTTTTTTGCCCCTAAATAAACTGACCTTTTGAGGTGAAGACACCAGTTGAGAGGTGGGATACCTGACTCCAGCCTCCTGCCACTGCAGACTTTGGGAGGCAGTGGCAATGGCTCATGTGACTGGGCTCCTGCCACCCATGTGGGAGACCTGGATTACTAGTTCCCAGATCCCAACTTCAGCCCAGCTCAGCCCCAGCAATTGTGGACATTTGGGGACTGAGCCAGAGGATGGAAGCTCTCTATTTCTGTCTCTCTCAAATAAATAAACTTTAAAAATTATCCTTTAATTTCATTTCCCATAATTTTTTTTAAAGATTTGTTTATTTTAAAGTCAAAATTACAGAGACAGAGAGGAAAAAAGAAAGAGAGAGAAAGAAGGAAAGAGAGAGAGAGAATATTCCACCTGCTGGTTCACTTCCCAGACAGCCACAACAGCCAGGGCTGGGCCAGGCCAAAGCTAGGAGCCAGGAGCCAGGAGCCTCTACCAGGTCTTCCACATGGGTATCAGGGGCCCAAGCACTTGGGCCATCCTCTGCTGCCTTTACCAGGCCATTAGCAGGAAGCTGGATCAGAAGTGGAGCAGCCAGCACACAAACCAGTGTCCATACAGGATGCTGGGGTCACAGGCAATGGCTTTACCCAGTTTGCCACAACACCAGTCCTCCCACAAAATTTTTAAAGTATCCTCATATATATGCTTTGAAGAATATTATGAATTGTTTAATGTACCAAATACTCCACGGCGGCTGTGCCACTCTGAGACTATGAGGCTCACTCTGCAGCATGCCCAGAGTCAGGAGAATACAGCCTCCAGGGCCACTGATTCTCCACTCTGAGTGAGCAGACTTTACAAGCAGAATAAGCTGTTGCTCTTGCACCAAAGCACTTCAGCAGCCCAAACCCACCCCCCTCCCCCAGGCCACAGCAGGTGCACAGTCAGGGCAATAAAGCACACCTACCACCATGCATGTCACTCATTCACCTTCTGTCTTGAGTTCACAGAACAAGGTGGGTAGGGGGAGCATACTTCGCGGCCTGAACAGTGTTGGTCACCGAGGTGGACAGAGTCGAGGGTCACACTTTGCCAGAAGGCACCCCTGTGTCCTCATCTTCACCTACCCACAGCCAAATCCCCCTCTCTGGGCAGACAGTTCTACTGACAGATACGAGCAGTTGTGCAACCACAGCCACAGCCCACACGCAGAGCAAACAGTTCTAATGCCTCCCAAAATTCTGAACAACACTCTCTACTGTCAATTTTCTGTTGTTCTGGCCGTTCTAATAGGCAGGTAGCAGCAGCTCTGTGCATATGTGTGATATGCAGGGCATTCTAAAAAGAAAATAAAGTTCAGGACAGGGGCTGCTGCTTCCGGGGTCCGCGGAGGGTACGATTTAGGAAAGCCAAGGCATTCCCCTCCTGGAGAGGTAACTTCTCTGGGAAAACACTATGGTGGGCTTTTTGGATGAGAAAGCGAGGGGCCCTGGGCATAATGCGCCTGGGAGGGTGAGGCTCAGAGGGAGCCAAACTGCTCTGATGGCAGAAGGGGAAAGGAGCACCTATGAAAAGCATGGTAAGAAGTGGTGAAGGGACACTCAGGGAGGAGCCCCAAGAACAGAGCAGGGCAAAGCAGAAGGCTCCGGATGGAGCAATTTCCTAGGGCCAGGACCCAGTCAACCACTTTTTAAAGCCCAGGTGGCTGCACGTTGAATGTGGAGTTATCTCCCACCCTGTGCTATGGTCCCTTCTGGCCCACGCCAGGGCCTTCGGGGAGTGGCGCTTTTTGGAAGAGCAGCCTGGAGGATGGAGTGGGGCTTACAGGGTGTGGGAGTGAGGGCTGGAGGGTGCCAGTGAGGGCGACTGTCAAGGAAGCCACAACAGAGCCAAATCAGCAAATGAGAGCCTCCTCCCCACCCTCTCCTGGGGGAAATAAGCCTCTGAATGGGTGGGTGGGGAGGGCTCTGGGCTTTCTGCAGAATATGGGCCTCAGCTTCTTCTGCTTTGTTCTGTTTTTAATTTGAGAGAGATATGACTAGGAGAGCCGAGGACTTCCAGTCTTGAACCCTGTGCACTGGGCTCTAGCTGGGCTCATCCGCATGTCTGCAGGGTACTAAAAGCCTACGGATCTTTGGACTCAGAGAAGTTTGGGTCCAAGATGGCAAATTTCATGAATTACTTTCCTACTGTTCCTTCGACAAAAGACTGCAAGTTTCATGACTTAAAACAACAGGTGTGGGAGCTGCCCGCATCCTCTCTTGCTTGCCCACCCTCCTCAGGTGCACAAAGGACATGCCATGGGAGTACTGAGCTAGAAGGAGGCCACCTGCACACAGGGAAAAGAGCCCTCAGAACAATTAAACCCTGCTGGGACTCTGTTCTTCGTCCAGCCTCTGGAACGGTGAAAAATAAACTCCTATTGTATTTGTAATGGCAGCCTGAGCTGATCAGTGATGCACTGGGCTAAAACCAAGACATCAACAGAGAGGTTTCCTTCTTGGTGTTCCGAAGCAGAAACCATCTCCTTGCTTATTCCAGCCTCTAAAAGCCGTCCTGTGGCTGCTGGTCCCTTTTTTAGTCTTCAAAACCAGCAATAGATCACATTGCTCTGACCTCCTCCTCTTCTATCTCCCTCTCTCATTTTCATGAACCTATGCAATTATATTGGACTCATCTGGATAATCAGGATAATCTCCCTAGTTTAAGGTCAGACGATTAGCAACCTAATTCCCCATTGCCTTGTAACATAATATAGTCATAGGTCTCAGAGATTAGGATGTGGGCATCCTTGGAGGGGGGAGCATTATCCTGCATCACAGGACCCAAGTAGGGTTCCTTCCAGAGAAGCCAGGATGGAAACCTGGATCTGCCTATCTCGCTCTCCCCCCCCCCCTTTTTTTTTTAAGATGTATCTATTTATTTGAAAGTCAGAGTTACACACAAAGGAGAGGCGGGGGAGGGGGGATAAGGGGAGGTGAGTGGGGGAGGGGGAAGAGAGGTCTTCCATCCAATGGTTCACTCTCAATTGGCCGCAACAGCCAGAGCTGTGCCAATCCGAAGCCAGGATCCAGGAGCCTCTTCCGGGTTCCCACACGGGTGCAAGGACTTGGGCCATCTTCTAGTGCTTTACCAGGCCATAGCAGAGAGCTGGATTGGAAGTGGAGCAGCCGGGTCTCAAGCCAGCTCCCATATGGGATGCTGGCACTGCATGTGGTGGCTTTACCCACTATGCCACAGCGCCAACCCCCCTGTCTATCTCTGAAAATGGAGAACAAAAGAGGTTCTAGGGGAAACAGTATGTATGTATGCATTTGATCGCTTCTTGGCCTTTTGGCAAGGATCAAGTGTATGTATGTATTTGAAAGGCAGAGTGACAGAGAGAGAGAGAAAGAGACAGAGTGAGAGATACCTTCCACCTGCTGGTCCACTCCCCAAATGGCTACAACAGCCAGGGTTGGGCCAGGCCAAATCCAGGAGCCTGGGTCTCCCACAGAGGTGGCAAGGGCTCAAGCACTTGAAGTGGAACAGATGGGACCCGAACCTGTGCTCTGTAACAGGATGCTGGCATCGCAAGCAGTGGCATAACCTGCTGTGAGATGACATCACCTACAGGAAAAGTGTCTGTAACGAGAACAACAGAGGTCAGGGAGGAGGTGGTGGTACCCAAGCCAAACACTGACGTAGGTAAGCTCCCAAGAAGCTACAGGAAAGAAACACTTGCTTCTACAGGTTCACAGCTTGCCTGCCTTGGTGGAGCTTGCTTTGCACAGAATCCAATGGGACTTTTCTTGGACTTGGGAATAGCTGGATACATCTCTGAATGCAGCAGAGTTCCTGGCTTGCCCCTGTCCTGGCAAGAGGCTGTGTCTGCTTCATGCACATGAAACAACTCTTGGAATTTCTTCCCATGGTCTGAGTTCTGCCTTTGGAGTTTTGCAGAGAACACTGCTGTGTCTCACAGGCCGGCCTTCCTGCTCTTAGGAAGCAGAAGAGCGTTCTCTGCCAGCACCACCAGTCTTTTTAAAGAAAATCTTCAAGGGCTTCCTTTAGCCCCTGTAATAAATGCTGTGGTTATCAAGACTTATTTATTTGAAAGGCAGAGAAAGGAGAGAGGAGAGACAGAGAGACAGACAGAGAAAGAGAGGTCTTCCATATCTTGGTTCACTCCCCAAAAGGCCACAAAGGCCAGGGCTAGTCCAGGCCAAAGCCGGGAGCCTGGAACTCCATCCTGCATGGAATGCTGCTGTTATCCATTCTTCTTTGCCATCTTCTTTGGCACATTTTTTAAAAAAAGATTTAATTTGGCCGGCACCATGGCTCAATAGGCTAATCCTCCACCTTGCAGCGCCGGCACACCGGGTTCTAGTCCTGGTTTGGGTGCCAGATTCTGTCCCTGTTGCTCCTCTTCCAGGCCAGCTCTCTGCTGTGGCCAGGGAGTGCAGTGGAGGATGGCCCAGGTGCTTGGGCCCTGCACCCCATGGGAGACCAGGAGAAGCACCTGGCTCCTGCCTTCGGATCAGCGCGGTGTGCTGGCCGCAGAGTGCCGCCCGCGGCAGCCATTGGAGGGTGAACCAATGGCAAAAGGAAGACCTTTCTCTCTGTCTCTCTCTCACTGTCCACTCTGCCTGTCAAAAAAAAAAAAAAAAAGATTTAATTAACTAATTAGAAAGGCAAAGGGAGAAGGAGACGGAGAGGGAAAATGATCTTGCAGTAGGTGGTTCACTCCCCAAATTCCTGCAACAGTCAGGCCTTGGCCAGGCAGAAGCCAAAAGTCAGCAACTCCATTCAGGTCTGCCATGTGGGTGGCAAGGGACCCAAGCACTTGGGCCATTATCTGTCGCCTGCTCAGGCATATTAGAAGGAAGCTGGATTGGAAGCAGAGGAGCCAGGATTTGAACATGCACTCTGATTTGGGATGCAGGTGTCCCAAAGGGTGACTTAATGATTGTGCCATACTGCCCACCCCTTGGGGCATATTCTAAAGTAACAAAAACTGAGGAAGGGCCTGTGCTGTGGCTCACTTGGTTAATCCTCTGCCTGTGGCGCCGGCATCCCATATGGGCACCAGTTCTAGTTCCGGCTGCTCCTCTTCCATTCCAGCTCTCTGCTGTGGCCTGGGAAGGCAGTGGAAGATAGCCTAAGTGCTTAGGGGCCTGCACCTGCATGGGGGACTGGGAGGAAGCACCTGTCTCTGGCATAGCTCTGGCCATAGTGGCCATTTGGGGAGTGAACCAATGGAAGGAAGACCTTTCTGTCTCTCTCTCTCACTGTCCAACTCTATCTATCAAATAAAAATAAGTAAATAAATAAAAGGCCGGCGCCGTGGCTCAACAGGCTAATCCTCCGCCTTGCGGCGCCGGCACACCGGGTTCTAGTCCCGGTCGGGGCGCCGGATTCTGTCCCGGTTGTCCCTCTTCCACGCCAGCCCTCTGCTGTGGCCCGGAAGTGCAGTGGAGGATGGCCCAAGTGCTTGGGTCTCCCCATGGGAGACCAGGAAAAAGCACCTAGTGCCTGGCTCCTGCCATCGGATGAGCACGGTGCGCCGGCCGCAGCGTGCCGTCCGCGGCAGCCATTGGAGGGTGAACCAACAGCAAAGAAGACCTTTCTCTCTGTCTCTCTCTCTCACTGTCCACTCTGCCTGTCAAAGGAAAAAAAAAAAAAAGCTGAGCAAGAGGTCACAGGTCTTCTGGTCAACCACAATTAGGGTCTATTTTAATGGAGGTGAAAATCCAGCAACCCACCAAGTTCTTTTCTTGAACACCTTCCAGGTGATATGAAATGGCCTCATTATCTCTCATATACTTTTTATTAAGATTTAGTAATTTATTTGAAAGGCAGAGTTACAGAGAGACAGAGGCAGAGAGAGAGGTCTTCCATCCACTGGTTCACTCCCCAAATGGCTGTTACTGCCAGAGTTGTGTTGATCCGAAGCCAGGAGCTTCTTGAAGGTCTTCCACATGGTACAGGAGCCCAAGGACTTGGGCCACCTTCCACTGCTTTCCCAGGCCATAGCAGAGAGCTGGACAGGAAGTGGAGCAGCCGGGACTCAAACCAGCACCTATATGGGATGCCAGTACTGCAGGCAGCGGCTTTTACTTGCTATGCCACAGTGCCAGCTCCATCAACTATTTGTCTAACATCTAGCAGGCTGCCTCAGATTTCTTTAGATATTTTATGTCTGCCTCCTACTTGACCCTTTATCTTCAGAGGCCCCTCTTGCCTCCTTGGCCCTTGATTTATGCTAGGGCTGCGGCTGCCCCATCAGGTTCCCAGCTAAAAAGAAATTTTCTGTGGCCTGCCAGCTGCAGCATCTCTGACCCCTTCAGTCCTGGGGCGACTGCAGAGGGCCTTTTAAACCCTGCTGCTCTGATTCCACCCTTGACAGCAGGAACACCTGGAGCCTGACATTCCACCTTGCTGTACATTCAGATTCCATGCCTTTGCCTTGGGAATATTATTTGCACCAGGACATCAATAAAAGCTAAATCATTTAGCAGTTTCATTATGAAACATACTGGTAGAAACAATCAGTATCAATAAAATTGGCAGCAGCTAAGCCAGCCAACTGAGAGGAAGGACTTGGGTTTGCAAAAGTTGCAGAGGACAATACAACGACCCCAGCACAGAAGACCCCACTCAGTTAGGGATGGGGCAAGACTAGTGACTCCCTCCTCTCAACCCTTCACCAACACAGCATTACTGATTAGAAAGAACCGTGGGAAGCCCTGAGAAGATCTTACTAGAGACAGGGGAGGAACACACACACACACACCTGGCACTATAAAAAAGCAGGGCGCACTGGCAGGGCTTGGTCAGTGGGTGGTGGAGCAAAGAAGGCTGCAGCCAACAAAGAAGGACGCCAAGAAAAGGAAGAGTCGCGCAGGGAGAGCTGGGAAGGCTGCTAGACTGGGCGTGTGGGGGGCATACTAACACTCTCCAGACGGTTTCCCACTCAGTCCTCACAACAACTTAACAGGCTGGTACAACAACTATTTTCGCCACTGCAGCATGAAGAGGTTGGGCACTTGGAGGGGTCTCACAGGAAGTAGCATAATGCCAACCACCCCAAGCTTACAGCAGTGCCCAGAGTTTCATCAGTCACCTATGACTTGTGACAGGGCAATTATCCCATCAACCCCCTCCCCCCAATGATGGCACTACAAGCTCAGCTGAGACTGGACGAGAGCGTCATCCTCCATGCTGTGCACCCTGGCCCTCCTGGGCTCTGCGCCAGTGGGCAAACCTCCTCTGCTCCAGTTGTTCTGGGCCAGGGCTGAGGGCATAGCCTCACAGACACCTGGCCTCGTCCATCCACGAAAACAAAGCTAGGAAATTTCCGCCTGCTCCGGCCCTGGCAGCCACATGTCCTGCCTCTGTGACCAGGCAGGGGCAAGCGTGTGGGCTCCAGGTATGGGACTTCCCAAGTCCAGGGTTTAGGTCACCCTGGGGAATCAAATCACTCTGGAAGCAGATGCCATGGGTCTCCTCTCACTCTGGACAGCAGGCAAGGTCAGTGTCAGCAGATCTGACCCTAAAAATAGGCTCTGTGCTGCCAGTCAGGGTGTATAGCCGCCGCATGCCCCACTGACCAGCACCTCCTGAGCCGGACGGGCCCCACGCACACAGGTAAGGCCCTGGGGTGGGGAGGCCGGCGTCTATCGGGTTCAGCCCAGTGTTTCTCCTGGCACCTGGCTGTGGGCATGGAAAGTCCATGCTCTGCCTGTTTTCTGGGACTGTGCAGGGCAGCTGGTATCGCATGAAAGGTTTCCTGTCCCCCTTTTCCTAGAAACCTCATGGAAGTCTCTCCATTTTCCCCTCTCTAATCAGAGCTTCCAGTTACACGTCCGATCCTAAGGGACCACGGGGTGGGTGACAGCTCTCAAGGCAACTCATTGGGTTCTCACTGTGCTGCGCTGCACTTCACATCTCCTGCAAGGTCCTATGCATGCCCACTAAGCCACTGGAGAAGAAAACCCCGGGGCAGGGGTGCAAAAACATCAGTGGGGAGCAATGCAAGGCATTATGGTGACAGTGTGGCTGCTGTGGAAGCCTTCCCAGTTCTGGGGGGAGGTGGGACGGGGCGGCTGAGTCATGGAGGTCAGGGCCCCCTCACCCAGCAGCCTTGCGCATAGCAGGATGGGGCAAGGTGTCCTGTGTCTTGGGCCAGGGCTCTTGCACCAGACCCCGGCGTTCTAGGCTGTGGCCCCAGAGGCCCCTCATGGGCTTAGACCCCCTAAGCTGTTGGGACTGGGTTGGGGGCTCTAACTGTTCAGAAAAACTAAAAATATTCCCAAGGGAAAACACCCGCTTTAGAGGGGAGGGGCCGTGGGGGAGAGGTCTGGAGAGGCCAGCAGCACTCCTGAGGGGCCCTGGTCCTCGGTGCTGCTTCTGTGTCCCCTCCTGGTCATTTTGGTTCCCTGCTCCCACCCAGACACATCAGGGGCTTTCTGAGCTGAGTCCCTAACAAGGAAGAACCTTGGGAATGGGGTGGGGCCAGGGCTGGGAGGGGCGGAGGACAGCTAGGGGTGGTCAGTCGGCTCCAGGAGCAATTGCAGATCTGTGCTGAGGCTTCGAGGGGAGGCTGGGCCCCTGCCACCTGAGAAGCTGGCAGCTGGCACTGGGACATTTCAGTCCTGAGGTGAAGGTGGGCAGGAAGGGAATCTGGATCCTGCCTACGGGTGGAGATCCTAAGGCTGTGGTGGGCAGAAAAGGAGCAGATCAGAGGTGCTGAGAACAAAGGCAGGGTTGTCAGTGTTTTCTGACAAATCAAGCCTAGTGGGGTTTACTTGGGGAGGGGGCACACTGCCCTCCCCCAGCCATAGAGCCACGGTGGCTCTCCCCAGACACTGCACAACCGTGGGAGCTGGCAGCATTCCCAGGCGCTGACCGCTGGTCCCGCACCATCCTGAACACTCGCCTCATCCTCCCAGGTCTCAACTGGCTTCTCTCCCCTCTGCAAAGGCTTGGCAAACAGGGCCACACTGGTCTCCACTTGCAGGCGACAAGCTGAGATGCAGAGCTGAGTGGTCTGGCCAAGGTCACACGTGCTGGACAGAGGCTATGCCCAGTGTGCAGCTTCTGTCTGATGGCCTGGTGCCCCTCAGTAAGGTGGCAGCAGCGGGCTCTCTCTCCAAACTGAGGTTCTTCCCCAAGAGGCGCCTACCTGGGGTTAGGTGTCAGAGCTGTTTGTCTTCTCAGTCTGTGGCCAGAGTAGACACGGTCTGCATTTTTGCTTCCTTGCTAGTGTTGAGCCTAACCCGGTCCCCAGACATTAAGAGCCCTTTCTTGTAGCTGGCATTTCACACTGGAGCCGCTGCGCCCCATGCAGACCCTCTGCCTTGGCCCCAGTGCTGTATTCCCTTCTCCTTATTCTTGGCTCAGAACAGTTTCTAGCACAGGAGGGAATTCTCCACCCACCCTCCCCGTGCTCCATCACTTTCTGAGACCATGCTGGTATGCCAGAGTTTAATCCAACCACCAGTGAGGCGAGCATTATCCCCATTTTACAGGTGAGGAAGCTTGAGCCCAGGGATATGAGGCTCCAAGGCCAGTGAGAGCTCTTGTCACAACCCCACACCACTTTGCACTTCACTGCAGGGAGGGAACGTCCCCAGCTGAACAGTCAAGGCCCGGCCGCAGGAACCAGGACCACAGAGAAGGGTCTGGCAACACACAAGGATGCTTGGATGGAGCCCCAATTACTTGCTTGTTGCATTCCTTTAAGTGGGCGGGGGGCTACGCCCCACCCTGGCAAGTTTTCAGAGTAGATGATGACTCCCTGGGGCCAGCCACGGCCTTGATCTCTTGCTGGGTTTCTGCTGGGGCTTTAAAAGCGGCAGCCTTGACCCCCAGACTTCCGCAGGCCCAGAGCCCCTCTGCAGGGCATGTGAGAGACAGGCCCAGAGAGGAACAGCAGCCTGCACTGGAAGTGGTCCACAGGGAGAGCCGCACCCCCTGCCCCAGCATGACGTCCCCCCTGGAGTGTGTGTCCAGAGGTGCTGGACCGCGGGCGAGGGCTGAGAAACCGCCCGCGGTGCTTCCACACAGCTTCAGAGGACGCAGAGGAACCACAGCCAGTCTGGTCGGACGTCACGGCCTCTTGTCTCCCATGCCAGAGCTCCCCCTTGGCCGCCTGGTCAGGGCCATCCCAGCTGGCTGCCTGGTCTGAGAAGGAAGCTCAGTATGGGCCTCCAGCTCCTCATGGTTTCCGGGCGGCCCACCTCTGCCAAACCAAGCTTGGAGACGTCAATTAGGAGTTCATCAATTAGCACCCCAAAGCACTCTGGAGCCCTTCGAGGAGTTAATCATACAAGTTCATGACATCAACACCATCGAGAAGGAATATCAAATTACCTCTTAAATGAAAGCTTTTCTGTTTTTTTTTAATAAAAGGATTTTATATTAATTCACATAATTGCCTCCTGTTAACATATTTGCCAGAATCCAAAAAGAAAAAAAAGTCTGTTAAACTTTACGAATGAAATTATAGGCAACAAAAAAATTCCTAAGTTTTCACATCCAAGTTTTAATTTTTTAAAGATCCCCAACTTTTGTTTCCTCCTTGGAATCATTTGGGTGTATTTAAAATACATGAAGACAGGCACTGACTTGTAGTAAATTAGAAATATGTCCGTATTTATACATGGACCCTGCTGCCAAATTCCACGCCCCTACACACCGGCAGGAGGTATCACTCCTCTAACAGAACCATTTACTCAACCACAATAACATTTTTACTCTCTCCCTTCTTTCAAAGCACATTCCAAGCCCAACTTGGGTGGTGTCAAGGAAGAAAGGTGGTATGCATGCATTTAAACACAGACTAACTTGCCCCACAATCCCAATGAGCTCGCAACGCAAAACCCAACGTTTGGACATGTGTGCACATATATACAATACCTTTGAGGGAGAGAATTTGTTGAAAAATTAAAGACTGCTCTATTTGGCTAAAAACCTTTAGAAAGCAGAGACCTTTATGACTCAGGACACCCCATCCCTGCCCACTCCCCTCGCCCTGCCGTGGGCCAGCCCAGCCCTGCTTATGTCGCACACAGTGGTGACACGAGTACGGCTTTGGGGAGGCAGCACCAGGCCCAACTTGTGAAGCTGAGGATGAAACCACACTGACCCTGGGAGGGCCCCTGATGTCAGCTGACTTAGCCTACACTCAACACAGGGTAAGGGAAGTTGAGGACACTGGCTCTGATGCCACAAAGTGGGGGTCGGGGGGTGCCAGGTTCCCTCACAGTGGATGCACCCCAACTTCTCCTAAAGCCCTTGACCAACTTTGTTTCGTATCTCTTAAGGAAACAGTATAAGCTTCCGGAACCACAGCACCCGCATGTTCCCCGGTTTCCCAGGTATCACCAGGGAGCAGAGAGACCTTCTGTGTCAGCCCAGGCCTGGCTACTACCATCACAGGCTTCCAGGACTCCGACTTTCCTTTGACAGACTCCCGTGTTACAGGAGGGCAGTCAGGACCTTGGGATGGATGGGAGGAACATTGTTTACAGGCCTCGTCCTGAGGCCTACAGTTAGGGTGAGCATCACCTACAGGCACCAGTTCTAAAGGAAATGCTACACGAATTCTTTTCTTGCGATATGCTCCAATAATACATGGCTTGTCACAGAAAAATTTAAGAGATTGTTACTTAAACTTAACAAAAACTGGGGCTGGCGCTGTGGCACAGCAAGTTAAAGCTCCAGTCTGCAGTGCTGGCATCCCATGTGGGTGCTGGTTCGAGTCCTGGCTGCTCCACTTCTGACCCAGCTCTCTGCTATGGCCTGGGAAAGCAGTGGAAGATGGCCCAAGTCCTTGGGCCCCTGCACCCATGTGGGAGACCCGGAAGAAGCTCCTGGCTCCTGGCTTCGGATCGGTGCAGCTCCAGCCGTTGTGGCCATTTGGGGAGTGAACCAGTGAACCAGCATCTGCTTTTCTGTAACTCCTTCTTTCAAATAAATAAATAAATATTAAAAAAAAAAAAAAAGGGAAGAAAAACCACCTGTAAATTCATCACCAGTGTTAAGATGAGGTTTTGGTGGTGTGTACTGTGATTTAACAATGGGATCACACTGACTATCCTGCTCCTGAACGGCTCTCCTCTCTACCTCTTTCGCTGTGACTTCTTGAAAGTACCACAAGCATGGCTGCTGCAGGGTTATTGCTGGAGATGTATGCCAGTGTGAGGGCTGCTGCAGTGATCTCACACTGAACGCTGGGATTTCCTGTTCTCTGCCCTGGAAACTCCTGGGCCCAAGCCCTCCCCTTCCCCACTCCACCACAGGGCATCTCATCTCTTTTCTGGAATGTTCTAAGGAACTCAGAACTCTCCTGCTCCATTGTACACAACAGCCCAACAATTCTCTGCTTTGGTCCACCACTTTCCAGGCCATGCTGAGGGACTTACCTTGCTTCCATTGAAAGAACCTTTGAGTTGCCACATTTTTTCTGTTCAGCTAGAGGAATGCATGGCATGTCTGTATGACTGACTTTGCTTGTTTGCTCTTATTCCTAGGCCTGGCTCCCTGGACAATCTTCACAGGCACAAGGGTTCCACTGAGATTTAATTCCCCACTGAAGGACACTGTGCATCCCTCCCCCTGCTTCTCCCATTTGCCAACCTTGACAGCAAAACAGTTCAGGTTGGTATTTTGTTTTCAATTATTACTAAGACTAATTGATTTATTTGAAAGTCAGAGTTATATAGAGATCTCCCATCTGCGAGGTCAGTTCCCAGATGGTTGCAATGGCTGGGGCTGGGTCACGTTGAGGCCAGGGCTTCATTCAGGTCTTCCACATGGGTGCCCAAGCACTTGAGCCATCTTCTGCTGTTCTTCCAAGGACATTAGCAAGGGGCTGAATTGAAAGTGGGGCAGCCAAGACTTGAACCAGCACCCATATGTGATGTTAGCATCACAGGAGGTGATTTACTCACTGTATCACAATGCCAGCCCCAGGTTGTTTTTTTTTTGTTTTGTTTTTTGTTTTTTTGACAGGCAGAGTGGACAGTGAGAGAGAGAGACAGAGAGAAAGGTCTTCCTTTGCCATTGGTTCACCCTCCAATGGCCACCACGGCCGGCGCACCGCACTGATCTGATGGCAGGAGCCAGGTGCTTCTCCTGGTCTCCCATGGGGTGCAGGGCCCAAGCATTTGGGCCATCCTCCACTGCACTCCCGGGCCACAGCAGAGAGCTGGCCTGGAAGAGGGGCAACCGGGACAGAATCCGGTGCCCCAACCGGGACTAGAATCTGGTGTGCCAGCGCCGCAAGGCGGAGGATTAGCCTGTTGAGTCACGACGCCGGCCCAGGCTGGTATTTTTGTTCACTTATTCACTACTCTGGTTCTAGCTCCATTTTATCAGAAGAGAAGCTGGAGTTCATGGAGGGGGACATGTGTGGCTCTGAGAGCCCTCAGTGACCACTAGGGCTGTGAGAGCACAGCAGGAAGTTAGGGTGGAAATCACAAGTGACAAGTGACAAGCAACTTTCTTCCAGACTGCTCTGATTGGCCAGAACAGTTAAAAAATACATACAGGGTTACTTATCATCAAATGTGATTTATTAAAAGAATCCCAAAATAGAAAACAGAGAAAAAACCTCCTTCAGCCCTGCCTCTTACCCACAGTACTGAAACTTTGGTATACTTTTTTCTAGTATCAAAAGCAAAAAATCTACATAAAGTATATACGTGAAAAAAGTGTTTATGTACGTGTATGTGTGTGTGTTTGCATAAAGTGAAACTATGGTGTAAAAATTACAGCTGTGAATTTGGATCCAACCCTTTCCTCTCCTCTTTGGACAAAGGAATCCTTTAACTACAAGCAAGCCAGTAAAGCTGAGGGGTGCCTGTGCTGCCCATGCAGGGTCACGGCTTTGTGTAAGGCAATGGCACCCTGGGCCTTCTTGGTCAACACTGCTAGGTCCCCAGCTCCCTCTGCTTTCCTAGTACCTTTATCTGGAAGAAGCACCTGGCTCCTGGCTTCGGATCCGCCATTTGGGGAGTGAACCAATGGAAGGAAGACCTTTCTCTCTGTCTCTCTCACTGTCTATAACTCTGTCAAAAAAAAAAAAAAAAGTATGAGAAAATTTGGGCTTGCATTGCCACATGGAACAGCAACTACGGCCCCTTCAGGGATGTCACTTGCCCTTCAGAGTGCACAGTCCCCTCTACTCCCTAACATCTCATACCTACTAAGGCCAGTGTGCCAGGTTCTGTTTCTTTTTCAACAGCCAACTCTCTTCCCTCCTCTATGTTCCCCTCTAAAAAAAAAAAAAAAAAAAAGATTTATCTATTTGAAAGGCAGAATTACAGAGAGAGGAGAGAGAGAGAATCTTCCATGTACTGGTTCACTTCCCAAATGGCCACAATGGCCAGGGCTAGGCCAGGCAAAAGCCAGAAGCCTGCAATTCCATCCAGGTTTCCCATATGGTTGGTGGTGTCCCATGTGAGTGGCAGGGGCACAAGTGCCTGGGCCATCCTCTGCTGCTTTCCCAGGCACATTAGTGGGGAGTTGGATCAGAAGTGGAGCAGTTGGGAACCAGTGCCCATGCTGGACACTGGTGTCACAGTGGGTGGCTTAACTTGCTGTAGCACAACACCAGGCCCTGTCTGGTCCTTTTTAAGGAGCCTTAGTTCACTGTTCTTAGAGCAGGATTGAAAGACGGCTGCACACAGGCCAAGCGGCCTTCAGAGCTGGCATTTGATTTCCTGGGACCACATCTTTAAATACGAAGCTGTAACAGGAACCTGGAGGCCTCTCTTGACAGTCTGCCCAGCTCTCATTATGACATTTCGCCTGTGATTGATATTGTGTGTGTCACTGAGACCTTGGCAGTTAATCTCTGGGTCGAATCTATGGAAACCAAACAGAACAGATCTGTCTCCCCCTTCCACTTTGGCTGTGATCTGGGAAACAGACGCTGCTGGCCTCTCCAAGAATTAGAGATCTGGGAGCCATGCAGGGAGGGACGCACACAGCCGCCTTCGGGATCTGGAAAGATTCCAGGTCTGTGGGTTCTGGACGGCTCCACGCTTTGTTCTCTTCCCCCATCAAATCTGCACGCCGGAGGATAATAGATCCCAGAGCTCCCTGTGCGTGCCAAGCTGCTCTGGGCAGACCGCACCACTTCCTCTTCTGTCTGGAAATCCAGCCGGGGCTTTCACGATGGTTCCCTCTGCCGTGTAATGGAGGAGGAGCAGCTTCACTGAGGGTGAGGTCAGCTTCAGTGATCAAAGGAGGCAGACAGGGTTTCAGGATGGAATTGACCCGAGTGTCTCCCAATAGTCACTTCTTCTCCTCTTCTGGCAGGTGGGGTTCAAGAGGGCCTCAACCACCCCCTTTTAGGTGCAGGGTACCCAGCCTGTACCACTGCCAAACAAGAAACGGGGGTGCCAGAGGTGGGCCAAGCTTTCATCCCTCACAGGTCCCTGTGGGCCTGAGGCTTTATCTTGTGCTCAGGAGCCCCAGGGGCTGCGCTGCTTTCCACCAGAGGCTGCAGGTCATGCCTGGAAACACTCACCGCAGGGGGGCCTGGGAGTTGAAGGCTGGGCAGCTGGGTCCATCCTGCACTTTGCCCTTCCCTCCTTTCTCTGCCCCCACCCCCAATGCTGTACCCTCCCTCCCCTACCTACATCTGCAGCTCTACCTGAGCCCCTGGCATTGACTCACAGGCCTTTATCATTCATTCACTTCTCATTCATTCACTCATGCCATCCATTCACCAAGACACTGCCCCATTCAACCAGCAATTTCTTGTACTAGAAACAGCCTAAAAAGTTAACCACCACAGAGGGAGCCCAGAGCGAGGCCTTTGTGCCCTCTCCAGCCAGGCCTGCTCCTGTATGTTGGGCCCCAGATCCGATCCCTTTCTGGAGGACAAGGTGGGAGGACAGGGCAGCTCCAGTACTGCCCTTCTCTTGCCTCTTCAGCCACATCCCAGGCAACTCTCAGCACATTTCGGCGGGCAGCAGACTCGCCTGGGAGCCTGTTAAAGTACAAGAGTCCTTGGTATCTGCCAGCAGGCCATTGTGCACCCAGGAATATGGGTTGTCAGCCAGGCCAGATGATTCTGATGGAGGTGGTCTTTAGGTTACAACTTGAGAGACTGCAAAGAAAGGTTCTCTCTGCTCCTCTTTGTCTCTGTCCCACCCCAGGAAGCAGGATATTACAGAAGTCCCACACCCTGGTTTCCCACCATCCCCACACTCACACTGCTAGCTAGGGAGCCTTTACTTCATCTACCAAATTCTCCAAGGCAGCAATTTCCACTTTCCTTTTAAAATTGGCTCTTTTTTTTTTTTTAGAAGATTTTTATTAAATGAATACAAATTTCATATGTACAGCTTTTAGGATTATAGCAGTTCTTCCCCCAATTCCCGCCCTTCCACCCCCACTCCCAACTCACCTCCTACTCCCTCTCCCATCCCATTCTTCATTAAGATTCATTTTTAATTGACTTTATGTACAGAAGACCAACTCTATACTAAGTAGAGATTTCAATAGTTTGCACCCACACAAACACACAAATATACAGCACTGTTTGAAGACAAGTTTTACTGTTAATTTTTATAGTACAACTCATTAAGGACAGAAGTCCTACAAGGGGAGCAAGTGCACAGTGACTCCTGTTGCTGATTTCACAGTTAACACTCTAATAAAATTGGTTCTTATGGAGCATTCACACCCACACTAGAGTGAAGCAAGGTGGGGCAAGGGGAGGGGAGACAAAGAGATGGAGAGAGAAAACAGTAACTTCCTTTGTATCATCATCCAACTCCAACCACCATCACCCACAGCCACGTCTGGCTCATTCACGCCTCTATCAATACTCGTCCCAACACTACAACACTGTACTTTTCAAATTACGCTATTCTTGAAGCAAACTCTGGGTACTAGAGCAATTCATCGATGAACATTCCAGGCCACATCTCTAAAAGAAAATGTAATCGCCCTCTGCCTCTGCTGCACGTCTGCTGTTGGATCCACACTCTGAGTACTCTGAGAAGCTCCGGGCCTGCTTCAGACAGATGGCGACGGGCACTACGCTTGCTCTCCCACCACAAAGCAGTCGCTTGTGTGTCTCCTCAATTGTCAGCAGCCGGGGCTCAGCCAGGACTCAGCAGCTCCCTAGGTGTAGAAAAGTACTGCACCCTTCCTTCTCTATTATCTGGAGTATGCTATAAAAGAGAAACTTTCCCTCATCTACCGGGAGTACAGTTTGTATCTGAAAGGAACAGAAAGTGCTATCCTCTTTCCCTGGATATAGCTGTCTTCAAAATGAAAAGCTGCCTCCCTGGCACCTCCCAACAGTGAATAATTGCTTTAAGTATCATTACGATGTGTTTCATGTGCTTCAATCCACTGGCACTGTGTGTATTACTGATGTTCAAACTGTCCCATCTGTGATAAGTGGGAGCCTCTTCTACTTGTACTCTCAGTGCTCTAATGTGATCTTGGTGGTCTTACATTCTCTGAAACCCCGGCTTGCTCACCTCGCGCTGCACACAGACAAGCTCCCAGAAGTGGCCAACAGCGGGGCCGACTGCACATGTCATGGAACTACGAGCATGCCCTCCCCAGCTCTTGCAGCCCTGCTTTCCAGTCAGTCCACCGGCTTCAGAGCACCAGAACGAGATCCCCACCGGGGCTTCAGGGCTCAGGCACATCATGAGCCCAGCTCAGGGGCACTTGCAGCCCAGTTCCACAGAGAATTCACTTCCCTGGGGACAAGGGAAACTCTCCACCCACACTGCACTTGCAGAGCCTGGCAAGCTCTCCAAACACATACTTCCCTCTCGCGCACAGCTTTCCAGCTTAGAACTGCTTCTCTGACCCCCTGGAAAGTCACCACAGCAACAGTTGGCCTCATTCCAACCGTCCTCACAAGCTCGCTAACCCTCAGGCAGCCCAAGGCTCCACGCTCGCTTGCGTGCATGGCTGCCCAGCCCGGGCCAGCTCCACACCTCACCTGCCCTTCCTGCCAGCCCCTGCTCCCCGTTTGTGCTAAGGGAGCCGCAGACCCACATCAGGGATCGCCTTCCATTTCGGGTTCCAGTCAGACAAGGGAGAGGGCGCAATGAAGAATGAAGGGGGAAGTCACTGGCTGCAGGAGGGGCTTCTCAGGCCTGTGCTCCAGCACACGTGCCCCGGGGAGCTGGAATGTTGGGGAAGTGAGGTTAAACTGCCATCACAGCCTTCCTCATTCACCTGTGTGGCCTGGGAAGCGCAGGTGGGAGCATGGCATGAGAGGAAAGCACTTGCCAAAGTGTAGGATCAGCTAATTGGCACCTCTTCTCGTAAAGCCAGTTCCCTACCTGGCTGTCCCCTGCTAACTCCCACCCTGACCCTCTCTCACGAGCAGCTGCAGAAAGGAGAGAAAATCCCTCGGCTCTAAAATGGCATCCGGAGAAGCTAAGACAAGCCTCAAGAATGCCTACCCGACTGCCAAGAAGCTGTTCCCCAAGGCAGAACAGGGCGAGGCGGAGGCCGACTACTGCACCCCCGGGGCCTTCGAGCTGGAGCGGCTCTTCTGGAAGGGCAGTCCCCAGTACACCCACGTCAACGAGGTCTGGCCCCAGCTCTACATTGGCGATGAGTAAGTACCTGGGGCCAGCCTCGCTTTGGCCTGGACCAGAGGGCAGCGGCCTCTCCCCAGTCACTCCCAACCTCCTCCTAGCCATGTGCTTGGGCCTTTAGGTTAGCTGTTCTGGGAGAACTGTCAGAGCCAGGTTGATCTTCATATCCCAGAAAGCCCAGAAAAGGGGTGAAAGCCAGACAGGTTTCTCTGCTGCCTCCAAGTCCAGAGAAAGGTGAGCTGGGACTGGGCAGTGACTGCAGGCCCAGCAGGGAGTCAGGCTTCAACATCTTGAGGCCATGGCTTCCTCAAGGTTGCTGCTGGGAGGCAGAGCGCTGGGTGGGCACCAGGCCCCAACCATAGGATTCAGGCAGCAAAAAGATAGAGGGAAAGGAAGGGTAAAAGGGCAGTTTTCTGAAAGCAAGTCCCACCCAAGTCTTATAGCTAATAGCTGCAAGGGAAGCTAGGAAATGTAGTCTTTTACTCTAGCTGGGTATAATACCAGCAAGAACAAGAGCAGTGCTCAGATTGATAGTGCATGTCCTGAAGGCTGGTTGGCCTAAATTAAGGTGACCTTCCCCTGCTCCAGGTTTTTCCATCTACCATTCCAATCTTGATGCAAATGAGACCTGCTTATTATACATGATGATAATAACAGCTGTCAATGGTTAAACATGAAAAGTTAGCCACTGTGCATGCACGATCTGATTTTGTCAAGATAACCCAATGAAAGAAGTTATCTAATTATTTTACAAATAAGGAAACTGAGGCACAGAGCATATGTAAGTGCCCCAAGGACTGGCAGCTTGGTGGCAGAGAGCTAGGAGCAGCTCTGTCCAGCCCAGAGGCCTTGATGGTGGTCATCACTTCCCCTTCCAGGAGCTCCAGCCCTCCAGCACATGCTCCCTCTCTCCAAGGAGCAGACCGTGTGAAAGGCCTGTGTGACTTTAATGTGCATCCTGATGCTCAAAACCTGCACATGCATCATCTAATCATGGGAAATCCCAAGCACAGCATCTCTTGATTTTTATTTTGCCCTTAATTGTTTTTAAAGATTTTATTTATTCATTTGAGAGGTAGAGTTACAGACAGTGAGAGGGAGAGAGAGAGAGAAAGGTCTTCCTTCCATTGGTTCACTCACCAAATGGCCGCAACGGCTGGCGCTGTGCCGATCTGAAGCCAGCAGCCAGGTGCTTATTTCTGGTCTCCCATGTGGGTGCAGGGGCTGAAGCACCTGGGCCATCTTCTACTGATTTCCCAGGTCACAGAGGAGAGCTAGACTGGAAGAGGAGCAGCCGGAACTAGAACCGGTGCCCATATGCGATGCTGGTGCCGTAGGTGGAGGATTAACTTACTGTGCCACTGGGCTGGCCCCATGCGCTTAATTTTTTGTAAGATTTATTTATTTGAGGGCTGGCGCCACGGCTCACTTGGTTAATCCTTCGCCTGCAGCGCCGGCATCCCATATGGGCACCAGGTTCTAGTCCCGGTTGCTCCTCTTCCAGTCCAGCTCTCTGCTGTGGCCTGGGAGTGCAGTGGAGGATGGCCCAGGTGCTTGGGCCCTGCACCCCACGGGAGACCAGGAGAAGCACCTGGCTCCTGCCATCGGATAAGCGTGGTGCGCCGGACGCAGCACGCCCGCCGCGGCGGCCATTAGAGGGTGAACCAATGGCAAAGGAAGACCTTTCTCTCTGTCTCTCTCTCTCACTGTCCACTCTGCCTGTCAAAAAATTAAAAAAAAAAAAAAAAAAAAAGAAGTGGAGCAGCCAGGACTCGAACCAATGCCCATATGGGATGCCAGCACTGCAGGCGGTGGCTTTACCCACTATGCCACAGTGCCGGTCCCAATTTTTTTCAATTGAAAAAGTTCCATGCTTTTGTATACTAAATTTAGCTAAGCAGATGATTGTAATAAACTGCATAATTTCCCCCTGGCCCCTTTTAATTCTACCACTGACTTCACTGTAAGTGACTTGTACACTTCTGCTTCTTCTGTGCTACTGCTAACATCAGGAAACATGAACATATGCAAATATAGAAAGGGTTTCCATTCCTTTTTAGCAATTTTAATGGGAGAAGAAAAGGAATCATACTTTACACACCATTTTTTTTTTAAGATTTATTTATTTATTTGAAAGGCAGAGTTACAGAGAGGCAGAGGCAGACAGAGAGAAGGAGAGAGAGAGAGATCTTTCATCCATTGGTTCACTCTCCAAATGGCCGCAATGCCGGAGCTGTGCCAATCTCAAGTCAGGAGCCTGGAGCTTCTTCTAGGTCTCCCATGCATGGGCCTAAGAACTTGGGCTATCTTCCACTTTCCCAGGCCACAGCTGGATCGGAAGTGCAGAACTGTTAGCCATATGGGATGACAGCACCACAGGTGGCAGCTTTACCTGCTACACCACAGCACCGCCCCCACCATTCTAAATTTTAAGTATTTCATAGCATAACTATGGCTCAACTTCTCCAAATATCTCCCAGTTGTGAACATCAGAAGGACTCTGTCCTGTTTTCTTTTTTGATTTCAGTTTTAATGGGATGTAATTCAAATACTGTAAAATTTGCCTTTTAAAACACACAACTCAGTGGTTTTATCACATCCACAGAGTTGTACAAGCGGCACCATGATCTTTTATCTTCTCGAGAGAAAACTTCAAATCCATTCAACAGTTACTCCTCACTTCCATATTCCTCTAGCTCTTGGCAACCACCAATCTACTTTCCGTGTCTGGATTTACCTATTCTAGACATGTTTTCCCCTTTATTTTATTTATACAAAGGGCAGAGTTAGAGAGAGAGAGGGAGGGAGAAACAGAGAGACAGAGAGGCCTTCAAACCACTGGTTCACTCCCCAGAAGACCACATAGGTCAGGGATGGGGCTAGGCTGAAGGCAGGAGCCAGGCGCTTTTCCCAGTCTCGCACATGGGTGCAGGTCCCAAGCACTTGGGCCATCCCCTGCTGCTTTCCCAGGCCATTAGCAGGGATGCTGGCATTGAAGTCAGCAGCTTTACCTGCTGTGCCACAACACCGGCCCTCTGGACATTGTATATAACGGGAATCCTACAAGACATGGCCCCTGTGGCTGGCTTTCTCCCATTTCCCAGTTCATACAAGTTGCAGTCAAAATTTTAATCCTTTTTATTGCCAAACAATCCCTGCACAATTACTGCAGCTTTTCTGTAAGCATAAAATTAGCTTTTAGGAGAAAAAGTAACTTTGGGCCAAAATATCACTAAAGGAAATTTAATTAGAGAAACAAAAAGAGACAAGGAAACATGTACAATATTTATTATAACATTATTTGAAGTAGCCAAAAAAAGACTTGAATTTCTTCTCATAATAATGAAATATTTAGTAAACTTAGTAAATATATTTTCCTATTTTAAAGTAATCTATACCCACTGTATAGAGAAGTCTGTGACAGAACAATAAAAGAAACTTCCTCATATGATTGTATGGACCCGGACAATACATGGAAAACAGTGCAGTGCCAGCACGTAGTAAGCACTCAACAAAGGTGAGTGATAACAATCCAACAGTGATTAACAAAAGAAAGCCTTAACTCCTGACCCCAAAGCCACTCCTAGTAACACTTTAGAATACTTCCTCCTGGACTCATTTTTCCCTCTTTGTTCTATTTATTTGAAAGGCAGGCAAACAGAGATGTCACATCTGCTGATTTACTCCTCAAATGCCCAAAACAGCAGGGGTGGGGACAGATTAAGCCAGGAACCTGGAACTCAACACAGATCTCCCACGTGAATAGCAGGGACCTGATTACTTGAGCCGTAACTTGCCGCTTCCTGAAGTACACATTAGCAAGAAGCAGGAATTAAGAGCAGAGCTGGGGCCGGCGCCATGGCTCAACAGGCTAATCCTCCGCCTTGCGGCGCCGGCACACCGGGTTCTAGTCCCGGTTGGGGAGCCAGATTCTGTCCCGGTTGCCCCTCTTCCAGGCCAGCTCTCTGCTGTGGCCCGGGAGTGCAGTGGAGGATGGCCCAGGTGCTTGGGCCCTGCACCCCATGGGAGACCAGGAAAAAGCACCTAGCACCTGGCTCCTGCCATCCGATGAGCGCGGTGCACCGGCCACAGCGCGCCAACCGCTGCGGCCATTGGAGGGTGAACCAATGGCAAAGGAAGACCTTTCTCTCTGTCTCTCTCTCTCACTGTCCACTCTGCCTGTCAAAGGAAAAAAAAAAAAAAGAGCAGAGTCGGAACTCAAACTCAGGACTCTGATACGGTATGCAGGCAACCCAAGAAGCGTCCTAACTCCTGTGCCAAACACCCACCCCATGTTCTATTTTTTTTTTTCCTGAAGATTCATTTATTTATTTGAAAGTCCATTACAGGGGTAGGAGTGGAGATGGGGAGAGGGAGAGAGGGAGAAAGGGAGTAAGAGAAAGAAAGGGATAGGGAGGGAAAGAGCGAGCGAGCTCTTCCATTTGCTATTTCACTCCCCCAGAGGGTCTCAACAGTGAAGGCTGAGCCAGGCTGAGCCAGAAGGCATGTTGGAACACCTGGGTTGGAGTCCGGGCTCTGGCTCCAGATTCCAGTTTCTTACTAATGCAGACCTTGGGAGGCAGCAGGTAACAGACCAAAGTAGTTGGATTCCTGCCACCCATATGGGAGATCTGAACTGTGTTCTGGGCTTCTGGTTCCAGCCTAGCCCAGCCCTGGCTATTGTAGGCACTGGAGAGTAAACTAGCATGCACACACTCTTGCTCTCAGTCTCTCTCTTTCTCTCAATAATAATAATAATAATAGGCATATGCAAATACTGTTACTTCGTGCAAAAGAAATTCAGAAAGGTGGGTCACAGCACCTTGCAGATGCTGGACACCAGCCAAGGAAGCCACGAACAGTGTCTGAGCAGAATGGACCAGTTAACAGAGTGCCACATAATGAGATACGCTTGCCTCCTTGATCTTGGACCATAACCTTGTGTCTTTCAACCAAGAAAATGTCACTGCTCTTTCAAATCAATGCAGCTCTGCCTAGACGAATCCCAAACACACACATACACAGTCCAGGCTGTCTCCAAGGTCACATGTGTGCAAACAGCATGCCCAGGTTGGTGAGCAAGCCTGCCCCTCATTTCAGCCTCGAGTTCCGGGCTCCCTCCTACAATGCCCATTCAACAAGGTCAAGCAGACTCATAGAGGCTTATGTAAGTGCAATTAATCCCACTGCCAGAGCAAACACATGGAGGCTATAACGTAGGTGGGGAGCAGGCCAGGCTGCCCGTGTTCCTTGGTCGCTTTGTAGGTATTGCCCAAAGTAGCAAAAAGCTTAGAACTGGCTCCTGAGGCAAAAAGCCTCAGTTGCAGTTTGACATTTGCATTGAGTTGAGTTTTTATTTTCTGTAAAAGCACCCAAGATTTCTGAGAGCTGAATATCCATGCTTTGGAAGTAAACAGTCTAAACCTAGGAGTGAAGATTTATGTCTTGAGGCAGCCAAAGCCACCATCGGCTCCTGGAACCCAGGCCAGTGGCTCCTGGGATCAGTCCCTCTTTCCTGTCCTCTCTCCCTGAGGCACTCTATGGAAAGAGGCAGGACTGACTGCTCCTCAGTGCAGTGCCAAGGCCAAATTCTGGCTTTTGCTCGTCCTTGGGGAAGCCATGGAGCTTTCTGAGCTCAGTTTCTGCACCAGTGTAAATTGTGGATGCAGCAAGTGAACACAGCTAAGACACCTGGGCACTCAGCAGGTGTGAACTGCGGTGGATGTAACGGCCTATAAACACCTGCCTCACAGTATGCATGGAAAAGAAGGGACTGTCATTACAATCTGCCATGAAGGGCCACGCCAAGCGCCTCTGGATCTCACCACCAATCCAAGGCAGAGTTCAGGGACAGCTGTTCCCCAGCCCCCACATAGGCCTTCAGCTCATTCTCCCCAATACTTCCCTGGTCTTCCAGGCACACAAGGGTCCTGAGGAAGTGGTGCCACATCAAGGCCTGTGTCCTGTGAGTTTCAGAATTTCTAAAGCATTTTCTCAATCCCAGATGACCCCAGGGGAATTCAAGTCCCTGTCACTCACCAGCCAGGGGAGGGTAGAGACAGCTCTAGTTAGAAGCTGCAGGGGGCCAGCGCTGTGGTGCAGCAGGTTAAAGCCCTGGCCTGAGGCGCCGGCATCCCATATGGGCACTGGTTCTAGTCCTGGCTGCCCCTCTTCTGATCCAGCTCTCTGCTGTGGCCTGGGAAAGCAGAAGATGGTCCAAGTGCTTGGGCCCCTGCACCCACATGGGAGACCTGGAAGAAGCTCCTGGCTCCTGACCGATGCAGCTCCAGCTGTTGTGGCCATCTGGGGAGTGAACCAGTGGATGGAAGGTCTTTCTCTCTCTGTCTCTATCTCTCTCTGTAACTCTGCCTTTCAAATAAATAAAATAGATCTTTAAAAAAGAAGAAGAAGCTGAAGAAGCTGCAGATAGGAGGTGTGGGCGAAGCCCTGTGTGTGCCGGTCAATCGCAGGGGTCTGGCCAATTGGCCACCCTGCAAGTGTTGCCATGGGAAAATCTTCCCTGCTCAAAATAAGAAAGCCCCCACCCCTGACCATTTCCCCCAATTGGGGAGGGGGTCTGAATCTACCACAGTGGGAATTGTAGGCACTATTCAGGCATGACTAAGGACAGAGTTCAAGTGCTCCTAGTATGTGCAGCCACATATCACGTGTGACCTCTGGCAAAACATCTTACTGTTCTAGGACTCAGTTTCTTTATTTGTAAAATAAAGGATGATTTCTAAGATCCTTTCCAGCTCTAAAATAAGATTCTTTAAGAAATGGCCTATTAAATAAATTAGGCTTTATTAGGTTCAAGCACACACTTGTTTTATTACTTTTAAGTCATTCAAATTAGATTCAAATTAGGTTAACCAAGTGTTGCCCTCTAGAGAGCTAGGGACTCTGAGATAAGAATAATTCATGGGCTCTTATCAATCAGCAGTCCCTAAATGGGTGCTTCAAAAATGCTTGAGTATGCTTGAAAGCACTAAGTTTCTGTAATTTAAATATTCTTACTTTAATCTCATTCACATCTTTCATTTGCTTAGCAAAATCTTTTCTCTTTCTTTTTTTCCCTATAGTCAGCAGGAGGGGAAATATCCTAGCTACTGTCAAAGTGATTGCAAATTCCTATGCAGGGCAGCCTCCAATGATAAGGCTCAGCCGGAACAGGATAATTGCAAAATCTCTCTTCCCTCTGCTCAGAGTGGGTGTCCTCAGGAGCCAGCACCAGGGGGCTGTAAAGATGTTCCTCTACTTCAATGGCCAGGGCCCTAAGCAGCTGCCCATTTTTATTAAAACTACAGTTGCCCCCCAAAACCCACTGTTCTCCCCACAGCACCTGACTCCTCTCAAATACCACTGGCCACCTCCCTCCCCAGCCCAGGCATGTTTTTAGGGGTCTATCTTGCCCTTTCTGCTTTTCTGCTCCAGGGCTGGCCTGCTTTGTGAGCTGAAGGCCTGCCAATCAGCTAAGATACCCTCAGTGGCAGCTGGGCCTCCTACTGGTGCAATGGGACAGCTGCGACCCCTTCCTGAAAAAACAACGAATTCAGCCTCAACATGCCCAGCAGAGCTCAAAGCTGACCTACCTCAAAGGGTGCCATGGCTAGTTTAGGACGCAACAAACACATGCCAAAGTTGACAGCTTAATGTGCTGCATGCCATCTAGGAACCAGGAAATCTGGACCTGAATCTCCAACCACTGAAGCTGCCTGGGGCACAAGCGGACATCATTTGTAGGCAGGGCTGCCAGGAGAGATGCCCAGGCCCTGGCCTGGCTGCACCTTCTCAGTCAAAGCCTCAAGCCCAGTCAGCCAGATGTCGGCCCAATCCAACACCACTATTGCTCTGGTTCTCAAAACCACGCCTCCCGGGTGTTCTGACCTCCATCTTTTGGAGGACTAGAATTTTGGGGGAGCAAGGCCTAAGAGGGGTTGAACATCCCCAGGCCATCCCTGTCTTTGGTATAGTCTGAGAATTTTGAGGGTACTTGAAAAATATTTCACTGAAAAATGGAATTAAAAGTATGAGTTTACTTCGGTACCAAAAAATTCTGAAATCCACACTTAGCTTTTTCATGATACGCATTTTCCAGGTATTATGAAAAAAATCTACACCAAAATAAGCTCAAATTTTAAAATCCATTGTCCATAAACTGTGTAAGGAAAGAACATCAATAAAAATCACAGAAACTATTCACATCCTAAATGACTGTATGACACGTTCACTACCACAAATCCATAAAACAGAGAGACAAAAAGAAGAAAATTTAAATTCCCTGGGAAACCTACCACGGGGGGGATGGCTACGTTTTGATATACATCTGTCTACTGCTTTTTCCTCTGAATTTATCTATTAACCTTTTAAAGCAGCTTAAATTTTGCTTCACTGGACTTCAAAAACAATCCTGTAAGAGAAATACTGCCAGTGTAATTGGTTCTACACAGCAAGTACCAGATACGGAGGTTCCTGGAGCTCCCACTGTTTTAGGTCATGCAGCAGTAGAAGCTGTCAGCCCTCAGGGGCTCAATACCGAAGACAGCCACCACAGACAAGGAAAAAGGACACCCAAGACTGAGAAGGTCACCGAACTGAACTCGCAAATGAGGTGGACACGTGGAGATCATGGCTATAGCTGTGAAATGACACGTGACCACCAGAGTGAGCAGGATATGGACCATCAGCAACAGGAGTCCATGACCCTGTGCAGGCAAACAGCGAGTCTCCCACACAGCCCAGGTCAGGGGCAGTGTGCCTGGTCACAAAAGGACTTGCTCCAAGGTCCCATGCAGAATCCTGCAAGTGGAGCAGCTCGTTTTCCATGGGAAGGAAGCTGCAGGGGGGTTTGCACACATGTCTCTCTCAGGCTTGAGCCTCCTCCCCTCTGTGCAGGGGCACACACCTGGGGAAATCCCTCACAGGCACAGGCTGAGGGATTTGGGCTAAGCCCAAGGGCACTGAGGGATCTCACCAAGCGGAATGTCAGCGCACTGGCTGTGGAGGGGTTGGAAGCAAGCTTCCTGGGAGCAAGTCAAAAGAGGCTGGCGGGAGGCTGGACCAGCCACAGGAGGAGGAAGAGAGGGAAGGGCTCTGAATGAGGAAACAGGGCCCTGTGGGAAGGAAGTTGCTTCCTCATGTCTCCAATCTGGAGTCAGACTCCAGAACTACACCAGACATTTCTGGGAAGACAGAAGAGCTAAAGAGAACTGGATCAAAACCAGGGTTATAACAAAGCTCTTCAAAAGTAAACTTCAGGCTAGCACCATGGCTCACTAGGCTAATCCTCAGCCTGCAGCGCCAGTACTCCAGGTTATAGTCCAGGTTGGGGCGCCAGATTCTGTCCCGGTTGCTCCTCTTCCAGGCCAGCTCTCTGCTGTGGCCCGGGAGTGCAGTGGAGGATGGCCCAAGTGCTTGGGCCCTGCACCCGCATGGGAGACCAGGAGGAAGCACCTGGCTCCTGGCTTCGGATCAGCGCAGCACACTGGCTGTAGTGGCCATTTGGGGGATGAACCAATGGAAGGAAGACCTTTCTCTCTGTCTCTCTCTCTCTCTCTCTCTCGGTCTAACTCTGCCTATCAAAAAAAAAAAAAAAAAAAAAAGTAAACTGCAAGGGTTGGCGCTGTGGCATAGCAAGTAAAGCCACTGTCTGCAATGTCAGCATTCCATACAGGTGATGGTTCGAGTCCCTGCTGATCCACTTCTGATCCAGCTCCCTGCTAATGGCCTGGGAAAGCAGCGGAAGATGGCCCAAGTGCTTGGGTCCCTAAAGCTATGTGGGAAGATAGCTCCTGGCAGAAGCTCCTGGCTCTTGGCTTTGGCCTAGCCCAGCCGGAGTGTTTGCAGCCATTTGAGGCATGAACAAGTGCATGGAAGATCTCCCTCTCTCTCTGTGTGCAACTCTGCCTTTCAAATAAATAAATAAATCTTTTACCAAAAACAAAAACAAAAACACTCCACAAATCCCATTCGCATGTGAACAAGCATCCAATTTCATTGCTAAAACAAGTCAATGAGGGGCCCACACTGTGGCCTAAAGGGTTATGCCCTGGCTTGAAGTGTCTGCATCCCATATGGGCACCAGTTTGAGACCTGGCTGCTCCACTTCCAACCCAGCTCTCTGCTATGGCCTGGGAAAGCAGTAGAAGATGGACCAAGTCCTTGGGCCCCCGCACCCACGTGGGAGACCAGGAAGAAGTTCCTGGCTCCTGGCTTTGGATTAGTGCAGCTCCAGCCATTGTGGTCAATTGGGAAGTGAACCAGCGGATGGAAGACCTCTCTTTCTCTCAGCCTCGCCTCTCTCTGTGTAGTTCTGACTTTCAAATAAATAAATATTTTTTTAAAAGTCAATGAAAACAAGATGGTTTCTTTCTGTCTTTCTCTTTTGCCTACAAATCACAGAGAGTAAAAATCAGGATGTAAATTTGAACAAGCTTTATAGAGGGTAATTACTAATGAGCAGCAAATGTATTTAAGAATGTCCATGCCTGCCAACCCAGTCATTCCACTTGTTTTAAATCTCTCTGAAGGACATACTGTAAGAGATGTGCCCAAAGAAACACAGTGAAGTGCTTGCTTGGGGAGGTGAAATTGGGATTGACTTCAGGAAAGGAATAGCAAATAGCTACTGCAAGCTTTATGCTGACACAGGAGATGTTTACATATATCACCATGTCAAAGTTTCAAAACTATAGCACTGTACCCCAAGAAACCACACTTTGCTACAGAACATTCAAATCTATGCGTAAAACACCAACCGAGAGACCTTACCTCTAAAAGCTAATCTACAGTCTTTCTTCTAAGGGGGCAGGAACAGCTGACCTTTTTGCATGGTGATGGGGAGCCATGTGACCTTTCCCACAGTCTGCACTGAGCATGTGCTATTTTTATAGTGAGATGACACAGTCTTTTTAAAAAATGAACAGATTGATCACATCCAGGGCTTTCTTAAACAACCAGAAACTAGGGCCCTCCATCATCCAAATTCCAGAAGTAAATTCCTAAATGAGTTTTTGTTTTTTTCCAGAAGTCTTTTCTCGCTCAGCAGACACAGGCACATGGCCTCAGGAGAGAGGTGAACAGCCTCTCTCTGTGCCCAGCAACTCAAGACACCCCTACATTCCTTGGTCTTTTTCCCCCATAATTTATCTGAGCAGACAATGCATCTGGCCCATCTGAAATTTTGAAAACAAAACACACTCCAGCGCCAGGCACCCCCTCCCAGTAACTGCTGAGCTGGGCGTCTGGCCCATGTGAGGCTGGAGGAAGGGTGTCTGTGCTGGAACAGGCTCTGCTCACTTGCAGATGCCCATCCGCTGCAACGCTTCCCGAGTGCTCAACTGGGCACTGAGCACACCGAGCTGGGGAAGACCCCAGCGGTGGGTGAGGACGCCACCTCTCCAGCAGCACAGGGGACCTGTGTTCTGAAACAGGCAGCAGGCCTCAGGTACCCGCCACCTGGAAGCCTCCCGGTGAGCTTTCCTCTCTCTCAGATGCAGCCAGCCCAGGGGGTGAACGCGGAGCTGTCCCACACTGAGTCTTGCCACGGATCTGCCCCACTCTTTAACCCTCAGAGCAGCTTTATTCCAGCTGCCATTGGACAACGGAGACTCCAGCTGCTGCACCCAGAGAACCCAGGCCTGACAGTGGGTAGGAACAGCCTGACAAGGACAGTTAATTCTTTATTTTATTTATTTATTTTTTAAAGGCAGAGTGGACAGTGGGAGAGAGAGACAGAGAGAAAGGTCTTCCTTTGCCGTTGGTTCACCCTCCAATGGCTGCCGTGGCCAGCGCGCTGCGGCCAACGCACTGCGCCAATCCGAAGCCAGGAGCCAGGTGCTTCTCCTGGTCTCCCATGGGGTGCAGGGCTCAAGCACTTGGGCCATCCTCCACTGCACTCCGAGGCCACAGCAGAGAGCTGGCCTGGAAGAGGAGCAACCGGGACAGAATCCGGTGCCCCGACCGGGACTAGAGCCCGGCATGCCGGCGCCGCAAGGCGGAGGATTAACCTACTGAGTCACGGCGCCGGCCAAGGACAGTTAATTCTAATTTTTCCACTGAGCTCCAACTCAAAGTAAGGCTGACTGCTACTCAGCAAGATGGGCTGCCTCAGCTGAGGCTTTAATGGAGTGCGGATCTGGGTCCCCAAAGCACAATGTCTGCTGTATACGTACTTCGGGACAAGAAGGAAAATGAAAAGCAGAGCTTCTTGAGGCAAAATTGAAAGTTGAATGTGCTCCATAATCAGGCTGGCAGCACCAGTAGCCAGCTGGGGAGCAGGGGCTTGGAAAGACCCCACAGCTCCCAAGGCTTCAATGGGCTAAAGCAAATGTTTCTAAATGCACGGTGCCTGCGTTCAGGCTTCTCTCTGCCCCAAATCAGACATCACTGTGGTTCCTCTAGTGGCAAACAAGAAGCTCCAGGAACCCAGCGAGAGACAGGGCACCCTGGCCCAGGAGCTGTGGTGACAAATGATTGGTTACAGGAAAAAAAAAATGAATGCTTTCTCAAAGGCCATCACTGCCTGCACACCTCCCATTGTGCTATTTCCTTGGCTCAGCCTCTCTTGCCTTCCATCACCAAGTGTTGACACCTGTCCTAAGGCTGACTCAAAGGCCCCTCTCCTGTAAAGTCCCCCACTCCCACCTCCAGACAGAAACAACTCCTCTGACAGCCCAGCCCTGCCTGGGCTTACCAAGCTGCCTTTAGTGTCCTCAAGTCCCAAGGCCATCTACCTCAACAGGACTTCACTCTTCATTCCTGGAAACCCCTGCTTAGAAAAAATCATTAATGTCACTGGTGGCTCAGAGCTTCTCCAGTATCAATTCAGACAACAGGCTGCCCAAACAGCCCTTCTCAGAACAACACTTTGCCCAAGTGGGCGAGAGACCCACCAACCAGAGCGACGGCTTCACACTGACACGTGTCCACCCATCCTTCAAACATCAACACAATCAAATCTGCACAGAGAGACCTGCGTTACACCACATATCCCAGCTGAGACTCTGCTCCAGACCCTACCAGGTTCCAGAGGGCTCAAACGAGGCTCACCGAGAAGCGTCTCCTGGATCTCCATGGGGGCGGCCCTGATGGACAGGTTACTCTGGTGGCCTCTGGGGAATTATGAAAGAAGGAACAGGCGAGTGAGTGGCTCACCTACCCCAACTTGCAGCTGGGCTAGCACAAAGATGAAACGGCGCTGCGGTCTATGGTTCGGGAAGGGCAGGGCTTTGCGATTTCCACCCGCAGTGGCGACTCCTTTGGGAACTTCAATCAAAGCAGTAAGTGCCCCCCGAATTTGAGCCCGAATCTGGGTTCAGGCCAAGGCGCCGCACAGCCAACTCACCTCTCTCCCTTTCCCAGGGCGACGGCGCTGGACCGCTATGGACTGCAGAAGGCGGGCTTCACGCACGTGCTGAACGCCGCCCACGGCCGCTGGAACGTGGACACCGGGCCCGACTACTACCGCGACATGACCATCGAGTATCACGGCGTGGAGGCCGACGACCTGCCGACCTTCGACCTCAGTGTCTTCTTCTACTCGGCAGCCGCCTTCATTGACTCCGCGCTCCGCGACGACCACAGTAAGTGCGTCCACCCCACAGTCCGGACTTGGCGCAGGGTCTCGCCCCCGCGTGAAGTCCGGGCCGGAAGCTGCACGCGTGCGCGGCACTCTGCATCTGGTGCGCTGGGGCGCGCGTGGCCCAGGAGGCCTTGCGCGAGGTCGGGGCCGGAAGCTGCACGCGTGCGCGGCACTCTGCATCTGGTGCGCTGGGGAGCGCGTGGCCCAGGAGGCCGTGCGCGAGGTCGGGGCCGGAAGCTGCGCGCGCGCGGAACTCTGCATCTGGTGCGCTGGGGTGCGCGTGGCCCAGGAGGCCGTGCGCGAGGTGCGGGAGGTGGCTGGGGTTTGAGGACCTGCCCCGCCGCGTGGCGCGTGCTGCTAGTGGGGCGCTGGTCTTGATTGCCATGCTGGGGACTCAGAATCTAGGGTTAACAGGAAAGGCCTTTTAGTCTGATTTTGTCTTCTCCAAGGAACATCAGCCATCCTTCCAGCGCCCTCAAAGCTGGTTCTGCACCTGACGCACTAATTGTGCTTGGGCCCAAATACCACTGTAGCAAAGGCCTTAGATGCCAGAAAACCCTCAGGGAGTTGACTTGGGTGGGAATCCTTTAAGTTTTGCGGGAGACTTTACATTTCCTGCCAGCCGGGCCCCGGGCTGCCCTCTCTTCTCCCCAGCCTAGTGAGGATCTGCCTCAGAAAGCAGGCGACCTTGACTGGACTGTTGTGAGAATCTGGGTTCAACACCCACAGTGGGCAACATGAGCATCAATGACTGTCTCTCAGCTCACACAGCCAGGCCTTGGACTTCAAATGCAGTTTAAGCTGTCCCGATCCAGGAGAGGCGACAGGGCTATTTTGGAGAGAAGGGCACAGTTTAGGTGTGTTTCAGGGTGAGATGATGTGCTGTGACTGCTGCAGGATGTACTTCAGGCCGTTCGGCAGAGGGCCCTCAGCTTCCTGATCCGTGCTGACTTCAGCCCCACGTGTCCCACCCCTCTGCGGGGCCAAGGCACAATGCAGGGTATCCCACTACTGACAGCCTTTCTACCCACCAGAGTTTGGAATTGAAAACCTCGCAAACTGACCGACTGAACTGCTTAGGAACCTGCAGCCTGAGTCTGGGCCTAGGCCAGGTTTGCCGGGTAGTCTCCGGCCTTGATGGCCATCCCAAAGTGGCTCTGACTGCAGAGCCACCCATGGCCACCGCCAGTTTGTTAAGTATTTTGGTTCAGAAAGCAAGGTCATCATGGGAAAAGCCCACAGAGCCGGTGTTGTGCTGGAGGGCCGCCTGTGTAGGCCATCCTTTTAGGACCATATTTTATCTTTTGTGCTTTCTGGGTTCCAAGCAGGATCAAAAAAGCAACTGGACTGTGACTCATCCCCATGAAGTCAAATTTGCCCCAGAGTATTTGAAGTTAACTGAAAACATCCTGGACGTGAAACCTCCCTCCCCCTTCCCCCACCAACACACACCCAAAACCCCTACAGCTGCCCAGTCCTTGAGTTTCTGCTTACTGTGTTCACTTGCCTGCATCAGCTCTCAGACCCTGCTCCCAGGGGAGGCGCTGGGCAGACTTGGCAGAGGACAGGGCTGGGTTCAAGCTCCCATCACACAACTTCTGAAGCATGTGCATTCCCTCAGCCTTGGTTTCTCCATATGGTGGCACAAATATTTACCTCACAAGGCTGTAATGAGGATCAGCAGTGAAACACGCAAAGCACTTAGCCGAGGACCTGGCGCACAGCAGGCTCTCGGATGTGTTTGATAAAGAGGCTTCGTGTGCTCTGGAGCATTGAGGCATGCAACCACACCAGCCCGTGCAGGCAGGCATCGTAAAGCTCCCAAGCCTAAAAGAAAGGAAAAAAAAAAAAAAAACACATTCCATTCCAGCTTTGAACTAGTGGGATGCACTCACATGAAAGCTTGGTTTAGGGCCTTGGCACGCCACTTGGGAGTCTGGGCCCTCCTGCCAAATCAGGAGAGCATCAGTCTCTCAAGTTAGATGTGCTGGCCTGGGCAGGCCACAGGCCTTGATGAGGAGGTGTCAGGTGGCCAAGAACACCTAGCAAAGAAAGCGAGGGTCAAGAGGGGGAAGTATAGGCACAGGTCAGGGACGTGCAGGGCACAGACAGCACAGCTGGATTGTGGGGGCCAGACCAGCTGGATGGGGTGGGGACAGGACTAGACTGCACTGCTAGGTGGAGGCCAGCTCTGTTCTCAGGGGCCTGTGAATCTGCTTTAGCTAAAGACTTCCTGAGGCAGGGGTTGGAAGATGGACCCTGGTTCTTCAGGCAGAGTGTAAACATGAGGCTGGCTGAATGGGAGGCCCCGGGGCATGCAGGCATGTGCAGTGGCTGCTGTGGCTCCACAGAGCCCAGGACCCCCTTGAGAGAGAGAGCAGCTGTGACTCGGAGAATCAGCACAAATGGGGCGGATCTCCTCACTTGTCAAGAAAAGCCCCCAATCTTGAATCTTCTGGAAAGACGCTTCATTTTTAAGCATTGGCCACAAACTGAAATTTCTTAAAATGCTACCAAGGGCAAACTGAAGCAACCCAGTGGCCACGAGTTTGTTGCCTGTGCCCTGAATGGTCTGAGCAAAAGGCTCGTTAGCAACAGCTTTGCCATGGGCCCCAGGCAAAGTGGATGGTGGGGTCTGGTCCTGCGCTAGAACACCAAGCGACCCTGCTGGGGCATCTCAGAGCCAGACCTACAAGTACGTTTCCAAGAGAGGTGGTGATAGACGGTGTGGCCCAGAGACACGGCCTCGTCTCTTTGCTCCCTCTTGTCTCTCCTGCCCTCCATTGGCTAGCTTCAGCCAAGTGTACACAGCTGCCCACGACTCTCACGGTCAGTCCCAGTCACTCTTTTTATTCCTTGTGGTGCTGCGGCGCTGAGTGTGGGGTCTGTGATAAGCTCCGGGGGCCCACTCTACCCCCACCTTCAGGGCTTTGACCCTTCCAGAATGGCTCCAAGTGAGCTCAGCTGCTCCTGAAAAACCTAAGCCACGATCCAGACCACTGGCCTAGTGTGACAGCTGGGGAAAGGGAGGCCCCAGAAGCCAGGGTCACCGAGCTGACTGGAGGCACAGTCAGGACACTGCCAGCGGGGACTCCTCCTGCCCATCAGGCCTCACAGAAGAGTCTGGTGCACTTATCTTTGGGGTCTGGTGGCTCCGCTGTAGGCGAGGTCGCCAGGTATCGTGGAAGGCGAGGCTGCCAGCTGCTTACAGGCTCAGAAACAAGTGACCTGGTCACTCCTCACCAGGAGAAGTGGTGACAGCACATAGGGACTGCCCTGCTGGACGCTGCGTCCCCAGGCATGCCCCAGTGTGGTTTCAATTCAGTGAGGTCTTTTAAGAAGCCGCCTTGTGTCCATCCTTTTCCTGAAACAGGAAGCCATCTTAAAATCTACTTTGCATGAAGTAGGTATAAAGAAACGGACAAAGTCTGCTTCCTGAGCTTGCCCCAGCCCGCACTGTCAGCGAGTGTTTTAGGGCCCCCTGCCCTCCTGTGGCGCACACACACATGCTGCCTCACCCCTGCCCTTTGTAACACACTTCGCACCGTTTCTCTGGGGGTGCCCACACACTCAGAACTATTTTGAAAGAAGGAGGAACTCGGACTTTTTTTTTTTTTTTAACACATTGCTGAGAAAGCCCGGTTCTAACAGAGTGTGTGGGAGACTGGCCAAGGGCATCCCCTGCCCCAGGGAAGGCAGTTGCTCACCAGGGTGCCCCTAAGTAGGGGCACGCGCGGGATGCCAGCTGGGCCTGGTTCTGATGATGTGAGTCACAGAAGCCCACCGGCCCATCACCTCAGAAAACGGGCAACTGAGGAGCAGCTGTGATTCAGGATTTGGGGTTCTTCGTGAGACTGGGGGATTCACCTTTCGGTAAAGGCCAAAGGGGAAATGTTTCACTGACCCCCGCATTCTTCAAAGACGGCAACCTGACAGTGGGTCACAAACCAACCTGGTGGTGCGGCCAGCATTTCCCTGGAAACAAGGTGAGAGAAGAAGATGTCAGCACGCACTGCGCCGCCCACTCCAAGTCCCTATTTTCCTGTGAGTCTCCTCTGACTCACCTACTCAAAATGCCGCAGAGCATGGGGGGTGGGGGAGCTCTGGCGGCTGACCAAGTGCCTGCCACTTCCTAGCTGGGCGATTCTGACAAGTCACTGCTCTGCCCTCCAGCTGCCTTATCTGCCAAATGGGGGTAACAGCTTCACAGACATCTCTGGGTTGCTGTGAGAACTGACAGCAGCCAAATACAAAAAGCGCTCAGCACACCGTGCAGTCGGGGTGTGGCTCGGGAGCGCAGCCCTTCTGGGCTTCCCGAAAGCCACAGATCTAGAAAATGGCAGCTCCGACAGAGCGCCTTCGCTCAGGCCTAGCCCAGCTGGCGCTGGCCCCCAGGGAGCCTCCTGGCCACCCTGCTGCAGTCTGTGGGGGCACAGGGCCTTCCTGGCCCACGTCTTCTCAGCTTCCCCGAGCACAGCGTCCCTTGGCCTGGGACTGGGCTGCAAAGGGCAGCCCTTGGCAGAGCCACAGAGCTAAGAGGGAGCCAGGCCCTGAGTCTGCGGACAGGCGCCAGGAGGAGGGTGGCTGGGCCTGGTCAGCACCCGAGGCCTCCCGGGAGCAGCAGGCCCAACAGCCTTCCTGGCTGCCAGCACCCAAGGTGCAGTCCTGAAAGTCAGATCGAGCCGCAGGGGCTCTTGCTAGGGCTGAGCACCCACGCCGCTCTCCCCCCTCACCTCCAACCCCTCCATCTCCTGTCCCTTCCTCCTCCCCTCCCCCATCCCACTTAACAGACTTCAGGCTCCCCCCAAAAGGCTTAATGAACTACAGCTTTCGTCTGTTCCAAGTATTTAGCCCTGACAGAAAGAATTACCTTCCTTTTTTTTTCTCTGCTGGGAGAGGAAGAAATGCTTTAGTTGTCAGCAGGGCTGGCCAGCAGCCAGGCAGCCTCTGGAACAGCCTGTGGGGATCAGAGGGCCAGAGCAGACACTCATCCGGCTGCATGTGTCCACAGCCCCCAACCCGACACTGCACTCAACAAGGGGCCCCTGCTTCTGGCCCTCCTTTCGGGCCAAAGTGAACAGGGTACGGTGGCTCGCTCGGGATACTCAGTGACCTGGACAGCTGGGGTTTGGGGGCCGCCTGGTTCGCTTATGATGACTTGAACTATGGTAGAACTGAGGGTTACTTACAGCACACCTTCCTCTGTGTGTGTGTGAGGGGGGCGGTCACTGTCCAGCCTCAGGAAGCACAGACCTCCCCAGCCTGGTGTCTGGGATCCCTTGTTTCTCAAGCTGCCCCAGCCTCTGACCATAGCCACTGTCCTGCACGGCCCCACGAGGGAGGTCACGGCTCGGGTGGAGAGGTGATCAGGGAGTCATGTCCACACAGTAGGGCTCTTTGCCATGTTCTCATATCAGAAACCCACCCGCATCCATAAGCACCTCCGTCATGCGCCAGGCCTCAGGCGCAGGAACACAGCCATGGAGCAGCACAGCTCAAGCTGCCCCAGCCCAGCTCAAGCCCAGCAGAGAGGCTGCACAACGACAGCGTGGGCTTGGCAGGGTGCTGGTGGTGGCGGTGACCGGGGTGGGAGAGCCACACAGCCTGACCTCATGACTTCTGTCCCTAGAGCACGGGGCCAATGCGTAGCACACAGGAGGACCTCTATGATACGTTGCACCAAACTGTTTCTCGTGCTGCCATTTGCTTTCTGGGTGATCTCGGGCAAGTCATTTGACCTCACGAGGCCTGTTTCCCCGGCTGTAAAGTAGGGCTGATGGCAACGCAACCTTGAAGGTCCTTTCAAGGATGAGGCCATGAAGTCAGGGACAGGGTGAGCTCCAGAGTTCCCCCAAATGGGAACCAGAAGCAGGGCAAAGCCTCTCACTCATGGAGCTTCTCAGCCCTGCCTACCAGTGGACACGGTAGTGGCTGAAGACAGCTTTAATCCTCTAGAGCTCTGGCTCTCAAGCCTCTTTTATATGCTTAAAAAATATTGAGGATCTCAAAGATCTTTAGTGTATTAGAAATAAAAACCTAAACATTTAGAAATACTCATCTAAAAATAATAAACCATTGCATAGCCATGTAATAACATTTTACTGAAAAATCGTACTTTCAAAAATAAAATTACGGAGAGTGGCTCCTAGATTTTTTTTTTTTTTGCAGATCTTTTTAATGTTAAGCTTAATAGAATTGAGTTGGATTCTCTTATCTGCTTCTGTATTCAGTCTGTTGTGATAGGTTGTTTTCATTGAAGTGTATGAAGAAAATCCATTGTCATTCAGATATGTAGTTGGAGAAGGGAGGAATGTTTTAATAGCATTTTCCAATAATTGTAGATATTCTTTACAAGTGATAACTTTTTAAAAAGATTTTATTTATGTATTTGAGAGGAAGAGTTACAGAGAGAGAGAGGGAAAGACAGAAACAAAGGCCTTTCATCCACTGGTTCATTCCCCAAATGGCTGTAGTGGCTGGAACTGAGCCGATCAAATGCCAGGAGCCAGATGCTTCTTCTGGGTCTCCCACGTGGGTGCAGGGGCCCAAGCACTTGGACCATCTTCTAGAAGCTGGATTGGAAGTGGAGCAGCCGGGATTTAAACCGGCACCATTATGGGATACTGGCACTGCAGCCAGTAGTTTTACTCACTACGCCACAGCGCCTGCCCAAGTGATAGCTTTTTAAAGGGCATTTTTAAAGTGGGCATTTGACCTACTGGTTAAGCTGTTGGTTGGGATGTCTGCTTGGTTTCCAGCTTCAGCTTTGGACTCCAGCTTCCTGCCAGTGCAGACCCCAGGAGGCAGCTGGTGACGGCTCAATTGGTTAGGTTTCTGTTACACACGTGGAAGACCTGGATTCAGTTCCCAGCTCCCAGCTTCGGCCTGGCTTGTCCCAGCCATTGTTGACACTTGGGGAGTGAACCAGCAAATACCTGCATTCTCTCTGTCAATCTGTGTCATTCCCTCTGTTTCTCTCAAATAAATAAATAAATATTTTTTAACTTAAAGCAATAAAGGTTTGTTGTGGAATGTTAAGCCATATCAGTGGCGTTCATTGTCAGTAACAGTAAAATCCATTGGTCTGTCTTGTATTTTGAAGGTATCTCTTCCCCATGCATAATTCTGTAGTATCCTGCATTGGTCACTTGGAAAATATGTTTCACCAAGTTATGTACATCTTCCAAATGCTGAAACTTCATTAATATATTATCACAAAACCACATTTGTTAATAACACCATTGATTTTTTTAAAAAAGTTTTTTTAAATTTATTTATTTGACAGGTAGAGTTACAGACAGTGAGAGAGAGAGAGAGAGACAGAGAGAGACAGAGAGAAAGGTCTTCCTTCCATTGGTTCACTCCCCAAATGGCTGCTACAGCTGGCGCTGCGCTGATCCGGAGCCAGGAGCTTTCTCCCAGTCTCCCATGTGGGTGCAGGCACCCAAGCACTTGGGCCATCCTCCACTGCCCTCCCTGGCCACAGCAGAGAGCTGGACTGGAAGAGGAGCAACCGGGACTAGAACCCAGTGCCCATACGGGATGACGGCGCTGAAGGCGGAGGATTAACCAAGTGAGCCACGGCACCAGGCCCCAATAACACCACTGATCTTTTTTTTTTTTTTATAGTGAAAAAACATATATTTAGAATTAGCCAGCTGGACTCCGTTCAGATGATCCCAATTTTGTTGGCAACGTCCAGAGCATCATAGTCAGGAGCCAGCCGCACATACGCCTTCTTCTCTCCGTCAGGTCTGATCAGAGTGTTGACTTTGGCCACATCAATGTCATACAGTTTTTTCACAGCTTGTTTGATCTGGTGCTTGTTGGCCTTGACATCCACAATGAACACCAGTGTGTTGTTGTCTTCTATCTTCTTCATGGCTGACTCCGTGGTCAGGGGGAACTTGATGATGGCATAGTGGTCAAGCTTGTTCCTCCTGGGGGCGCTCTTCCGAGGGTATGTGGGCTGCCGGAAGGTGGGGGACGTGCGGATCTTCTTCTTCTTGTGGCTGTGGACGCCTTTCAGCACTGCCTTCTTGGCCTTCAAGGCCTTCGCTTTGGCTTCGACTTTAGGAGGGGCAGGAGCTTCCTTCTTCGCCTTCGGCGCCATCTTGGTGAAAAGCAACACCACTGATCTTAATAGAAATCTTTAGGTGTTGGAAAACTGTCAGTCTCACAGTGATGGATACAAGTTTTCCAAAATTCTTTTTTTTTTTAGTTTTATTTATTTATTTATTTGAAAGTCAGAGCCACACACACAGAAAGAGGAGAGGGAGAGGGAGAGAGAGAGAGAGAGAGGTCTTCCATCTGCTGGTTCATTCCCCAGTTGGCCACAACAGCCAGAGCTGTACTGATTGGAAGCCAGGAGCCAGGAGTTTCTCCCAGGTCTCCCACACGGGTGCAGGGGCCCAAGGACCTGGGCTGTCTTCTACTGCTTTCCCAGGCCATAGCAGAGAGCTGGATGGGAAGTGGAGCAGCCAGGTCTCGAACCAGTGCCCATATGGGATGCCGGCACTTTAGGCCAGGGCGTTAACCCATTGAGCCACAGCATCGGCCCCTCAAAATTCTAATTTTTGCTTGAAAGCTTGCATTTTAATAGTGGCCACAAATCTATCAGTCATTTTCTTTCAAGTGACAGGCTTATCTTGTTCACTTTTGAGAAACCGTCTGCCAAGTGCCCAAACAGGAATAACCTTCGTTGTTCATTCAGGTAAGAACAGTGTTTCCTGGAAGCAGCTAGTTTAAGTTTGCATCTCAGACTCCCATGTGCTTTTGCTTGAGAAACCATTACATTTTGGTAGACAGCCAAAGTGTGGCATGCATGCTACCCATTGCAATCTATGGAACATTAAGAAGTGTACTGAAGGGTTGAAATTTGTTGAAATTATTTTCATCAAGGATATTCTTAAGGGAAGTTGACACCGGCACCACCCTGGAGGTGGGGTGGTAGACAACGTGGTGATCACTGTTACAGCGTGGTGTCTGTGCCGTGATTCATGCTGGGGCACCAGCGCTGCCCACTGCTGCCTCTGTGCCATCAGCACCAAAGTCAGCACATCAGAGAGCCGAACATGACCAGCCAGGCACTGCTTTGGAAACAGGATCGACCCTGGGGTCTCCCAAGGGAACTCCCAGGGGACCTGGCTCACACTTGGAGAAGCACCAGTCTAGGTTATGATGCAGCTAACGCCAAGTGCAGGAACAGTCATGACACAGAGAACCTTTACTTTAAAAACAACAACAACAAACTTCAGACCGTGGGATTTTTACTTACTCGTTTTCGCTCAGTGCCGATCAGCCTTCGCTCTGCTATTAGGGGCTGAGGGACGGACACGTGCATCACCCGGCTGGTGCTGAGGAACAGAACCCAGCCTGGAACCCCAGTCTGCAGGAGGGTGGGCCTGAGTTCTGAAGGCTCCCGTGGCCATGTGGATGCTCCTGGACTGCATGGCGGGCACGAGACGCCCTCTGTCTGAGGGAGCATTCTCATCATCTGAGGTCAAATCCAGGAGCACTGCTATAGTGCAAAAACCATCCCTGCCTGGCTGTTCCACCCAGGGTGTGGGGGCCCATGGGTCACTCTGCGGTCTCCCAAGGGCTACCTGCCCTTTAAATAAAGTCTGGGTGGTTCCTCCAGGCACAGGATCTCTATGCAGCCCCAAGAAAGAAAATAAAAACTAGAGAACTCTTCATCCAACAGTGAATAGAGTTCCAAGATGTATGGTTACAGGGAAAAAAAATCCAGGTCTAGAAAACTAGGGAGAACTCACTACCATCGAGGCAAGGAAGGAGACAAGATGTCTGGCTGCCACACAGACAGGGGCTTCTTCCCGGAAGAGACTGGAACCGCTCCCTGCTTCTGGGAACTGCAGGGGCGGTGGGGGTGGGGGGCTCTTCATTAGGTACCTTTTGCGACTGGAGTCCCAGTGGCTGCCTTCTTGAACAAACACAAAGAAGGCTTTAAGAAAAAAAGCCGAGCCTAAAGGCCCGTGTCCAGCATTCCCATCTGTAGGCACTGGGCAGGGAGGAGGGGCGGCCTTGCTAATGTCACCTGCCTCGCTGGGGCTCCCATAGTGCCAGCTGCCCTCCACTGGGCCTCTAATAGGCGCAGTCAGCAAAGTCCCCTCCCAGCCACCCAGGGCCGCCAATGCTGGCAGGTTCCCCACTTTACACCTGTGGACTGTGGCGGGGGGAAAGCGGGCCAAAGCCGAGGGCCAGCAGCCCCGTTCCTGCTGCTACCCCTTCTTCAGCGCGGGTTTTCCCTCTCTTCATTCTGTCCGCAGATAAGATCTTGGTTCATTGCGCCATGGGCCGCAGCCGCTCGGCCACCCTGGTCCTGGCCTACCTGATGATCCACAGGAACATGACCCTGGTGGACGCCATCCAACAAGTGGCCAAGAACCGCTGTGTCCTCCCCAACCGGGGCTTCCTGAAGCAGCTCCGAGAACTGGACAGGCAGCTGGTGCAGCAGAGGCGACAGGCCCAGCGCGGCGACGGCGATGGTGAGGAGGCCCAGGACGGCGCGCAGTAGGGCCCTCCACGTGGGCGCTGCGCCGGGACACCGGGGACGCGGGAGGCGAGGGCCGAGGAGGCCGAGGGCCTGGCTGGTCGCGGAGCAGGGACGGAAGGGCCTGGCCGGGCCTCTCCCGCACGCCCTCGGCCGCTTCCGGGGAGCGCAGCGGGCGGGGCGGGCTGGGCACCAGCGGCTGAGTCGGGGCCTGGCCGCCTGCGTGGTCTCCGGCCCGCGCGCTCACTCCCGCACCCGGCCTCCTGTGTGTTTATTTTTAGTAAGATGGAAACAGGCACGGATTATACAATGTGTGGGCATTGTGCTCTGATTAAACATCTGGCTTTGTTTTAAAGTCACGTTCGTATAAAACTAATTTTGAAATAGGAGGTGGTTTCCTAACCCACAGAAGAGTACCAAGGCGAGCATCCGAGCTTCCGGTCTGTCTGTACTCTGGGATCCCAGGCTGGGTCACCATCTAAAGAAGTGGGATCTGGCCGGCGCCGCGGCTCACTAGGCTAATCCTCCACCAGTGGCGCCGGTACTCGGGGTTCTAGTCCCGGTCAGGGCGCCGGTTCTGTCCCGGTCGCTCCTCTTCCAGTCCAGCTCTCTGCTGTGGCCCGGGAGGGCAGTGGAGGATGGCCCAAGTGCTTGGGCCCTGCACCCCATGGGAGACCAGGAGGAAGCACCTGGTTTCTGGCTTCGGATCGGCGCTGTGCCGTCCATAGTAGCCATTTAGGGGGTGAACCAACGGAAAGAAGACCTTTCTCCCTGTCTCTCTCTCTCTCTCTCTCTCTCTAACGCTGTCTGTCAAAAAAAAAAAGAGAGAGAGAGAGAGAAAGTGGGATTCTGGCTTTGCACAGAGACCCCTGCCCTTGCTTCCCCACTTCTGACTCCCAGCCAGAGATGCCGCTTCCCCGAGCAAGGCAAAGTGGCCAAGGAGGAGTTTGCTGTGGGCAGAGCCGCTGTTTCGGGGATCGCAGTCAGAGCCCGGGGCTGGTTGTGCCGGTCACCGCAGGCAGTGTGTGCAGGGGCTTGCTGTGGGATGGGAGCCCGGGGCGGAGGCGCCTGCTTGGGCGCTGAGCCTCTTGTCATGACGGGATTTTCTGCCTTGAGAAAACAGCAACAGGTACAGGCAGGCAATGCAGCCAACACCGCAGAAGGCCAGGCCGCCTGGGGCTCGCGGGCAGGGCCCAGGGCGCTGTGGTGTTTCAGCCGACCAGAGAGGAAGTTCTTGGGGGAAGGAGGGAGAGGGGGCAGCGGAGAGCGCAGGGTCAGCGGTCACTCTGTGGCTTTCAGGCGCTTTTGTGCCAGAGGCTTGGAGCTGGGGCCTGCTGGACCACCTGCAGGGAGGGGATTGTGCCCAGTGGCCTCCCGGTGAGGCTGCCATTGCTGTTCTGAAAAATGATGGCGTGGGAGCCATTGCACTAAGTGCTGCAAAGCAAAAAGGCAGAGATGAGATGGAAATTTCAAAGTGTGCTAAACTACCGGAAAAGGAGGTGACCGTGCAGAGCTGGACAGAGAGCAGGCTCGTCTGCTGCAGAGACCACCACCGCAGGCGTCTGAGGGCCACAGAGAGCAGAACCGCCTCCCGACTCAGATCTGAGTGTGCAGGCCGCCCCCAGGGTCCTGGGAGAGAAGCAGACAAAAGGGACTTGGGCTCGTGCTGCTTCCTACCAGGCTCTCCCATCCTGGTGTCTCAGGTCCGGCCTATTCCATGTCCAGGCAGAAGAGGTTTCTGTTTTGACGAGGTACTTACATTTACTAAGGCTTCACAAGCAGGAAGGACGATGGCCATGGGTCACTGCTGGTGTTATCTTGAGCGTGCCCACACTCCCCCTTGTGCCCATCTCCGGTGGGCTGAGTTGAGTCCTGCTGGGGACAGCGGAAGCAGAGAATGTCGGTCAGGGGCCTGCTGTCTCCAACATGATTCCTGTGGGCCAAGGATAGGAGGAAGAAGGAATACAAGTGTTTGTGAAAGCTTCTCGAGTCTTCAGAAGTCAAAGGTTCATCTGGCCAATGGGTAGCTATTGAGAACCTGCCATGTGGCAACAGCTGAGTGGGGCGACTGGAAACAAAGAGAAGAATGTGATGAGGGAGACAGGTACTGAGCAGAACAATGGAGGAACCCACTGTGGATGGAGTGGTTGAGGAAGACCTCCCAGAGGAGACAGGGTAAGCTTAAACCTGAAGCAGCCCACCTGTGAGAAGCTGCCCATCAGTGAGGCTGGACCTTGTGTGTGTAGACGGGTGGAGGGTGAGGAAAGGAGTGGAGAGACTCAACTGTATTCCAAGCGCACAGAAAAACCACCCAAGGAATCTAAGCAGGGGAGTGGGATGAACTGCTTCAAGATCACACTGCAAAGAACTCACTCACTTTGGCCAAAGCATGGGGAATGAATGGGTGGTAGGGAATTAAGACAGGAGGTGAGACCAGGTGGGAGGCAATTGGGATGGTTGAGAGGAAAGGGGAACATGGCTTTGACTGCCAGCATCAGGGGCTTAGGATTCAAGATGAGTGTGGAATTTCTCTGGAAAATGGACAGTACCTGCTGAGAGGGAGGGACAACTGAAAGATAAACTGATGGTGGTGCCTTAATCCTGAGATAGGATTTACCAGAGTGGGAATGGGAAGAACAAGACACCAATGGTGTGGTCCTGTCAGATGCCTAAGGCACACAAAAAGTTGATCGGGAACCTCGAGCTGGGGAATGATCACCTGCAGATGTGACTCTGGTGAGACCCTAGAGAGGACGGGATTTGAAGCCATCATACCAGGTGCGATAGGAGGAGGGAGAAGCCGCTGCAGGCCTGACCAGTGCAGAGCGCAGTGTGTAGAGCTGGGCCTGGGTGGAGGAAGGCCCAGGAAAGGGAACAAGTATGTAGAAGGGATTATGGGAACCGAATACAAAGAAATGGAAGATACTGCTTCCTAATACAACAGCACTTGTGCTTTGGGTATTTGCCAAAGCTGTGTGCAACAACAAAGAAGCTTACATTTACAAAGCACTTAACAGTCTTTACAGCATCCTGTATTTATTAGCTAAGCCTTTGAATCAGGGAGGTGACAAGATCAGGCCTCCTCCCAGAGAGCAGTGCTTTAGGAAAACGAGCTGTGATTTGGAAAGACTGGCTTTGCTTTCTCTTACAGATTTTAGCTGGGTGTTTTGGCCATTAAGTTAGCTTCCTTGAAGGCTCAGTCTCCTGCTCTGTAACTTGGAATCAATGTCCCATTTGCTGCACAGGGCGAGTGTGTGGAAGGACTGCTTTTGAAAACAACATAGTGAGTCATTATTTCTGAAGCAGAAGGTCGGCCAGAGAGGCCAGTTCCTTCACAGCTGGGGAGGCACCACCTGAGCTATGAAAACACGAGGCTGACGACAACTTAGACCCACTCTGAAAGCTAGTAAAAGAACACACTACTGGTTTTAGAAGACGTGCCTGTTAAGGAACCCAACCCAACAGTGACTCTACTGCAGTTCTGACGAGCCTGTTTGTTTCCCAGGACACTAGAGGTCACGTGCAGGTCTGACTTCTCTAGTGAGAGGCTGAGTGAGGGTGTGCAGCTGCTGAAGCTCTTGGATCTGCAGTTTCTCCCCTCTGCTAAGTCCCCCTGTCCCATCAAACAATATTAGGACTTGGGGCCTACAGAGGAGCACCTAACCTGTCCACACTGCAGCCCCTTTGGAACCCGAGACACGAGGTATCCCCAGTGCTGTTCTGAAGATTCTGGTCTGGTGGGTCTAAGGCAGTGTGACCGTGAGGCAGGCAGCAGCAGGCGCCATCAGACACCCCACAAACCCCAGGCCACTGTTAAAGAGAACAGGGAGGAGAATCTTGACCCCCAAAGACAAAAGCAACTGAATACCTGCATCTCAAGGCTCTGTGTAGTCTCTCCAGCGCAGACTGCCAGACTCCACCCCACCACCAGGGCTGCGCAGCCTCTTGCCTGTGTAGCCTGCTGGGGCGCCCAGGTCCCGAGCCACTCCTGACCTGAAGCAGTACACCGTCACTCCCCACTGAGGACGGACTGTGGTCTCCTTTCCTACGGGTGCAGGGCCTTGTAGAAGTGTCTTCTTGGAAGCCCACCCTCAGCCACTACAGGGACTAAAAGGCAAAACAATACAACTCAGTGCACTTCATTCTAAACCCAAACAGTGAGAAAAAGTAACGGTAATGCTCATTTGCCTTCTCTCTGCATGGGGTCTCTGCCTCTCACGGTGTGCAAGCACCAACTATCTGTCTTTTCAGAATTCGGAGTCCACTTTGAAGTCTATGGTGTGTGTTAAACCAAGAATGGAAAAGCCATCTTGTCTTCCTCCAAGAGGTATAAAAGTGGTGACCTGCTTAACAAGAGAGGTGGAGCACCCACGTGGAGACATGGAGAGCTCAGCAGGCCGATTTCACGTGGGTGCCATGTTAGGCATTTGCTCCTAAGCTTGTTGCTTGAGTAATCAAATGCCTTCACACTCAGACAGAACTCTCTGGAGGCCAGAGTATTTGTGAACACTCATTTTTTCCTTGTCTAAACTTTAGATGCTAAAGAAAACATACAATCAATCATTCACAACAAAACAAAACTTTCATACCTTTTAAGAAAGTGATTTTTTAAACGTGTCATCCCAAATTGGGTGCTTTACTTTTTGGTATTCATCTTTATAAAAATGAAGTTTGCTAGACTCTGGGGTGTTTATACGAACTATGCAAATGAGGGAAATGGGTATTTGTGGGGGATCTCTTTGGAAATGAAGATCAAAGTCAAAAAGAAAAAAAACAAATTCACTTTATTTTAAAGACAATGATTGGCATACAGAAGGTATGCACTAGCATAAAATAAACTTTCATGAAAAGCATTAAAATCCATTATAAATTAATTTATTAAATAGGTATTTGGTATATGTGATGGTTTTATTAGATATTACTCTTATTTATTGCCAACCCCTCCCCCAAAGTCAAAACAAATCAGAAAAATCTCATAACTCCAATTTACACTAAATAATTTATTTTCCCAAAGTGTGTATGTGTTTTGAGATGTGACACATGATACAGTTCAACTGGTCATTCTCTATCAATCATAATATGACAGGACACAAGAGGCTAAAAATGGCTCATCATAATTTATTTTATGTTAAAATGTACAGCTTTTTTTTGTTTTTGTTTTTGTTTTTTTGAAGTAACTGACTAAAAAGAGAACAGATAAATACAAGAGTGTCGCTGGCTCCTATTTTATACAAGGATTACGCCTCTCCTGCTTGGCCCTTACTGTCACCCTGTACAGGTACAAAGGCTACAAAAAAGGAAGCAATATAAACAGACACAAATAACTTTTTTGCTTTTTTACATGCGATTTGTAAGCTTAGTTTGAGCTATTCACAAGCTACTTCTCTATTTTTCCTTAAAAAATAACTCCAATATTTTATAAAGATAGAAAAATCTACAGATGGAATGAAAATGTAAAGTTAGAGGCATTTCCATAAAATAGCAACTTTACACCAAATTCACTATTTTTTTTAAATCCTGCCAAGTATTTGGACATATATGAAATGTTTCAAAACCTGACAGATAAACACTGAGATATGCTTCATTCAATAAACAGAAGTCTGCATTTATAAAACAGAAAGCTGCCTTTTTTCCCCAAAGAAATCTGTCACCAAAATGGAAAAGGGTCTCAACTTTACACCAAACATTTAGCAATAAAACCCTTTTAACTAACCAAATGGGAATAGCTTTTATAGCTCTTTACAGTTTTATAATTAACAAAAATATAGTTTTTTTTAAACCCTCAAATTAGGGCACCCTAATCAAGGCAAAAAACTTAAGAAATGGCTTACTGTTAGCACAACACTTGTACAGTACTACAAAATGCACTGTCACTAACAAAGACATTAGCGGCATGCTGAAGTGTCACCTTAAACAAAATATACAATAACTGAAAGGCTAAAGGCATTTACATGGAGTGGACAGGGAAGGAAAAAAAAAAGCTCTAGGCTCCATATTAAAACAGAATGGGGGGAGGGGGCTGGATATCCACATTGTTTAATGGAAGCAGGCACAACAAGTGGCTGCCTCCAAACTCTAGTCCAAAGAGAGGCCTTTCTTTGCAGAGAATTTCATATAAAAGTTAGTAACAGAAACAAAGGTACCAAAAAAAAAAAAAAAGAAAGAAAGAAAGAAAGAAAAACAACTTGTATAAGGCTTTCTGCTGCATACAGCTTTTTTTTTTTTTTTTAAATAAATGGTGCCAACAAATGTTTTTGCATTCACACCAATTGCTGGTTTTGAAATCGTACTCTTCAAAGGTATTTGTGCAGATCAATCCAATAGTGATGCCCAGTGGGCTCTGTGGACCGCCCACATTGTCTACCTTCTCATGTAGGACCCATTGAGAGATTGCTTGGACATGCCCGTGTTCATGTAGCCGTGATGTCCAGGGGCTGTATACATCATGTTCCCGTGGGGCGGGGTCTGCATTGGCTGCTGGGCATATGGCTGGGTTCCCATCATGCCCATCTGCATCTGCATAGGGTATTGGGGTGTTTGATTCATGTAGCCATGATTGCTGTGGTAGCCACTGTTCATCATTGGCTGGGACATGCTGTACCCATTCATGGCATTGAGAGTGTTCATGTTCATGTTCACAGAGTTGACATTGTAGGCTGGGGCTGGCATCAGGTTCACACTCATGTTCATGCCTCTTTGCATTGTTAAAGTCCGTGCAGGACCCTGCATGGCTACAGTCTGGGAGCGCCCATAGATCTGTGACTGATGGGGGGCAGTGCCTGGTGACAGAGAGGCCGACTTGGTTCTCATGGACACGTGACTCTTGCTGGCAATCTGGGTTTGCAGTCTTTGGCTGTGGGAGATGCCAATATTTGATGCAGCCATGTTTCGTTGCAAAAGAGGTGGCGGCAGATTCATTGGAGGAGGAGTCAGGTTGGGGGGTGGGGTCATGGTAGCTTGTGCTTGAGGTCCCCCAGGGACGGAGTGTGGAGACTGAGAAAGCTGAACAAGCCCTGTGTTACTTAATGGTGCGGACAAAGAGGCACTGTTTGCATAGGAAGTCACAGCAGCGGAATGGCTGTAAGGCAATGAATGATCAATAAGTGTGTTAGTTAACTGCTGTAGTTTGGCAAGGCTGAAGGTGGCAGACGGCTGTGGGTAATGCCCAGCCCCAAAATCACTTTGACCCATGCGCTCATATAAGCCAATGTTGGCGTTGCCTGTCTCAGGGATTTCAGCCAGCTGCATTGGGGGGGTGAAGTTAGCAGCCATGCTACACTGAGCCAGTTGCTGACTGCTACTGGGAGGCCTCTCCACCACACAGCCTTGAGGAGACTTGACGCTGCAGGTCGGGGGGGAGCTGATGCTGGTTTGCTGCAACATGCTGCAGCTCCCGCTGATGTTGGACATCTGCTGGGTGACAGCACAGCTGCTCTGTGTCAGATTGCTGGAGGTGAGGTTGCTATAGGAGCAGCTGTTCTGTGAAGAACTGTTTCCACAAATGCTGCCACCCATAGTAGAATCATAGCTGCTTGGGTTTTCATAGTTCTCGGTTGTGCTCTCGATGCTACCCAGATCACTAAATCCACTGTCCACGACTTGCTGCGAATGATCTGAAACCGAGGGAACATCCATCATTGGACTGGTTTCCATGTTCTGCAAAGACGGCACTGAGATGGCACTTTGATCTGGGCTGATTTGGGCATAGCTGTTTTCCAGGGCAGGGACACTCGGGCTATTGACAGAGCGTACTGACTGGCCAGGATGGGAATGGACAGAGGAAACTGGGCTACTGTGGTCTGATTGTTGGCAGTCATCCAGAGTGGTGGCAATTTGTGGACTTTGGTCTGCGTGAGTGTAGTTCTGTAGGCTCCTACAGGCTTCTTGAGTCTCGGCACAATCCTGAAAGGTGTCGTCCTGTTCCCTGTTCTGCTGGGTCAAAGACTGAACTGCCTGGACCGTCTCAGAGTCGATTTCCACTGGGGCTGTGTTTCCCTCTTTGAACTCAGGATCTGCTTCTTCGCTGTTTTTTGGGTCCTGCTTCGGTACCTGTTCTTCTGAGGGCTCCTCATCAGACTCAGGTGCAGTTTCAGTGTCCCCAGCAAGCTCCTTAGGCTCACTGTTACATGGAGCAAGGTCAACACCACAGTCCATCAAAACCTCTGGGTTTGAATGACCAGGCTGAACACTAAGGTCTAAAAAAGCCTCCTGGTTTTCCAGTTCTTCCTTGAAAGGTTCTCTTGGGAGTTCTTCCTTCTCCACTTCAGCAGACTCCATGTGACTGTCATCCTCGTCATCCGCATCATGATCCTCATTGTGAGACGGCTCTTCATCCTCTTCCTCCTCCTCTTCCTGATCGTCCAAATGCACAGAGCCGTCTTTCTCCATGGAGACTTCTGGGTCCTCCTTTTCCTGACTCTTAGCACCACCTGGGTCTTTTTCTATATTTACTTCTTCCTCTTCCTCCTCCTCCTCCTCTTCTTCCTCTTCCTCCTCCTCCTCCTCTTCCTCTTCCTCCTCCTCCTCCTCCTCCTCCTCAGGTTTGATCAGCTCACTGTCAGGTTTTTCTCCTGGTGATTTAGTTGGACTCGCAGGTGCACAAGTTTCTTCTCTCCTGCTTTCATCCCGAGGCAGCAGAGCTTCCGCAGTCTCCTTGACCTCCTGCTCAGTCCCGCCGGGAGCGGGGCTGCCTCCGTCTCCTGATGTCTCCTTCAGTTCTTCGGTCGTCACCTGGTCATCAGGTTCCATGGGCGTTTCTGGTGGCGTGTACAAATTCAGTTTAAATCCAGTCTTCCTCTCTTTGTTTTGCCTCCACTTAGAAAGCCCATGCTTCGTTCCTTTTGGCCATACTTGCTTGCACTTTAGAGGTTCAGGATTGTCTTTGCTGCCTTCTTTCAAGTTACTTGCTTCATCGTCCGTATTATCTTAATGCAAAGACAGAAGGGGGGAGGAAAAAAGAGTCTTAGACAACTTGAATTCATTACTCTATAACAATTACCAAACATTGCTTTTGTTTCCATTTTAAGAGTTGGTGGTCAAGATAAAACCAAGAGTAAAGTAACATAATATTGTGGCATAACCCAAGTAAATAACCCAGGCCTTTTGGAAAATATTTGAATTTATCAAAGATTATATTCTCAGATGCAAAAGCCCAGAGTTCCAAAATGTATTAAAAAATTGAATTTGAACATTTAGAAATTAGGCAACATGGAGAAAGGGCTTAATGCTAACTTCTGTCCAAGGTACCGCTGTACTAGCCAAATGTGAACTGTTGGGTTGCAGACATTTACTGGATTTAAATTATCTCAAATGACATTCACTTCAATCTGAATGTGCTGTTTGGCATAAAAATAAATCCTATACCTCTAAAAATAAATGAACAAATAATTAAATGCCCAGAACATAAATTTCTTGGATCACCATTTTTGCATGAAACAAACAACAATGAAATGACTATTTAAAACATCAGTATTCTTTAATTCTGTCTACACTGCGTTTTAAATCAGTTTGCTGCTGATATGCAAGATTTGAATATTAAAGACAGTTAAAAATAAATAATAATTGTAAAGTCCACTTCAGTTCAGCCAACCTTGTTTTTAAGATTTATTTTATTTATTTGAAAGGCAGAGTGCAGGGAGAAAGAGGGAAAAACAGAGATCTTCCATGTGCTGACTCACTCCCAAATGGCAGGGGTTGGGCAAAGCCGAAGCCAGGAGCCTGGAACTCCCCTGGGATCAATAACATGAGTGGCAGGGGCTGAGGCACTAAGGACATCATTTCCCTCTTTCCCAAGCACCTTAGCAGGCAGCCGGATGGGAAGTGGAGCAGCCAGGTCTTGAACCCCCGGGGTTCTAGTCCTGGTCGGGGCACCGGATTCTGTCCCGGTTGCCCCTCTTCCAGGCCAGCTCTCTGCTGTGGCCCGGGAGTGCAGTGGAGGATGGCCCAAGTGCTTGGGCCCTGCACCCGCATAGGAGACTTGGAGAAGCACCTGGCTCCTGCCTTCGGATCAGCAGGATGTGCTGGCCACAGCGCGCTCGCCGCGGCTGCCATTAGAGGGTGAACCTATGGAAAAGGAAGACCTTTCTCTCCGTCTCTCTCTCTCACTGTCCACTCTGCCTTTAAAAAATAAATAAAATAAAGAGAGAGAGAGAGAGAGAGATCAGTTGATCTTTTATCTACTGGTTCACCCCCTAGATGGCTGCAACAGCCAGTGTTGGGCGAGACTGACGCCAGGAGCCAGGAACTTCATCTGGATCTCCTACATGGGTGCAGAGGCCCAGGAATTCAGGCCATCTTCCACTGTTTTCCCAGGCCATTAGTGGGGAGCTGGATTGGAAGTGCAGCAGCCAGGACTCGAACCAGCATGTACGGCACTGCAGGTGGCAGCTTTACTTGCTATGCCACAGTGCCAACCCGCTTTCAAGTTATTTTTAAGAAAGAAGAAACTGAAAGTAGTCAAGTTAATACAGCCACTGGGAATGTTAAAAGGTAAATGTCATGAAGTGGGGAAGAAATACAGCGACGATCTGTTTATAGGCTGCAGAGCAGAAAGCCAATAATAACGCTCAATTTCCACACAAAAAGAGATCTCTCATTGCAGTTTGCTGTCATTTCTATGTCTGTTAAAAGAAACCAAAGAGGCTGGTGCCGCGGCTCAATAGGCTAATCCTCCGCCTTGCGGCGCCGGCACACCGGGTTCTAGTCCCGGTCGGGGCACTGGATTCTGTTCTGGTTGCCCCTCTTCCAGGCCAGTTTTCTGCTGTGGCCCAGGAGTGCAGCGGAGGATGGCCCAAGTGCTTGGGCCCTGCACCCCATTGGAGACCAGGAGAAGCACCTGGCTCCTGCCATCGGATGATGATGATGATGACTCTTTTTTTTTAAAGACTGATTTTAAAGGCAGATTGACAGAGACAGAGAAAGAGAGAGAACTTATATTTACTGGTTCATATCACAAATGGCTGCCACAGCAGGGGCTCGGCCAGGCTAAAGCCAGGAGCAAGGAACTCTGTCCTGGTCTCTGAATGGGCAAGCAGGGACTCAAGTAAGCGAGCCATCATCTGTTGTTTCCCTGTCCCATTAGCAGGGGGCTGGATGGGAAATGGAGGAGCTGCAATTCAAACTGGCACTCCGACGTGGGATGCAAGTGTCCCAACCAGAAGCTTACGCTGCTGCTCCATGCCTGCCCTTGGATGACTTGATGGTGCTATATCCTTGACCTTCGTGCCTACTGACATGCGCCATCAATGCACTAATATTTGTTCTCCAGGAAAAAAGAAACTATCACATTCTATGCTCATATTGATGATAACACACTCTTTGATTTCAGAAATATTAAATGTGAAAAACATCACAAGTTATAACTAAGCAAATGATTCTTACTGATAGACTTCCAAGTTTTTGGGGAAAAGCTAATTTCTGGAATGAACAATGAACCCACCTATAGAAACGTTCTGGCTTTTGAAGCCGTTTCAACAGAGAATTCAATTCCAGGAAGACAGAGCTAGAACCTTTTACGAATGAGAAAGAACAGAGCAGCTCTTGTCTCAGGTGTGTAGGCAAACCTCACAAATGCCTTTGTGTCTAACTGTAGGAGCCTGCTCTTTGGCAGCATGTCATACTGAGACATTCACAGGGCTTACAGTTCTGCTACTTACTTCTACAAGCATCAGTATTCTTAAAGCAATGATTGTCTTTTCCTTCCTCTTCCTCTGTTGATTTTTTCTTCCCAGATTGGTGTTGGAATGCTTTTCTCAGGACTGGCTTCCTGCTGTCTTCTTCCACTTCAATCTCACAGGTAGGCTCCAGCTGTGGCATTGGCCTCTCTTCATCTGAGTTGTCAAAGGGCTCATTCAGCACTTCTGTCGTCTCAGAAATGGTCTCAGTTGTTACACTGCTGTTGATCCTCCTGCGTTTACGACCCCTTTTCTTCTTTAGTATAAAAGGCCTCTGAAATTAATTCCAAACATAATACATTAAGAGCTCATGAGCAATTAAATGGGTGGGTCGATAAGCGGCAAACGTGTACTGAACGTGTCTGAGAATGCACACGTAAGGACTTCTGTAGTGTCTTTGTAGCTAACCTTCCGTGTGATGTTTAACATCCCTCTCGGGCACCAACCACACAGGCAAGTGTTTTCCAAATACAACAGCTGTTTACTCAAGCAGATGCTTTGAGAGGGAACATCCTGACAGCCTGACTGTAGATTCTAAAAGCTAAGCTTTGCTTTTCTGGCACATGTTTTCCAAGTGTCTGGCTTCAATATCCCACACATCATAGGCATTAAGGTCACCACAGACCTCAGTGTTTCTTTAACTGTTACAATAATTAACTAGCCATCAGGCCACTCATTTCATACTTGGGAACTGTTTAAAGAGGACCTAAAATACCCAAAGTATTACAGGAACCCTGATGATGTAAAGGCTGACCTATTTACACCTATCTCTCTGAACTTCAAGAACCCCGAAAAAGAAAAGGAGAAAATACCTTAATAGGTAACTGTGGCCGGCGCCGTGGCTCACTAGGCTAATCCTCCGCCTTGTGGCGCCGGCACACCCGGTTCTAGTCCCGGTCAGGGCACTGGATTCTGTCCCGGTTGCCCCTCTTCCAGGCCAGCTCTCTGCTGTGGCCAGGGAGATCAGTGGAGGATGGCCCAAGTGCTTGAGCCCTGCACCCCATGGGAGACCAGGATAAGCACCTGGCTCCTGCTATCGGATCAGCACGGTGCGCCGGCTGCGGCAGCCATTGGAGGGTGAACCAACGGCAAAGGAAGACCTTTCTCTCTGTCTCTCTCACTATCCACTCTGCCTGTCAAAATTAAAAAAAAAAAAAAAAAGATAACTGTATGTTTGAATTATCAACAGGCATGTATTAGTGGCTGTTGGAATCTAAGCAAATAATTTTGCCAAGTATTTTAATACAGAAGGCATGTACAAAGGTTAAAAGAAATTAAGGTCTCGGGCAGGCGTTGTGCACAGCAGGCTGAGCTGCTGGAGGAGTGCAAGTTCAAGTGCTATCTCCTCTGCTTCTGATCCAGTTTGCTTCTAATGCATCTGAGAATTCAGCATGATGGTTCATGTACTTGGGTCTGTGCCACCCACATGGGAGACCCAGATGGAGTTCTAGGCTCCTGGTTTCAGCCTGGCCCAGTCTTGGCTGATGTGGCCACTTGAGCAGTGATCCAGTGGATGGAAAGTATCACTCTCAGGGCTGGTGCTGTGGCGTGGTGGGTGGGGTCGCTGCCTACAGTGCTGGCATCCCATGTGGGTGCTGGTTCAAGTCCTGGCTGCTCCACTTCTGATTTGGCTTTCTGCTGTGGCCTGGGAAAGCAGTGGGGGATGGCCTGGGTCCTTGAGCCCCTGCACCCGCGTGAGAGACCCTGGGGAGGCTCCTGGCTTTGGATTGGGGCAGCTCTGGCCATTGCAGCCATTTGGGGAGTTGAACCAGAGGATGGAAGGAAGAACTCTCTCTCTCTCTCTCTGCCTCTCCTTCTCTCTGTGTAACTCTGACTTTTAGATAAAAAGAGTATCACTCTCACTCTCTGTACATCTATATACAAATATATACCCATTTCCCAGGACTCTCTGTAAAATTAAAGAAACTTTAAATTAGACACAGAATATCTATCTTATTTAAGATATAAAAAATATTTTTCTAGTTCCACTGAAGTTTGGCACTAATGACTCTCCATAATTGCAATTATAATTTCTTCCCCAAACAAAAATGTACTTAATGACATGAAATCCAAATGAGGAGTAACAGGTAAATCTGATGTAATCTGTCAGTAATGAGCCTAAAAACTGTTGAAAACACACTGTAAAAACAAGTTCAATATGCTTTATTAAATGGCAACTTCCAGGTAAACTGTGTCTAAGAGTTGTAGTATCTTAGTTTTTTTTTTTTCCTTAGTATTTTATTCTTTGAGAGGCAGAGGGACAGAGAGAGCTTCCATCCACTGGTTTATTCCCCAAACAGCCACAAGGGCCATGGCTGAGCCAGGCAGAAGCCAGGAGCCAGGAGCTTCATCTGGGTCCCCAACGTGGGTGCAGGGGCCCAAGCCCTGGAACATTTTCCATTGCTTTCCCAGGTGCATTAGCAGGGAGCTGGATGGGAAGTAGAGCAGCTAGAACTCGAACCAGTGCCATTAAGGGATGCTGGTGCTGCAGATGGCAGCTTAACCCATTATGCCTTATGCCACAATGCAGGCCCCTTGTCTTACATTTTTAATATTGCTGATGTTCACCAAAGAACACACATAGACTTGTTAACTATATTCTGTGATTCAACATTTGTGGTCATTATACCCTGCCTCCACCAGTCTGCTGTCCTATATAACCCATTAGAATTTTCTCAAACATGAGTATGGCCAATATAAAGAGCTAGTTTTTGTTAAGAGTCCATTTATATGGCAGTAGTCCCTGTCATGGTCGGATGATTATTTTTGCTTGAGGTTTTTTTTTTTTTTTCCCAGAAGATTGACTCATTTATTTGAGAGTCAGAGGCATGGACAGAGAAAGAAAGAGAGGTCTTCTATCCGCTGGTTTACTCCCTAAATGGCCGCAATGGCAGAAGCTGGGCGGAACCGGAGCCAGGAGCTTCTTCCAGGTCTCCCATGTGGGTGCAAGGACCCAAGCACTTGAGCCATCCTCCACTGCTTTTCCAAGGGAGCTGAATCAGAAGTGCAGCAGCCAGAACTTGAACCAGCACCCATATGGGATGCCAGAGCCGCAGGTGAAGGCTTAACATACTACACCACAGCACCAGCCCCATGTTTTTGTTTTTGTTTTTTTGATGTCTTAAGAGCCGGTTTCTTTCATTATAGTCATAATACACAAATATACTCCCCTTGTGCAAAATTATATTTTTTTAATTATATATTTATTTATTTGATGTTACAGAGAGAGAGGGGGAGAGACAGAGAATTTCCATCTGCTGGTTCATTCCCCAAATGGCCGCCAACAGCTGGAGCTGGGCTGATCCAAAGCTAGGAGCCAGGAGCTTTTTCCAGGTCTCCCAAGCAGGTGCAGGGGCCCAACCTCCTGGACTTACCACCTCCCTGCGGCCACCCTTCCACTGACTGCCATGCTTAGAAGAAGGATCACTGAGCTGGAAGAACAGCAAGTTCTTTGCCAGATACTACAAAGGATGGCCTGGAGTCAGAGCTTTGCCTTGTATTAAGTCTTATCTATGATAAATGCTATGGTCTGAATATGAATTTGCCCCCTAAACTCATACAGGACTTTAAAACCCAAAGTCCTAAGTTAATGGTAGTTAAGAAGGTGGAAACTTGATCCAATTATGGTGTTTAATAGGGGGATAGACCAAATGGGAGATTCTTAAGTCGTTAGTGGCATGGCCTTAGACTGTAGTTTTCATGAGAGAGTAGGTTATAAAAGCCTAAATTTGAGCCCAACCAGTCTCTCTGCTTCCTGGATTGCCATATGATCCTTCCTCCACAGATGCTCCATCAACCCACCCACTGCAGAGGTCAAAGAATGGGGCTGCCAGAACTTGCACTTGGAACCTTCAACACTGTGAGCTAAACAGACCTTTTCCTCATATAGTAAGTTGCCTCAGGTATTTCATTGTAGTGATTGCTAACACGCTAATAGCATCTGTTCCCTGTTTATGTCACAGATAGATACTGCCAACAAAGATGTCATATCTTGGGTAAAAAATTACCTAAAGACAAAATCAATTTTTTTTATTTTCTGTACCAATGGAGAGGATATATAAACCACCAGGCTACTAAGAATATAAAAAATTTCAGGCCGGCGCCGTGGCTCAACAGGCTAATCCTCCGCCTTGCGGCGCCGGCACACCGGGTTCTAGTCCCGGTCGGGGCACCGGATTCTGTCCCGGTTGCCCCTCTTCCAGGCCAGCTCTCTGCTGTGGCCAGGGAGTGCAGTGGAGGATGGCCCAAGTGCTTGGGCCCTGCACCCCATGGGAGACCAGGAGAAGCACCTAGCACCTGGCTCCTGCCATCGGATGAGCGCGGTGCGCTGGCCGCAGCGCGCCATCCGCGGCAGCCATTGGAGGGTGAACCAACGGCAAAGGAAGACCTTTCTCTCTGTCTCTCTCTCTCACTGTCCACTCTGCCTGTCCAAAAAAAAAAAAAAAAAAAAAAAGAATATAAAAAATTTCAGTGATGTGTAATCAGCCAGAAATGCAAACTATCCCCATCAGTGAGGTATCTCAAATACCTTCCAACAACTGTACGCCAAAGACAAGAGGAAGAAACTACATCAAAAGCACTGGACTTGAGCACTTATCTGGTTCTGGAGCAGTCTCTAATGAGCTGTGTGATGCTGAATAAGTCTCCTGGCTTCTCTAGGCCTCCAAGGGAGGTTTAAGTGCTCTCTGTGGCCCCTTTCGGTTTCTATAACCTGACTGACAGTACTCTTAGTTACCAGCAGGTGGCAGAGAGTGCTAGATTAGGAATCCAGCCTGCCCCTGGATTCCTGTCACAGCAGAAACAAACCTCAGAAAGTAAACACGATCACAATGGTGAGATGCATGACCAGGTATCATCAGTGGGAAACTGGGTACACAGCAACATCAAGTACAAAGAACAGAGAGTGAAACAAATACTGATCCACAGAATGTTTGCCACGACAAGTGAAAGCGACTCACAGACTGAAAATCTAAAGAGACACATACCTTTCTCTTTATGGCAACTGACTGTGGCTTAGTTAATCGTGGGGGAGAGCTCTGAATATTCTCTTCTTCCTCCTCCTCCTCTTCCTCTTCCTCCTCCTCTTCCTCCTCCTCCTCCTCTTCCTCCTCTTCCTCCTCCTCTTCTTCACTGCTCTCTTTCGACAGCTCCATCAGCTGTCGCTCCCCTGCCATTGGCCGGCTCTCCGGGGAATGCAGATATTTATTTTTCGATTGTACTTTTGCAGGTGATTGCCTACTGTTAGCTCTAGATGACAGGATTTCTTGCTCCTCCTTTTCCCAGCAGCTAGCTTGTTCCATCAGCCGCTCAGCCTAAGGGGAGGGGTAAAAATGGTGGACTAGTGAGAGGGCAGTCATGCATCCAGAACCTCTAACAGGATCAGTGGCAAAGGGCTTCTATGTCAGTTCTGAGCATGACAGCCAGCCAGTCATGCAAATGCCAGCTGTATCATCTCAGGACCCTTTTGCCTCAGTTAGGATAACAAATCAAAGATCGGGTTTCATGGGATATTTAGTGGTATTAATGATGCAGCGAATTGATTTGAGTTCTTTATCACTACAGTACAGGCTCACTGGCATGGAGCACTTTAAGCAAGTTCATAAACACAAAGAATCGATTGACATTGCAGCCTTGGAGCTCAGCACCAAATCTGATCTGATTACATGCTGTCAGCAGTGAAAAATGTTGCTTTATGATCAATGATAAATGTTTCATTTTTCATACTCAATTCAATAAAATTATCATGTCTTACCATGCAACCTCAGTTAGTATAAATTAGTGCCATATCATCTCACAAGTTCTCTCTACATAAGTAAGCTTTTGACAATGATTTTAATGACTTTCTTAGCTTAAGAAAGTTACAAGATTCAAGTTATACAGCTCAGGATGACGAAGCCAATCATTACCTCTTTTTCAGCTTCTCGCTCTTCTTCAGAAACTGCAGCATTAGAAATTAAAATTGGGGTCCACCTTAGACTTTCTGGGTCAAGTTCATTGGTTCGGGAACAGGTCTTCAGCTTTTCCATGTGGCCCAATATCAATTTTTCCCGTCTAATGATGACAAATCTGTAATGTGACAACAAAGTGTAACCAAAAGCTGAAATTTCATTTTACTTTCTCACACTGGCAATATGCTAGCACTACCATTAACTGGGTTAGGAAAAATCATTAACATCATCAAATCAAAGGGCATGGCAAATTAAAATTCAACCAGCAAAAAGGTAACATTTCATGTTTTCTTTTTATGGGAAGGGTTTTGAAAGCACCATGAGAGAATCTTACGGAATGAATGTGCTTAACTTCCAGGAACCGTCTCTGGTGTGAGACGTCTGAGAGGCAGTGGTGCCACCCAGGGGCCTGGCGCTCACCTGCCGTCTCTCTTGTCGATCATGTGGAGATGCTGCAGAGTGGTGGCGATGTCGTGTGGGCACATGCCCGTAGCTCTGCTGATGGCCTTGATGCTGATGTGCCTCTCGTGGTGTTGGTAGAGATATTCTAAGATGACGCTTTTCCAATAGGCCAGGTAGGAGAGGCGGCCCAGATCAGAGAGTGGCTTTTCAGGTGACCCCGCCTGGCCTTCTCTTCTAGAAAGCAAATAGCCTAGGGCAGAAAAAGCAAAAGTCCATCTCACTGTGTCATTTCCAGAGCTTGGACAGGAGCCACTAGAAATAATTTAAGTAGCAACTAGCTAAAGACATCGCATCAGAGGAGTGCATTGTTGTATGGAGCCTCTTATCAGTTAGTCATTTGATCTCCAGGAAGTTCATGCTTCTGAATCTTTTACAATGGCACCATCAGTCAACTCACGCAGTTAAGAGTAGCATTCCAGACATCTATCATGGCATATTTAACAAAAACTGAAAGCTGCGGTTCAAGACAGTACTTCTGGTAAGTCTCACCATACAACTATCCCATCAGCGTCAGATGTTCTCAGAAACTAAATGCTGGGCTCTCTCTAGAAATCCTGTTGAGGGACCACCCCAAACATTAATGGGCAAGTTGTTTTCCACAGGAAAGACCAAATGACCCTTTGACAGCTGGGTGTTAATAAAAGACAAGGGCCTCTGTTGACTCAAGAGTCTACACTGCTCGTTACAGCTAACTAGCGGGCTGATCTGAAGCTTTGTTTTAGGACTCATGAAAGAATGTCTTTCATGTCAACTGCTGCAACTTCTATAAGGTCCGCCAGTTCTGTTTTCATCTCTTTCATGGAAATTAATTTATAATCCAACCCCAGATTGTTGCTCCTGCAAAGTAGAAGAAAATTCCTTAAAACAAACTATGTCATGTACACTCAGAAAATTCCCAAGCATGCTGAGCTTCTGAACGCATTCTCCAGCATCACTGTGAACGCTCCTTGGCAGAGGAACTTGAGAAAGAGGAAAACTTTAAACCACTTGAAGGTAATGAATGAAAGCTGGCGGCTGTCTCGGTAATTAAGAGCCACTTGCAGAGTAGAGAAGAAATGCTATAAACTAATGATGTCTACCTTGCTCTAATTAACTATTTCAACAGCCTTACCTTCATGAACTTCCTAAATTTAAACAAACATCAACCACATACAGTAGGTGGCAGCAATTACAAAATCATGCCGCTCTGCAAACCACCCAAATCTTCAGCGGTCTTCTTTATCTCATTTCCAAAATGGCTGCATTCTCAAGAATTTTTTCAATTTTAGGTTTTTTTTTTACAAGCAGAAATCAATGCCTCTGATGCCTTTTCCTACCCTTCATATTCACTGCAAACAATGCAGAAATATGAAAGAAGGAAGTCCAAACCCTATAGGGGTATCATCTCAGCAATTTGCATTTTTCTGACATTAATTTGGACACTAAAATATAAAGGTATAAATTTAACTTTAGGTTTTGCTGAAGTCTTGTGACTTATTTATCTGTTTAATTCACATTTATTCACAGTATTTGACTGAACGCAAACAAGCTGCACAACCTTTTCCAGTCACATCACTGCCGACATGTCATTCGGCTGCAGACTGAGGCTTTCAGTAGCAGTGTGTCAGGAATGCTAACACTGGTGGCCGCTGTGCGGAGCCAGCCCACATCATGTCCTGTCAACAGAGGGAAGAGCTCTCCACCAAGGGAGCCCAAACCTCAGAACACAGATAATTGTCACATCCGTCACCTGCCTGCTAAGTGCCTGGCACACGCTGAGACATTTACTCAGTCGGCTGGAGGTCCAGCTCTGTGCTCCCACGGGGGAGACAACGGAGACAACTGCAGCACCATGGATTTGAACCACCCCCTTTTGTCCATGAGATCCCACAATTAAAAGTCCCCTGCAGTGACTGTGAAGTCCCTGGGCTTTCACTGGCTCTTATCTGAACCCCCCAGTTGGGGACAAAACCCTCCCTCATTAGCCTGGCAGAAAGATCTCTTGTCAACCAAAGTGCTCAGAATGTAATACAGGTGCTCCCTAACCTATGCTCCCTACTGCGATGGGCCTCCTTGCCAGGTGGCCCAGGCTCTTCTTTGTTCCATCTTCTCTTCCCACATCCCTACTCTGGACTTAGAGAAGGCCAGAATCCTGAAAAAGCACAATTTACCCAGCATTCATGTAGTCATACCCTGAGGTAGTACAGTTACACCTTACAAAGTTCTAAGCCTAAACAGATTAGGCCACTCAAAACCGGCAGGCAGTGAGGCATGGGGAGCACTTAGGCGTAAACAGTTGTGCACCTGCTAACCCCACCACATCAAGTAGGTGTCTCTTGGGACACTGCCATGGACACCAACTGCAGTCTGATTGATAATGCCATCGAAGTGTCCTGGGGCCTAAGGAGGCAGAAGGGTGACAAGCCCAACAAGCAGGAGCATACCCTCAGACGGTGCTAGCAACGGCCAGGAGGAGACAGGGAGGCTGCTGCCACTGCCTCAGAGTGGCTAGGAGGAAAGGAGTGCAAACCGGAGCTCCAGTCAGAGTACATCAGGCAGGTTTTCAGGGATGTCATGCACCAACACTGCAGGGCACAAAAGGCCACTTGGTCCCCAGGCACTACTGCATGGCCTCTTCCCTCCGACTCATAAGACTCTCAGGGAACTTACAACGAGGGTGGAAGGGATGGGTACTTATGCCGAGAGCCATCTGGAAGTTCACAAACCTCTTCCTGAAGGAGGAAGTTTTAGATTTAAGTAGAATCTATCAGAACACTACTTAAAATGATCAAGGATATACTTTTCATTCCTCACTAGTTACGTGAAATCACTTGTAACATGTTAAACTACAGAGCTCAGAAGAAACCCTTGTCTTCGCTGTCGTGCGCTAGGTTGATGGAAGACAGAATCCCAATGTCCCCTGCAGCAGGCACTTCCCTCTGCTGACCTTCACAGCACAGGGTGTTTTCGGTAAGGCAGGTCTTGCCACTTTCTGTTTCTATGTTTTACAGGCTCTTCAAAGCATAATTACAATATAGCCCATCGTCAGATTAATCTTTGCTAAGAACATTTTCATTATTGACTAATTACAGATGTGGTGGTTTAAGTTACAGCTCTTAAATTTAACTTACCAAAAAGATTCCAAATAATTGATCTAAGATGCAGGGAAATAAAAAGCACTTATCTTGGAAGCCGGTGTATTATCCTGAGGCATCTGAAACAAGTACAATACACCTCTGGTGAATAGATTCCCATGATGCTCTGACTCCTCTTCCTAACTCAGGATATTTTCAATCAGAAAACCTCAACTATCCCTGGAGAAACCTAGCTGTTTCAGAAGGAAAACAAAGTGATGTTTGGAGGAGAAATCCCAGGAGCTGCAGTATAATTAATCGCTGGTGAAATTATTCCCTTGAACTTGTCTGTGAGCCAGAGGTGCTGGTGAATAGCACTTATTCTGTGAATGGGAGCCATATAATTGAAAACTAAGAGGCCCAAAACCCCTCACCCACAACAACTATCCTCATATTAGCAAGAGCTGACTGCATCATTTACGTCGCTGGAACCCACTTACCCTGGGGAAGGTAAGGTCTGAGTCAGTGTATGGGTCACACACTTAATTCATAAGATTATCAAGGTGTCTGCTAAAAGGCAAAGGAAAAACATGTGATGTCTACAAAAAGTACACCTTTCTAAGCTAACTGTGTGGGACCTGAGGATACTTCACCTCTGTTAACCACTGTAGTGAGAGAACCAGTTCTCAGGTTGACCAGCCCTAATCCTCCTGGGGGCTGAAATGGTTAACTCAAACGGCAGAGTGCTGCCTCCAGGTAGACAAACCCATTAGGTTGAAGAAAGAATCCTCCAGACAAGGTCAAGATTTGTGTTTGCACTCAAATTCCCAAAATAAAAGCATAGTAATTGCAAGGTAAACTCTAATTTACTATGAAAATTCATTCCTTTTAAATGACTGATCTTCGAGATGGCAGACTGGGGACCAGTGCTGTGGCGCAGCAGGCTAAGCCTCCACCTGTGATGCCAGCATCCCATATGGGCATGGGTTTGTGTCCTGGCTGTTCTTCTGATCTAGCTCTCTGATATAGGCTGGGAAAGCAGTGGAAGGTGGTCCAAGTACTTGGGCCTTTGCACCCATGTGGGAGAGCCAGAAGTTCCTGGCTCCTGGCTTCGGATCAACCCAGCTTCTGTCTGTCTCTCCCTATCTATAACTCTCTCAAAAAAAAAAAAAAAAAAAAAAAAAAAAAAAAAAAAAAAGGATTGCAGACTGGACCAGACGTGCAATGGAATACTTTTCTTAAGCAAGGGGAGGGCAGTGAATAAGGGTCTCCCCCCATAGAGGCAGCCAGCCATCCCTCACCCTTGTATACTTCCATCTTCTCCACCTGATGCCAAACCATATGAACTTCCTCAAACACTTCCTATAAACTCTGGCGAGTTACTCACTCCCAACTCCCATCTGTCTGGATTATGTGAGTTCAGGGTCACTGGCTGCTTTTAGGGGAAGATAATCTTTGAGGATTACACACCTTTCATCAGACACCTGTTTAGCTCAGCAAACTCTGCTGAAAGGCCCACAAGAGAAGACTGTACAGAGTTTGCAAGCGTGGGAACTGACGCCAGGCCAGGATTTATGACAGCTCTCCTGCAGAGGAAGATGTGATGATTCTGACTGTATATCTGTTCTCACGACAGCGACTCACTGCTTGCCTGTTATGGTTTTCAGGGGTGGGCAGCACTGTGATCAACTTGATCAACTGCATGAATGGCATGCTGTGTCTCTTAATTTTTGTGGTGATTTGGCAATTAGTGTCGGGAGAAGCTGAGCCTCAGTTTTCACATCAGCTTAAGATAATACCAGTGTTTTTACTTATGTATAAAACATTATTCTTTTATTTAATGATTTGAAGAGCAGAGAGAAGACAGAGAACTCCCATCAACTGCTGTCACTCCCTAAATGCCCAAGATCCCCAAGTGTGGCTCTCCACACCTACAGCAGCACCTAGGAACCTGCTGGACTGCAACTTCTCAGACCTACCGAATCCAAATCTTTAGGGGCAGCTCAGTACCTGGGCTTCCCTAGCACCCAGGTGATTCTGATGCACTGTTTGAGGACCAGTAGTTTATATACTCTGTTTATCTCTTCTGGAACTGCTGGTCTTGATGAAGATGTGGAAACCTCCTTGTGAAGTAGGCAGAGTAACTGACAGAGTAGACAGTGGTACTGAACAAACTCAAATTGGTGAGACCTCACTCAGCCCTTGCTGGAAGAGAACTGGAGAATGGCCTCCCTGAAGCCCCACCTGCCTGAAATTCAGCTAGAGGTCACTAAGCTGCCCAGTCACGTTGCTGTTCTGATAGAACCTTTACTGAGCCAACAAACCACTTTTGTTACTGCACGGATCCTGATCCAGATGCTGCATTTTTAACAAGTACCAATACCATGACCCACAATTAAACAGCAAGGGTTTGTACATTAAATCTGAGGCTCTCAAATAATTTGGTCTCAGGACATCTTTCATTTAAAAAAAGTGACTTAGGACTCTAAAGAGCTTTTGTTTATAAGAGCTATACTTGCAGACTTTACTGAGAGGTTGTATCACTGACAGATATTTATTAATTCATTTAAAGACTAACAATAAGTCCCTTATGTATAACATAAATTTTTATGAAAAGAGTAACTACATCTTCTAATATATAAACAAAATCGTTCGAAGTTACATTTTTGCAAATCTCTCCAGCGTCTGGCTTACGAGAAGAAAGCAAGCTTCTCATATCTGCTCATATCTTCTCACATCTGGTATTCAATCTGCTGTGGTGTCATGGGTTACAAAATTTGTGGAAAACTCCACTGAACATTCAGGAAAGAATGAGAGTAAAATGGAAAAATAACATATTAGTATTATTTTGAAAACAGTTATGACTGTGAAGATTTGCTGGATCATACTCTGAGACCACTTACATTCAATATAAGAGGAGAAAAATTTTGACAAGTTGGACAATTGGGCCACAAGTATTTTACCATGACAAATATTAAATACAGTATGACAGATAACAGGAGGCTGCACAGGTTGGTTAAGAGCATGGGCTCTGGAGCCACAGTTCCTAGAAGGAATTCTTCCACCATGTGCAGCTCTGTGACCTCAGGCAACTTATTTAACTTCCTTTACTTCAGATTCTTCATCCAGAGCATGCAAATAATAGAGGTGGGTGTTTGATCTAGTGGTTAAGACACCACTTTGGACAGCCACATGTGCTCTTGGAGTGCTTGGGTTCAAGTCCCAGCTTGGATTCTGATTCCAGCTTCCTGCTAATTAATGTGCACCCTGAGAGGCAACAGTGATGGGTCAGGTAGTTGGTCCCTGCCACCCACAAGAGAGACTTGGATTGAGTTCCCAGCTCCTGGTTTCAGCTTGGCTTAGCCCCACCTGTTGCAAGCATTTGGGTAGTAATCCAGTAGCTGGGAGCTCACTTTGTCTGTCTCTCTGCCTCCCAGATAATTAAAATAATATTTGCCTATATATCTCTTAACAGTTCTAAGAATTAAATGAGTTACTACAAAGGCTGCAGAACAATGCTTGGCACATTACAGTTACCCTATGTAAGTATTAACTATTATTACTCAACTGAATAAATGAAATTTCAGGGTGGTCATTTGGGTGACTACAGATCCTTAATGTTCCTATAATTAGGTAACATTAATGAAATAACATTTGGACAGAAGGAAGGAGACAGACTGTTTTACAGCCGCACTAAGAAGAGCTACCTTTCTTTCCCTACTTTTGCCCCAGGCGCCTGAGAACCATTCCAATGTCCCTGACAGAAGCTCTCCAGCCATCCCCTTCTTTTCATAGCTAACCACTCAAATACAAATCGAATTAAAGGAAAAGGCTATGAAAAAAACATTTCTGCCTCAGGAAGAGTCAAGAAACTGGCGAGTGAAAATTCCCAGTAAGCACAGTTCCATGATCCCAAATTCTCTTTGGCCTTTAAGTCCTTAACTTCAAGGACTACCCTTAGGAAACAGCAAGCCCATCAAACCACAAAAACAAAGACCGCTAAGGGCTTCAGCATAACCCAGAGACAGTCCCAGGACACATTAAACAAAGACCTAAATGTCTGAGGAGACTCAAATGTGTCTCTGGGAAAATGCCTGAGTGAGTGAAATCCAGGGAGTGGAGACAGCAGGTCTTTGGGGAAGGAAAGCTGCCCGCCCTGGGTCATATCTCAGTCTGTTTTCCTAAGTTCCCCTCTTAGAGTTCTCTTTGTAAAGATCCCACAATCCCTTTGGCAGACCACTCCATTGTTGAGCTGGATGGAGGAGGGGACCTCTGGCCAATCACACTGAATACCTCCTGCCGTCTAACTCCACTCCAGAGAGGAAGAGTTTTTCCTTAAGATTCCCCCAGGGATGGCACAGGGATGGAAGGTGGATGACTTCCTTTGTGCTATGAGGTATGAACAAGCTTGTAAAACATGCTCATGTTTATCAGATGGTTTCCAAAGCTCTGTGAATGGATGTGGCCTCTGTCGAAGGAGGTAGTCACTCAGGGAAAAAGAACTCACAAGGATCGCATCAGCCAGTAGGATAGGGCATTCTGCTCCCGTGGCAGGGCCCCTGTGTTGAGGAGGGTGGACAGCAGTGGAAGCAAGCTGATGGCCACCAACAAACCCCTGTGAGACAGCCATGACCAAGGATGAGCCAGCGGTATTTTTTCTAACTAATAACCAGAGAGAATACCTCTCTTTATTGCTCCTTTTTGAATCCTCTTACTACCCTGGTTGCACATTAAAATCACTTGGGGGCTTTGAAAAAAGTAGAGATGTCTGTGTCTCACCCAGCATCAACTCTTACATTCTCACCCAACATAATCCAATCTGATTTCCGATACATTATGGGTTACATTAAGGAAAGGGCCTGGAGATTATGATTGGGCCAGAATATTAAAGGCAGTAAACACTAACCCTGCTCCGGCAGCATGCCACAAGGCTGGGATGCTAGAGGGGGTGCCAAATGAGAAATTCTAGGTACAGGTAAATCTTTGGGGGAATGTAGAGTCAAAGCTGAGGCTAGGAGCAGGATGGCCTTTCAGTTATGAGCACTGTGAGATATACTTCACAAAGTTTCTATTCAGGTTCAACATTCAACTGAAGAGTACTTGTCAGTATATGATGTGTTACCTCATACAAAGCCCTGGTCTAATCTATGACAAGAATAGTTTCCTAAGATGATAAATTTAGAAGTAGCTGTGCAGGCATCAGCTCCTTGATAAGAAAACAAGCTGGGGCTGGCACTGTGCTATAGTGGGTTAAGTCACTGTCTGCAATGCCAGCATCCCATGTGGGTACCAGTTCCAGTCCCTGCTGCTCTGCTTCTGACCCAGCACCCTGCTAATGAGCCTGGGAAAGCAGCAAAAGATGCTTTACTTGGGTCCTTACCACCAAAGTGGGAGACTTGAATGAAGTGCCCGCCTCCCAGCTTTGGCCTGGCCCAGCCCTGCCTGTTTGCAGCCATTTGGGGAATGAACTAGCGGAGGCAGATTCTCTCTCTCTCTCTCTCTCTCTCTCTCTCTCTCTCTCTCTCTGTAACTGCTTCGTTATCTTTCAAACAAATAAATTAATTTTAAAAAGCTACCTGGGACTCAGGATAAAACAATCATACAATGACAGATCACTTATACCCAACTTAAACTATTTGAGAAAGGCAAGAATGTTTAGAAATGTTTACTGAGGAGCTGGTGTTGTGGCACAGTGGGTTAAGCTGCCGTTTGTGATGGTGGCATTCTATACTGGAGTGCTGGTTCATGTCACAGCTGCTTAGCTTCCTGCTAATGCCCCCAGGAAGGTGGTGGATGAAGGCCAAGTACTTGCATCTCTGCCACCCATGTGGAGAGTGAACCAGCAGGTTAACTCTTTCTGCCTTTTAAACAAATGAATATTTAAAATATATATTTACTAGGGGCTGGTGCTGTGGCATAATGGGTAAAGCTGCTGCCTGCAGTGCCAGCATCCCAGATGGGTGCCAGGTCAAGTCCTGGCTGCTCCACTTCCGATCCAGCTCTCTGCTGTGGCCTGGGGAAGCAGTAGAGGATGGCCCAAGTCCTTGGGCCCGTGTGCCCTCGTGGGAGACCTGGAAGAAGCTCTTGGTTTCTGGCTCTGGATCAACCCAGCTCCAACCATTGTGGCCATCTGGGGAATGAACCAGCAGATGGTAAACCTCTCTCTCTCTCTCTCTCTCTGCCTCTGCTTCTTTATAACTCTGCCTTTCAAATAAATAAATTCTTTAAAAAATTTATACACACACACACACACACTTACTGAAATATATAGGGGGAGGGAGAAGCTTTTGGGATAGCAAGTAAACTGCTTATTGGGATACTCATATTCCAAATTGTAAGACCTGAGTTCAAGCCCTGCCTCTAGGCTCCATTCCAGCTTCCAATTAATGTATATCTTGGGAGGCAGCAGCTTAGTTTCAGGTTTGGGTCCCTGCCTCCCACATGGGAGACCTAGACTGAGGTTGGGGCTTCTGGCTTCGGTCTGGTCCAGTCCCAGCTATTGTGGGCAACTAGGACTGGACCAGCAGATGACAGCGGTCTCTCTGTCCGTATGTTTCTCCTTTTCTTCCCTGTCTCACTGTCTTTCAAATAAAATAAATAATTTTTGAAAAGAGCATGGTTTCACATACAAATATATTTTTTGGAAGTAACCAAGCTGTTCATAAAGCCCATTACACGTCATAAATCTGAGCAAAGTTCTGATTCATTATTCTAAGGCATTTACAGTAAGGTATAGTACAGTACCAGTGCCAAGGCCTTAGACATGGCTGAAATTCGGCATATCAGAATACTGTCTTCCTCTTTGACACTTGATTTTCCACAGTTCAAGTCACTTTTAAATTCTGGAATGTTCACAAAAATAATTTTTAGGATTAAGGAGGGGCTGGGATTTTTAAGACTAAGAGTTATGCCGCCTGCACTGCTGGCATCCCATGTGGGCATGGGTTCAGGTTTCAGCTACTCCACTTCCGATTCCGCTACCTGCTAATGGCCTGGAAAAGGAGTGGAGGATGGCCCAACTCTTTTGGCCCATGCACCCAAGTGGGAGACCCAGATGAAGCTCCTGGCTTTGGCCTGGCCCAGACCTAGCTGTTGTGGCCATTTAGGAACGAACTAGTGGATGGAAGACTCTCTCTCTTACTCTGATTTTCAGGTAAATAAATCTTTTTTTTTTTTTTAGATTTATTTATTTATTTTAAAGGCAGAGTTACACACAGAGAGAAGCAGAGGCAGAGAGAGAGAGAGAGAGAGAGAGGTCTTCCATCTGCTGCTTCACTCTCAAGTTGGCTGCAACAGCTGGAGCTGTGCTGATCTGAAGTCAGGAGCCAGGAGCTTCTTCCTGGTCTTCCACGTGGGTACAGGGGCCTAAGGACTTGGGCCATCTTCAACTGCTTTCTTATGCCATAGCAGAGAGCTGGATCGGAAATGGAGCAGCTGGGTCTCGATGCCGGCACTGCAGGTGGTGGCTTTACTCGCTATGCCACAGCGCTGGCCTTGGTAAATAAAACTTGCATCCCGTCGCGCACCAGTTCCAGTCCCGGCTGCTCTACTTCTGATCCAGCTCTCTGCTATGGCCTAGGAAAGCAGTAGAAGATGGCCCAGATCCCTGGGCAGGGAGCACAGAAGAGGATCCTGGCTCTTGGCTTTGGATTGACACAGCTTCAGCCGTTGTGGCCATCTCTGAAATGGGCCAGCAGATGGAAGACCTCTCTCTCTCTCTGCCTCTGCCTCTCTCTGGTTCTGCCTTTCAAATAAGTAAGTAACTCTTAAAAGTTGTAAGATTTTAAACTCTGTTAAAAACATACACACTTAAAGCACATGCTCTCAGCAGATGAATGCATGTTCTTATAATGCCTCATCTGCTGTGAAAACAGTGTAATTAGATGTTTCCTATATAAATCACTGGAAGCAAAAGCTGGGGTTTCTTGTTCCCAGTTTTACAGCTCTGAGATTCTCTGGGGCAACTGAGATAGCCCATTCTAATACCAACACATGCAGCCGGCCTGCACCCCACAGATGGATGGGGCAAGGCATATTTACAACATTGTCAACAGTGCCACTCACTGCAGGACCAGGCTTTGGGAGATAAGATGGCTGTAAGAGTGACTTTCCTTTCCATATTCTCTTTCTCAAGCTCTCTAAAATAGTGAGTGAGAGAGTGAGAGTGAGAGAGAGAGAGAGAGAGAGAGAGAGAGAGAGAGAGTGAGAGAGAGTGTGTGTGTGTGTGGCAAATGTCTGCTAGAAACCCAATCCTGGATCATGAGTTTTCCCAGCAAACACAAAATTATAGTAAGACTAAAGAAAGAAAAAATGGGGAACACAAAGGTCTTTAAATTTTGGAGGGGGCCAGCACTGTGACACGGTGGGTTAAGCTGCCGCCTGCAGTGCTGACATCCCCTTGGAGTGCTGGTTTGAGTCCAGGCTGCTCCACTTCTGATCCAGCTCCCTTGTTAATGTACCTTGGAAGGCAATGGAGGATGGCCCAAGTGCTTGGGCCTCTGCACCCACATGGGAGACTCAGATGCAGTTCCACGCTCCTGGCTTTGGCCTGGCCATTGCAGCTATTTTGGGAGTGAACCAGTGGATGGAAGATCATCCCTCTGCACCCCCAACTGCCTTTCAAGTCAAGAAAAAAAAAAAAAAAAAAAAAAAACCTTCAAAAATTTTATCAAAGTACATTTCAGAAGGGAATCTGTCAGTCTTCAAGATTACTTTCCAAAATCCAAGCAGAGCTCATTATCTAATCTGATTCACTACTGAAGAAAACGGAGGCAAAAGAATCTCTCTCTACTGGTCTTCTCTACTGGTTTATCTAGACAAACAATCCCACTCCACTGCTCTACTTTTTTTTGTTTGTTTGTTTTGTTTTCCACTTACCTTTCATTTATCTCCTGAACATTTTCAAACATAAGTTGAGGTAAAAAGCCTCTGGAATAATAAACGGTCAGGTCTAAGGGTTACTGCTGAGCCCATTTTGCCGAGTACACGGGCCTGGCTGAGTGTGAGACTGGGATGGGCATCCAGTTAAGTGATTGATGGGTCTGTCAGTACGTCTGGTGTCATCTAAGTAGCCTTTAATCTTACAGAAATCTTAAAGTTCAAATTGGATGTTAGATGTTAGGAGAAAAACATGTCAAAAGACATCATTTACTGCCCCATCTGCTAGTATGTGACACATGTCTCTCCTCTGGAATGAGCTGCTATTCAATCTGCTGTTAGAGTGACTTGTCTAATAGCAACAGTGGTCACAGTGAAGACTTCAGTAACAACACAGTGATATCAGCAGGGCTTCAACCACAATACACTAATACTATCCCCATGGCCCTTTATTTGTGCATATCAGTGTTAATTAAGCCTTCAAAGGATTAGGATTGTTTAGTAGTGTGTTCGACAGTTAAGCACCTACTACATGCTAGGCACTTTTTAGTTCGGTTGTACACAACCTTTCTAGTCTCAAAATTTAATGAGGAAAAAAGCTCTCAGTTTAAATTGGTAACTAGTATGCAACTGCTAACCCCAAGAACCACAAACTACGTAAAATAACAGGAACTCAAATAGTCATGTTAACAACTAAAGTTCATTTTAAAAAAATCAATTCAATATGCTACATCACAAGCAATCAATCAAATGACAATCATCATTTGCAAATCAAAGCACAACACGGATACTCTCGGGGATATATACAACTAGGTGGAAGTGTGTGATTATGGACAAGTAGATTGGAGCAGATTGAAACTGTAAATTATGTTAACTGTCTCTTGTAATTACCCTGCTTCAGAACTGAAACAAACTTCCTGTATAATTTTGCAGGGGAATGGAGATCGTGATACAGAATTGCTTTTTGGTTGGTATTAACCCTTCAACAGCTATTTAATTACATGTGATAAGGTCAAAGAAAGTTTATCCTTAATTTATGAAAAATTGGCAGGGAGGTGTTTCAAAGTAAATCCGTTGAAAAGCTCCAGATTATTAATGAAATTTGGTGGTTTCCTCTTTAAGAAAGATTGATCTAAATTATTTGGTAAAATAAACAATGTTTAAAACAAATTCCTGGGCACCATTCATTTTTGCTCTCTGAAAACATTTGTTATGGTTTGCGAGTTTTTAACTGGATGCAACTGAAAAGCTGCAGGGGGAAAGCCTGTCAGAGTCAGACGCATCTTCTGCTTTGTAGGGGAAAATCTCATTAACTTCCCCAAATTCACAGGGAAAAGCTCCCACACCGGGCCAACCACTGGGCAGGACTTCTGATCCAGGAATACAGAATCATCTTCTCCTTAAGAAGAATGCCTGTTTCGCAATGAATCATCAACAGAACCCTGTTTCAGCATATTTTAAGGCATTTTAGACCTTTTCTTTCCCTTTCTTAAAAGCTAACTTTTAACATCTTTTCTCTTCTTTAAGCACTGTTCCTAATGCCTAAAAATCTGCTGCAAATTTTAGAACTGCTAATACCTAGCATTTTTTAGGAAGAGGGAGGACAATTTCCTGTTCATGCTTTCAGTGGCTGCCAGGACTGCTTTCTCTCATTTTAAAAGTAGAAGAAAGGAAAAAATGGAAAATAAACAAAATACAAAAAAAAGGCCTAATCTGGTAGAACTTGTATCTCTTGGGTATTACAGCTGCATATTTTCTTTTCACTCCACCCCTGGTCTGCACCATCATTCTTTGTCCAGATCCTTCACATTATCACCATTCTGTTAACATAATACCTTTAATTATGTTTCTAAGAAAGAATGAAAGAGAAGGAAATATCTATTTTAATCTATGGGATCCCCTTTAACCCTTTCCTTTCCTTAGAATTTATCTGGTCGTAATCTGGGATCATTTGACTTACAGAGTTTTTCAAGTCTGAATTTTGCTGATAGGACACTAGTAATACAGTTCAATGTGCTCTTTTCCCCTCTGTATTATTGCCTGCAAAAGGCAGCTGGATCCAGAGGCCCAATATGACCGTAGTTTTTATAAAAGTATAATCTCTTTGATCAGGAGGTACATTATTTCTGGTTACCTCTCTTTTTGTAATGTTTGTAACTACTGATGTTTTAAGTCCATTCATGTACTGGGGAAAGACTGAAAATTGGTAATAATTTACTTAATATCATGTTGATTTCATTTGTTAGTCAGAATATATACAGAAAAAGATGCTTCTCCTCATTTATAAATTGGTTACCTGGTGGTAAACTTCACATAGGAAAGGCAGGATAAAAGCTTTAGTTAATAGTTTTCAAGAGAGGCCGGTGTTATGGCGTAGTAGGTAAAGCTGCCTCCTGCAGTGCTGGCACCCAGCTGGGTGCCAGTTCAAGTTCTGGCTGCTCCACTTCTGATCCAGCTTTCTGCTTATGGCCTGGGAAAGCTGAGGAAGACGACCTAAATCCTTGGGCCCCTGCACCCACGTGGGAGACCCGGAAGAAGCTCCTGGCTTCAGATTGGTGCAGTTCTGACCATCTGGGTATGAATCAGTGGATGGAAAATCTCTTTCTCTCTCTGCCTCTGCCTCTCTGTAACTCTGCCTTTCAAACAAATAAATAAATCTTTAAGAAAAAATAAATTAGGTTTAATGCAATTTGATGAGGTAAAAGCAAATAATAGAACTACAGTCAGTTGATCCTTTAAAAAAATAGTTTTCAAGAAAATGAACTGGCTCCTGTTATGCTCTAAATTAGTTTGTTTCCAACTATCATTATGAACTTGGAAGTTCAAACATTCTGTGAGTTTCAAACACCTGCAACCATGATCTTTATTATTATATTTATTGCTGGTGGGAGCCTCTTCCAGTCGCTAGCTCAGTTCTTTAGACATGACCCAAGTAAGTTTTGCTTGACTGCTGCTAGTATGATAAGAAAGAAGAAGAAACACTATTTTTATACTCCCATTTGAAATGATGATCCTGATAACCTGCCTCAGACCAGCTTAAGTCACCACTTGGGCCCCTGCATCTGCCATATAGGAGTGGCAGTTTGAGTGCCGGCTACCCCATTTCTGATCCATCTCCTTGTTAATATGTCTGGGAAGCAGTTAACCTGTCTTACATTTTCTAGAGATTTCAGCAGCACTTTTTTGAGTCCATTCTGATATGAAATTGTATTGGGTATCTTTTTTCTTTCTTTCATTTTTTAAAAACTTTTTAACTTACTTATTTGAGAGACAGAGTTAGAGACAGAGAAAAGAATAGACAGAGAGAAAGGTCTTCCATCCACTGGTTCACTCCCCAAATGAACAGATACAAAGGCAGGAGCCAGTGGCTTCTTATGGGTCTCCCATGTGGGTGCAGGGGCCCAAGGACTTGGACCATCCTCTGCTGCTTTCCCAGGCACATTAGCTGAGAGCTGGATAGGAAACGGAGCAACTGGGACTCGAACTGGTGCCCATAAAGGATGCTGGCCACAGTGCTGTCCCTCACCCCACCAGGTATCTCTTTAAATGTAGACAAATGGTTAAATGTCTAACTGAATTGCCTTTAACCCACTCAACTATTTTTCTTACAATGTTTATTTTCAACTACTTGACAAGCAGAATGACAGAGACAGAGAACTTTTATCTGCTAGCTCACTTCCCAAATGTATGCAACAGCCAGAATTGTTGAAGCCAGGAGCCCAGAACTCAATCTGCTATCCCTTCCCAGGATGCATCGGCAGTGTACTGGACTAGAAGCTGAGGATCTGGGACTTGAACTGGCACTCTGATGGCAATTTGGTGTCCGAAGTGGTGGCTTAATCCATCGTGTGCCCCATTACCCACCTTAGCCACTCAACTATTTTTGTGTAATAAAGAAACATCAATTTAAAACAACTGTGTTGAAAAAAGCCTCCTCTGTGATGTTAACTGAAAGCAGGACTCAACATTAATTAAAGATCAGAAGTTTTTTTTTTTTTTATTGTAAACATAAGAACACAGCATGAATATTAGAGTAAAAACATGTTAACTACAATCCTATGGGTAGTGGAGTAAAAAAAGTCCAAGCACTATTTTCCTAACAAAATTCTAAACAAGTCAAAGAAAATCTTTTGCTTCACCCAAAACAAACTGATATATATTTTTAAAACCCAAACAAAGAACTACCTTACAACCAGCTGACTTGTAAATGTGTTGTTTAGAAATGCTATAATGAGAGGCAGTTTAGCAAATTTTTATTTTAGAAGATTCTACATCAAACATAATGCTTCTACTACAAGCTTGATCCTGTTAAACAGCAGAAAAATGCTTCCCTTGCATACACCTTAAATGACAAAATGGCGAAGAGTTGGAAGCACTTTTTTGCTTGATAGTACCAGATTTGTGTGTACTTCTCACAGCCAGGCAGCACAGAGCTACGATGGATCCTCTGTGTGTTCAGCCTTTGCTACCTGCAGGTAAGGAATAGATCATACACCCTTACATCCTCATCTCCTAGGCCACCCTGGCACAGTCTATGTACAACATGTTCCTAAAGGAAAGAAGGGAGGGATAAATGAGTGAAAAACAAAGACCAAGAGGAGACTGGAGATTAAGCACTTGTACTGTTACACACACTGTGTGCTAGGCACGGTATTCATGGCTTGGACTTCAGGAGTGAACAAGTCCCTGCCTTTACAGGTCCCATTTATTGATGGAGATTAGGTTATTTTCACACTGATGATCTGAATAGAATTTGTCTAGCAGTGACTTTTAGTGTCACTCAATAATTAATGTTAAAAATCCAGACAAAAGATGTAGTCTTTAAAAAAAAAAATCCACCTGCATGCCAAAACTCAAAAAAATTCCGAGCTATGAAAGGCAAAACAGTAGCTTTCAGAAAAAAATGAGAGACTGTAGACCATATGTTTCATATTTACAATGTTTTCATTGAAGCAATGAATACAAACCATTCTATAAGAGCTATTTATTTGCTCTTATTTATGACAGGCTTAGTTTTAAAAAAAGATACATAAATAAATCGTTAGCTGCACTGCCTCACGCAACTCATTTCAGTGCCATTCAGTAATAGTCAACCTCTGAATAAATCGCTGAGAGTTCAATTTTCAACCTTGATGTTATCTTTAGCATATTAAAATATATCATACTTCAGGCCAATGGAATAAAGCAGTAATGGCAAAAGCTTTTAGTGTAGCATCTTATAATGAGAAAATAAAGAAAAACAGCTATTTCCTTATTATATTATAGATCAGAATCCTATTAAGATATTGGTCATTGTTATACTGGATTACATGGGTCAAGACATGTATTCACAAACCCAGCAAAAGCCCAAGGATGCAGCTGACAATCCAGGACCATCCAGCAGGTGCTGGGTCTGTGATGGGGGAGGGGCCTCCATTTTACAAAAGACTTGAGCACCATTTCAAAAGCATAACTTAGTATTCTTCAATGATTGCCTTGACTGTGCGCACCAGGGAGCACAGGTGCTGGAAAAGCTGAGCAAAGAGAGAAATGTTCTTGACAACTTCTTCTAAATTGGAATTTTCCTTCCAAAATAAATGTGTCAAGAAATGAAGTCTCCGATAAGAGCAAAGTACGGGAAAGATTAAGTGGCTCATCAACCAACTGTGTGTAAATGTGAATCATGTCACAGGTCTTCCTTCTCTGCCTAGGGTTTACAGTGGATAACAACAATCTGTTTCTATTGCAACTTTAATGATTTCAAGATACTCCAATGAAAACATCAGACCACAGAAGAAGGCAGGGCACACCTGACATTATTTGGAAGTAAGTAAATCAGTGCTATGTTCTAATAAACTGAAAGTCTCCTTCCTAAAAACCACATATGCTAAGAGTCAGGACATTAGCAAAGTTCTTCCCATGGTAATTCGTTTAGCACCTCTTCAACAAATAATAAGGATCTACAAAGGATCAGGCTCTCTTAGGCAGAACAAAATCTACACCCTCATGAAGCTTACTTCTGGAAAAGATATGGACAAAAAACAATAAATACGAAAAAGACAAGCCGACAGGAAAGACAAGCCGTGGCAGGTAAAGCCATGACCTGGGATGCTAGCATACCATATGGGTGCCAGTTAGCATCCCAGCTGTTCCACTTCCAATCCAGCTCCCTGCTAATGGCCTGGGAAAAGCAAAAGATGACTCTTTGAGCTGCTGCTACCCATGTGGAAAACCTGGATGAGGCTCCTGTCTTCAGCCTGGCCCAGCCATGGCCACTGTGGCCATCTTTGGAGTGAACCAGCAGATAGAAGATATCTCTCTCCCTCTTTCTGTGTAACTTTGACTTTCAAATAAATATACGTATTCTTTTCTTTTTTTACTTGACAGATAGAGGTATAGACAGTGAGAGGGAGAGACAGAGAGAAAGGTCTTCCTTCTGTTGGTTCACTCCCCAAATGGCTGCCACGGCCGGCACTATGCCGATCTGAAGCCAGGAGCCAGGTGCTTCTTCCAGGTCTCCCACGTGGATGCAGGGGCCCAAGCACTTAGGCCATCCTCCACTGCCCTCCTGGGCCACAGCAGAGAGCTGGACTGGAAGAGGAGCAACCAGGACTAGAACCCAATGCCCATATAGGATGCCGGCGCCACAGGCAAAGGATTAAAAGTGAGCCAAGGTGCAGGCTGCAATAAATGTATTTTTAAAAGACTCGCATAACTTTTTTTTTTTAGAGATTTATGTATTTATTTAAAAGTCAGAGTTACATACAGAAAGAAGGAGAGGCAGAGAGAGAGAGAGAGAAAGAGAGAGTTTATCCATTCGCTGGTTCACTCCCCGGTTGGCCGCAACGGCTGGAGCTGAGCTAATCAGAAGCCAGGAGATTCTTTCAGGTCTTCCACACGGGTGCAGGGTCCAAGAACTTGGGCCATGCTCCACCACCTTCCTAGGCCACAGCAGAGAGCTGGATTGGAAGTGGCGCCCATGTGGGATGCTGGCACTACAGGTGACGGCACCACCTGCCATGATACAGCTCCTCACGTAACTTTATAAATGATTTTGTACCTGCTCAGCCAAGGGTGCCACTAAGGAGAGAGACATGGAGACAGAATGAGGTATAACTGGAGCAAGCTTTTAGCCTAGCTGTTAAGATGCCCAGGTCCCACAACATAGAACCTGGGTTTGGCCGGCGCCGTGGCTCAACAGGCTAATCCTCCGCCTTGCGGCGCCGGCACACCAGGTTCTAGTCCCGGTCGGGGCACCGGATTCTGTCCCGGTTGCCCCTCTTCCAGGCCAGCCCTCTGCTGTGGCCCGGGAGTGCAGTGGAGGATGGCCCAGGTGCTTGGGCCCTGCACCCCATGGGGAGACCAGGAAAAGCACCTGGCTCCTGGCTCCTGCCATCGGACGAGCGCGGTGCGCTGGCCGCAGCGCGCCGTCAGCGGCGGCCACTGGAGGGTGAACCAACGGCAACGGAAGACTTTTCTCTCTGTCTCTCTCACTGTCCACTCTGCCTGTCAAAAAAAAAAAAAAAAAAAAAACAAAAACAAAAACCTGGGTTTGATATCCAGTTTTCCTGCCAGTGCAGTTTCTGGGAGAGAGCAATGATGGCTCAAGTAATCAGGTTCCTGTCATCCACATGGGAGATCTGGATTGCGTTCCTAGGTTCCACCCCAGACAAGCCCTGGCCATGGCAAGCATTTGAGGAGTTAACCAATGGATAAGAGATCTCTCTGTCACTATTCTCTGCTTCTCAATCAAATAAACATTTTTTAAAAAAGAAACATAACTATTAAATACAAATGTATGAGTAAGTAAATACTATATATCAAATAAATAGTTTATTCATTCAATTGCTTAACTCCTCACAGGAAGTGAACATGCTTTCTATTATATTAACATATCCCTAACAGTCACTGGCATGGTGCCTAAAATTAAGTTAGATGCTTTGCTTGTGGGTGAAAAAAATGGAGAAAGTGAAAAATTTGTCCTGCAGCCTACCTCTCAGAGATTTCACATCCCAAATGCTTGCTTCCCAACCTCCATGCCATCAGATAGGAAAGAATGCACGTGGCTTCCCAGGATAAAGGAATGAGGCTTCCTGGAATAAGCTGACAAGCCCCAGAGTTTTGGCCACACTGAGGCTTACAGAAATATCTCTGCTCAACTGTACTAATTCTTAGGCAGCCTGTTGAGATGCGCAAGTCCCAAACAGGGCCGAGACGTCTGAAGACCCTGCTTGAGAAGTGTGCTGTTTCATCAAAGCCTATCGGGGCCAGGATGCGAGTGCTCAGAGGAATCTGTATGCAGGATCTTACACTCAATTTGCCCTCTCAGAGAGACTGGTGATGCCCACAGAGTTCTGGGTCCTTGGGGCTTACCAACACCCAGATGGATGGCTTACCGGAACCCAGCCAACTCAATTCTTAAATGGACACATCTCCTTTCCAAGGAGACAGAAACACTGAAAAGCTTTTAAGTAGAAGCTGTTTTAAACAGAATAGTCTGTGGAAGCCAGACTGTTAAAACTGGTAGTTAGAACTACTATGAAATGTATTCCTGTGTTTAGACATCATCTAGTCCACCACTGAAACCAGCAGTTACCATCCAAGATACAAGGGAAGAAGTTTACTCTTTGAGAGTGTGGACATGATTGGTCTCCTAACAACACAACCTTCTAGGCAGATGAAATATGTGACTTTTCTTTCAAATTCTGCTTTTAGACCCAGGAGAGCAGAGAAGCAGAAAACCATGGAGAGGATGGTTTTCTCTTAATTCATGGTGTCTTCTCAGGAAATCATTCAATAGCTACCGAGATGCTAAAGGAAAGATGAGCCTGGGAATCTCTATGGACACAGGTGGCTATAATACATAAGGAGTAAGAGATTTCTGTCACTGGAACCAGAAAGGAAGGAAGGAACGAAAACTACACCAGTTAACACTCAGTGAGAAACAGACTAAGACACTAAAGATTGTACACCAGAACATCTTTCCTTAAAAGTTTATTTTTATTTCTTATTTTTCTTAAATTGAGTTATATGTGTGCTCAGGGTTGGGGAATAGTGATGGAGAGTTTTTTTTTTTTTTACTTAAAATATTTTACATAAAAGGAACAAATTTATATAAAGGTTGACAATAAAACATTTATATAAAGAGAACAAGCAGAATTATGTGGCTAACCATGCTTAAGACATGAACCAGCTCACAAGTCGGAGGCACGAAAGTTAGTCCCCTGCACCCATCTTCCAGAAGCATAGAAAAATTACAGACTTGGTTTTAAAAATGAAGGACCCTCCTTTGAAGTATACACACCTCACAAAAAGCCAAGGTGAAATCCTCAACATGTTTAATATAACAGAAAATGCCAGCAAAGGGAGTTCCCTGAAGCCACTGCCTAATTCATTCAACACTCTTATTCCCATGGTTATAGTCATGTTACATGAAGGACAATCCTGGAACACTCATGCTACTTTCATAGTAAATTAAGAAAGCCAAGACTTCAACTTTATTCTATAAATAAATTCTAACTTTAAAAATGCCTGATTATGGGGCCGGCGCTGTGTTGCAGCGGGTTAACACCCTGGCCTGAAGCGCTGGCATCCCCTATGGGTGCTGGTTTGAGACCTGAATGCTCTACTTCCCATCTACCTCTCTGCTAATGGTCTGGGAAAGCCGCGGAAGATGGCTCAAGTCCTTGGGTCCCTGCACCCTCGTTGGAGACCCTGAAGAAGCTCCTGGCTTCGGATCAACACAGCTCAGGCCACTGTGGCCAATTGGGGAGTGAACCATCAGATGGAAGACCTCTCTCTCTCTCTCTCTTTCTGTAACTCTGACTTTTAAATAAATAAATAAATCTTTTTTAAAAATGACAAAAATCATCACCTGGGAACTGAAAGACTAAACCTGACTAAAATTTCTCATTAAAGAAAAAAAAAAAAAAAGGCCTGAATACACAGTTAACTGAATGTTCAGCCTTCGATGAAGTCCCCACATGAACACAAATCTCTGAAACTAGTCTAGGGACTTGCGGACCCAACCGCCACCCACTCCTCACAGTTTTAGTGACATCGCCCCTTGTTCCCATTTACCTAAAGGCTGAAGTGAAAGAGGAAAAGTTAAAATTTAAACTCTTTACAGTTCTAATTAGCAGGTTTGAGTGTTTCTGAGGAGCAAAGAATGTTAAATTTCACTAAATGTCTTTTCTAAAAGTGTAATAAACAACCTATCTAGATACTGGTTTTTGTTTTCTCCTTGAAGGTTCTCCATCAACACTCCTTCTCTACACATACACACACATACACACATTGATAATCTCCTATTTGCATGCTTGGGACCACAAGTGCTTCCAATTTTAGAGACTTTTAAAAATTTTTTAATATTTTAATCAACTTTACCAGTGCAGCCTCCAGAATACAAAGTCACTGGTTACAGATTAGAAATGCTGACAACGGTTCATCTCCTTTAGCCTAAAAACAAAACCAGAGGCATAGCAGGTTAAGCCACTGCCTGCAAGGCCAGCATGCCACATAAGCACTGGTTCAAGTCCAGCTGCTCCACTTCTGATCCACCTCCCTGATAATGAGCCTGGGAGAGCAGAAGCAGATGACCCAAGGACTTGGGGCCAGCACCCATGTGGGAAACTGGGATGGAGTTCCAGGGTCCTGGCTTTGGCCTATCTTGGTCCTGACAGTTGCAGTCATTTGGGGAATGAACCAATATGCAAATGGAAGATCCCTCCCTCCCTCTCTCTCTCTCTCTCTCTCTCTCTCTCTGTGTCTTTCCCTCCTCTACAACTCTGCCTTTCAAAAAAAAAAAAAAAAGAGTAAATAAATAAATCTTAAAAAAAAAAACCAAAAACAAAAAATCAGATGTATTTCTGTGCTCCCAGCCATTGAAGGTTGTGTTTTGTTTATTTGTTGCTTGTTTTAAATTTCTTTATTTATCTGAGAGGCAGAGTTATAGATTCAGAGGGAGACGCAGAGAGAGGGTTCTTCCATCCACTGGTTCACTCCCCAGATGGCCACAATGGCCAGAGCAAGGCCGATCTGAAGCTAGGGGTTAGCACTTCTTCCGGTTCTTCAACATGGGTACACTTGGGCCATCTTCCTCTGCTTTCCCAGGCCATTAGCAGGAAGCTAGATCAGAAGAGGAGCAGCTGGGATGTGAACCACCAGCACCCATATGGTATACCGGTGCTGCAGGTGGAGACTTATCCCACTATGCCATGGGGCTGGCCCCGAGAGTCGAGCTTTCTGACTCTTCTTAAACCATAGCCCTCTGCAATATATCCATACCTCTTATGCTTTATACTGTTCTCTGAGGTACTGAACATTGGCTGGGGGATGTCTCTGTGCCCCAAAAGAAATGGTAAAGTAAGCTACCTTATGAGGCCTTTGTGGCGATTAAGTTAAGTGTGTAGTTCAGGTGACAGTGCTTGGCACACAGCAGGGCTCTGGAAGTATCTATCAGCTATGTTCATGATCTTTGCAGCTGTTGCTGTTGACATGCTGGCCTCTTTTAGTTTTCCTGACACCATTCTCTCCTGATTTTCTTCTGGCTCTCAGACCTGAGTCAATTTCCTTGATGAGCACCTCATTTTCTATTAGCTTCTTAAATGTTGGAAGCCAGAGATCTGCATCCTCAGCCCTGTTTCCCTACACACTCTCCTCTGGTTGTCTTCACTCCTACCTATGGTTTTAACCATCACTGCATGCCCTTGACTCCTCGTTAGTCCCTCTCATGCAGTTCCCCGCTGAGCTCTGAACTCCATGGAAAGCTGCAAACGGATGTCCAAATACACAGTGAAGGCAACACGAACAAAGCTGCACTCACTCCCTTCATTCATTAACCAGTGTTTACTGAGCTCCACTCAGCGCCAGGCAGGGTTCTACCTGCTGTACAGCAAACAGGAAAAGACATGCCTCATTTTCATTCATCCTCATCACTGCTGTGCTAGATCAGGCCTTCAACAGCTCCTGTTTTTTAAGATTATTTTCTTATCACATCTTTTGGGGCTCGAAATAGTGGATGGGAGCTCTCTCTGTCTCTCTCTGCCTCTCAAATAAATATTTTTAAAAAGCCATTTATGGATCACAAGCATGCTCCTATTTTACTAAAAATCCTTCAGAATTAATTCTTAATGGCTAATAATATTCCTGGATGTACCATTATTTTCTCAGGGGAATGGTTCTCTCTTACCTCTAAATTATCAAGGCTATATCAGTTTTGTTCTTACATCAAGTAATGACACTCAGAGGGACAAGTGCACCAAATTATTAATTCTTTGAGTGATGGACTGTGAGAAATTACATTTTACTAGTTTATTTTGCACCTCTAACTTTCTACGATGAGTTTACATTGTTATAACTAGGGGAGGAACACAAAGAAGGAAACCCACTATTTAAAAAATAATATTGTGAAAAAAGTTTCTATATTAAGAATGAAATTAATGCAAGACACACAATTGAAATGCTGGTATCATCAGAATAAATTTCTTTAAAAAATAACTGGTAAGACATTTTTGATACATACCACCAAAGTTCTAGAAAATGTTAAACAATATTCATTTGTTCCAGTGCCCTTTGTGCCAATTTTTTAGATGTGGGTACATTTTAAAGTTTTTACTGTTTGATAAGCAACAAATTATGATTTTGGTTATTTAACCTGTATTTGTAAAGTACTAGCACTTTTATTCAATTGAGATAGTCATCTGAGCTTAGGTTCAAACTGCGGCTGTGAGTTTCTCTGTGTGCCTGTGCCTCCGTTGCATCACCCAGGGATGGGTTAACACACACCTCATCTGTGATTGTGAGCAGTCAGTGAAGCAACGCTCACAGGGCTCTCAGCAAAGTGGCACGCACTGGTCACTCAGGCAGTGCCGACAGCACTGTCGCCACCAGCGATTTTCCTCTTCTGTCCATCCTGTGCTCAGAGCCTCTGTCCATCTTTCTATTAAGAGTTTGTTTCAATACAGTCAAATCTTTCTTTTATATTTGTTCATAGAAATATTAAACAGATATCGAACCTCTTCCTAGCATATCTGTTGTTGTACTTGCCACTGAAACAAGCTTTACGTTTTTAGATGGTTAATCCACCTGTATATTCTTTCATCATTTCTTCTATCACTTTGATGCCTCGGATGTCCTTGACTATCCAAAGATCAGACAGAGAATTACAACTTATCTTCTCACTTGTTAATGCCTTTGTGTGATTTTTGTTTTTAAGATTTATTTTATTTGGAAGGCAGAGTTACAGAGAAGCAGAGGAAGAGGGAGAGGGGGAGGTCTTCCATCGATGGTTCACTCACCAAATGGCCACAATAGAAGAAGCTGGGCTGGTCCAAAGCCAGGAGCCAGGAGGTTCTTCTGGGTCTCCCACATGGGTACAAGGGCCCCAGCTCTTGGGGCATCTTCTACTGCTTTCTCAGGCCATAGCAGAAAGCTGGATCAGAAGTGAAACTGCCAGGACTCGAAGGGATGCCCATATGGGATGCCAGCACTGCAGGCAATTTACCTGTAGCAGGCTTTACCTGCTACAGCACAGTGCCGGCCCCTTGTGTTTGTTTTTTAATCATCTAAGTCTTTAAGTTGCCTACAGTTTCTTGTCTAGTTACCCAAATGCCTACCATGGTTCTTCATGCAGTTATGCTTTGGAGTATACCAGTTCACTCAGCCTGGAATGCTTTAATTAACTTCTTGTGAGCTCTTAATGCATACCGTGCAAACAGTCTATCCAACAGTTGTTGACTTTCCAGTAAGTCTGACTACCCAGCAATAGCTATATGTCTTCTTCACTATCATCAGTGAAGTCTAGTACAGTTTACACTGGGTACCACGATTCACCAAGGTTGAATTAAAGTGACTTCCTTCAAAAATGAAGGAAGTGATTCTTGTCATTCTCCCATTTGAATGTATGCATTTACATATATGAGTGATGATGCCAACCTCACTCACCACCACCTCGCACACTGTTCTCCTAGCTACTGCTCCACCAATTGGTTTTCCCTGGGCCTCTCCTGGGTCAGAACTGAGGATAGGTTTTGCACGCTACTCACCAAGCAGGGTTCTGGCTAGGCAGGCCTGAGTAAAAGAGCTCATTTTATGCTCACTCATCACCCAGCCAAGCAAAGTCATAAACAGTTGAAATTATGTAAAGCATACTATAATTGCTACATAACTATAGTGTATCAGCCAAAATATGCCTAAGATTACTTACTTCAGCACTTTTAAAATGACAAAATATTTCAAACAACCTACATGCCCATACAAAGGAAAGCATGTGAATAAACTATGGACATCCACATGTTGAAGAGAAAAGCAGCTGCAAATGAGAGTAAGAAATCTCTGTGGAGTGATTTCTAAGATATATGGTTAAATGGGGGAACAATAATAACAAAATATTACCTAAAGCATGCTACTTTTTGTGTAAGCAAGGAAGAAAAACTAGAAAAATACATCTACTTGCTCATTTGTGCAAAAGTAAGTACAAGAAGAACAAACAGAAATCGTGAGATCAGCAAGCTGCGGGAAGGCTCAGGGAAAGGGGATGAACGGAGGGGAGCATCAATGCCTTTTGTGTAGCTGAAACATTGAAAGCAGATAATGCTTCTCTGCGTATAGCCTTTGATATAGTTTCACCTTTAAAAACTCATATTAATGTTTCACATTCTATGTTATAAACTGATCTGCTGTGTATAAAGAGAATTGAAAATAAATCTTGATGTGAACAGAAGGGGAGAGGGAGCGGGAGAGGGGAGGGTGGAGGGAGGGAGGGAAGTTGTGGGGGGGAGGAGCCATTGGAATCCACAAGCTGTACCTTGGAAATTTATATTCTTTAAATAAAAGCAAAAAAAAAAAAATGTTTCACATTCTAATTTGGAAAAGATAATAAATCAAAATGGAAAACAAACAAGCCTAACTGTATTTCAATGACTAATATAACTACACTGAAGAGAAAAAACTACAAAGAACTAACTCAAGTGACATGGAGACATAGTACTTTGACTATACTAGGTACAGCAAAACAACTGTACACAAAGATTGACCTCTAGTTAACGAGGTTAGTTCTTCTCAGCGGTTTGAGTTAGCAATTCTGAAATTACTTAAAGTGTAGTCTGGGGCAGAGCACATACATAAATATAATGTGGAAAATGGAAGCCAGCGTTCCACTCTCAGAAAGGGAAGCTATACAGGTATATAGAAATCTTCATTCTTTCTTAGCTCTGTCCTCAGAGAGGGCCCTGAAGCAATGATACCCTGGTAATAATCAGCACACCAAGTGCCCAGACTTTAGTTTCCAACCATTGTTCTGCAGTGTAAGGAACGAAGGCTCTGAGGGGAAACGGAGGTAGAAAAAAATAAGATGAACTTGGAACACCACATACTAGAAAGTAAGGAATTGCTCAGTGGGTGGGAACACATCAAGAGGGTACAAGTACCAGTTTGAAGAAGCTCCCATTACATAAATATGAATCCAATTATGTCTAGGGGACCAGCGATGGTAGTAAGTTATAATCCAGAGAATAAAATTAAAACCTGAGAGTCCATAACTACAAAATAAAAATAAATAATTAAATATAGGTGGAAGAGATGGCTTCCTTTAACAAATGCCAATTATTAAGACAAACAGTGGAATTAAAATTATCATTTGGTAGCTACTATATTAAAAATTACTTTAGACAAGAATCATAAATAAATGCTAAAAACTAGAAGTATAATCTGTATGAGAAACAGCACATTTATATAATCCCAAGTATCTTCTCACCAAACTTTTGCAGATAACAAAGGGAAAAACGGTAATTTTAAAGCGAAGAAACCTGGCAAGTACTACTTTAACCCAGTAATGCAGCATATATGTTATTGTGCAAACCTCATAAGATGCAGTCAGAAGGACACAACACCACTCCTGTGATATTCCTGCCAAAAAATATAACATCCGGGCTGGCACTGTGGGCAAAGCAGCTGCCTGCAGTGCTGGCATCCCATATGGGCACTGGTTCGAGTCCTGGATGCTCCACTTCCAATCCAGCTTTCGGTTATGGCCTGGGAAAGCAGTAGAAGATGGCCCGAGTCCTTGGGCCCCTGCACCCACATGGGAGACCCGGAAGAATTTCCTGGCCCCTGCCTTCGGATTGGCGCAGCTCTGACTGTTGCAGAAATCTGTGCAGTGAACCAGTGGATGGAAGACCTCTATCTCTCTGCCTCTGTCTCTCTGTAACTCTGCCTTTCAAATAAATAAATTTTTAAAAAAAGGTATCATTCAAGCACAATCATGAGCAAACATCAGATAAGCCTAAACTGAGGTACACTATACAAACTAAGTGGACCATATGCTTAAAAAATGTCTAAGTAATAAAAACCAAAACATAGCGAGACTACACACTATTTCAGATAAAAGGAGATACAATAACCAAGTATGACAAGCAATCCTGCCTGGATTCTGAACTTTACCCCCTAGAAAGAACATTAGTGAAAAATGCAAAATCTGGAATTTGAGTAAGGTGTAGAGGCTAGATGACAGTGCTGAATCATTATTAATATCTTGATTTTGATAATCTCTAATGTAGTTATGTATCAGAGCTTCTTTGCTCATAGAAAACATACTATTAATATTTAGGGATAAAGATACAGGGGCTGGCACTGTGGCATAGCAGGTAAAGCTACTGCCTGCAGTGCCAGCATCCCATATGGGTGCCAGTTAGAGTCCCAGCTGCTCTATTCCGATCAAACTCTCTGCTATGGCCTGGAAGATGGCCCAAGTCTTCGGGCCCTTGCACCCACATGGGGGACCTGGAAGAGGCTCCTGGCTCTTGGCTTCAGAATGGCATAGCTCTAGCCACTGTGGCCATTTGGGGAGTGAATCAGTAGATGGAAGACCTCTCTTTCTCTCTGTCTCTGCCTGTCTGTAACTCTTGCTTTCAAATAAATAAATAAATCTTAAAAAAAAAAAAAAAGGTACCCACATTGGCCACTTAGTCTCAAATGACAGAAAAAAATTATGAAAGAATAATAAAGCAGAAAGCGTATCATACGCATTAACTTGTGGATAGTCTGCGTAAAGAACTTGCGGGGGCCGGCGCCGCGGCTCAATAGGATAATCCTCCGCCTTGCGGCACCAGCACACCAGGTTCTAGTCCAGTTCGGGGCACCAGATTCTGTCCCTGCTGCCCTTCTTCCAGACCAGCTCTCTGCTGTGGCCAGGGTGTACAGTGGAGGATGGCCCAAGTCCTTGGGCCCTGCACCCCATGCGAGTCCAGGATAAGCACCTGGCTCCTGCCATCGGATCAGCGCGGTGCGCCGGCCGCAGCGGCCATTGTGGGGTGAACCAACGGCAAAAGGGAGACCTTTCTCTCTGTCTCTCTCTCTCACTGTCTACTCTGCCTGTCAAAAATAAAGAAAGAAAGAAAGAAAGAACTTGTGGGAATTCTTGGCATTATTTTTTGAAGCTTTTCTCTAAGATTGAAATTACTTTGAAATTAATGAAAAAATAGTGAGGTGGATAAAGCATTGCTGGGTAGCTTTGGCAACAGCAGCAGGTTGGGGCTTGGGAGGGGACCACTCTGGCATATGTTGTAGTCTCCTGGCAGCCTGTCAGTGCCCTGGGAGGAAGAACAGCTCACTGCCTTGCCTGAGGGAGTTGCTGAAGCAGGAATTGCTAAAGTTTTGTGGGAAGGGGCCTTCTTTGAGGTTTTTCAGATGTCTGCTGGGGACACAGAGTAGGATGAGTAGAATGTGTGTGTGTGTACAAAGGTGGGAGGATTTCAACATTTTCTGATAAAGACAAGGAGTCTGGAATCCAGGAAAAAGGAATGTGTTCTCAACTTTGGCTCATGACAGTCATTGCCTCCCCCACCTACTTTTTGGTACAGCGTCACAAAACCCAAGAAGTGGTTTAACAGCAAGCCAGGTGTTGATGCTCTTTAGTTATTCTGGCCAAGTTCTGCAAATGACTTCCTGAACAAACTGTCCCAGGAAGCCAGAGACAAACACCCCGTGGGTGATCCCTAGTGAACAATGTTCAAACTGCTGCAAAGTACTGCCACACAGCTTACAGTGTTCCACCATCTCAGTGCTCCCTGCTGCTGTCTCATTTCAACTCGCTAAACCAGTTATTATCATAGACAAAAATCAAGATTTTCTTGATTTACAAGTTTATTTGACTAACTGAATATTAACCCACTGACCGAATGACCCCAGGTTCAGGCACAAATAGAAATAAAATAAATCTAATTATTTAAAATACCTTAAAATATCAGAGCAGATTTTGGAAACCCTACAACCTGAGTTGTGTTTCTTGTTCTGAGCTCTGAATTATGAGGCCAAACATGTTTATGAGAGATTTTGGAATTCATCCCTCCCCTCCGCAAAACACTAGATCTAAATGGTTCTGGAAAGATATTTACCCACCGTTATTTTAAGTAACTCCTAAGAGGGAGATGCCATTAATTTTTTTTTTAGCCATCTATCCTACTTTAAAAATCCTCTTTCGACTTTACTCAAATCTTTCATCAGTCCTTTAGCCACTTCAGTGTAGGGTCAATGCCAAGAGTATAGGAAAGGAAATCTGGAACTACATCCTCAGCCTCATTCTATCCTGAAGGGTGGCCTTCATCCTACTGGCCCAAACCCATCCAGAAAAGAGTCTATTGTGTTTAAAATTCATGTTTAAAAATACATGGTAGACAGTTTTCACTAAAATAGTTAAAGTATGGATACAGCATTTGAAGAGAATGTCTTTGTTACCTGGATTTTCTCTTATTTGGAAGCCCTTAGTGCCAGATCATGCTGTACTGATAAGTGACTATTCACAGCCAGAATTTTACTGGTAATTACCAGTCTCTTTTTAATTTTAGTTAGAAAATTATCACAGGCAGCAATCACATCACTTTGGAGATTCAATTCATATTAAAAAAACACATCTAATGTAGATTTCTGAGAGAACTGTCACACTGGGAACAAAGAAGAAGGTATACAAGTTTATGGTAGGTTGGAATATGACACTTAACTGATAATGACTACAAAAGGATAGAGTCTAAGTGTGATACCGGAGATTAGGGAGCCCAGAAGGGGATGAGATAAAATTCGAGGATGCAGGATCACAAACAAGAGGTTCTTGACCAGGCTGCTAACAACGACTAGGATTTTGAACAGAGAGGCAGGCAAAGGAAGGAGAGGTCATTTCAAGGAAGGGAATGCATTATCAAAGAATGAAGGTCAAGTAGCATATTTAGAATACAAGAGGAAAAGAAGATTAGTAGATGAGGAAGCCTGAAAGACAGGTTGGAAGTAGTATTGGAAGATCTGTTAGTCGAGAAGCGAGCCTTATTCTATAGGTATACAGATAGAATCACAAGTTAAGTTCAAAGTGAAAATAACAGTTACGCATACCACAAATTATCTTATTTATGAAGAACTTAATGAATGATGGCCACAACAAACACCAGCCTAAGACAACTAGTTTTGCCCTCAGAGTTGATTACAGCTAGGACTCTAAATAAAAATGATGAACTCCTGGTAAGGTAGCCCTCCTTGGAATATCTAGGTCAGGAAAGAATAGGTAAGACTAGTGTAATGATTTATTAACAACTGGAAATGTTACCTAAAATTAATTTTAAGAGCTTTAAAAAGAATCATAACTTTCAATGCAAACAAATTATGTGAATAACTGCTATATTAGTTATCTTATATTCAGATGTAAGTATTTTAATATTTACTAATAAAGATTTATATTCAACATATTTTGTCACCGTTTTCTGTGAGCAAAGTTACACTGTGGTTTCTGCATTTGATGTACCTTCTGAATAATTAGACAAGTACATAGGTAATCTAGTAGTCTGGTAATCAAAAAGCATGGTGTTTCTTGTGACAAATTTTTACATGACCAGACATGATTATTATTATGAGAAATCTGGTCTTCATGTTAATAGTCTTCTAAATCATTTCTTAAAATACAGTGTTAAAAAACTCCATGTATATATCCAATATATATAAATGAAAAGAAAACAAATACCATTCTTTAAAATAGATTATCCTATACACACTGTTACATATTATCCCAGTTTTAATTGAGGAGGCTCAGAATACAAGTATATATAAAACAAGTATGTCTTGGAAAACCTCTAGATACACACACTAATAATTTCCATACCAGGAAAGAGAATTTAACAAAACAAGATAAGACTTATTTCTCCTGGTAAGGCACAGGAAAGGCTCACTAAAAGAACTGTTTTCAAAATGGATACAGCCCTTTCCTGTTCCATACTGTACAAGATAATAGGTAAAATTTTAGAAAGCTGAAAATCCTTTTAAATAACACTTCCTTTAGCTTTAATCGCGAATAATTGCCTCTTTTTGTGCTAATGAGCATGAGCAACAGAGAATGGAATGTAATTCTGCCAGTTCATTCAGGGTAATGGCTTTGCGAGCTACTGAGACTGCTCAGATACCCAGTCTCAATTTCCTAGAGTACAATAACTGAGCAGCAGTAAATTTTTCACTTGAGGAAGATTTTGTAATCTATGTAAATATAAATAGAAAACCCATTATCTATTGATAAAACAACAAAGTAGGTTAAATAAAGTTTTATGTGTTACTGCTTCCTGTGACAGCCATCGGCTCCCTGGATCATGAAAGTAAATAAAGCGCTTCACTTACTGAAATCAATGAGAAACCGTCCAAATCCTTGCCTTTGGTGCTGGGGCATGATCATTATGCAGGAGACATTATACTTCTGCTGGCAAAGCTTTTCCTGAGGGAAGGAGAAACAGATCAAGTATGTCAGAGCTCTGCTGAAGTGGGCAATTCCCCGCACCTGCCGCTGTCCTTGTAACAAAACAGTCCACTAAGGTGAGCCAATGGGTTAGGTTAGGATCAAGCAAAATAATCCTACTGTGTTAACCAAACTAGCCACTAACAAACCATCCATTCCAGAAATGCCTCTCAATTACGTCTTTATTCCTAAGTCAGTACTGTAAAATATGAAGAACCCAATGAAACACAAACAAAAGGAAAGAAAATAAAGGCAGTGAGAAAGAAATGCTTTCCTTGTTCAAACAATGTGGGAGATTGAGAAAATAACATCCAGAGAGTTACCCAGTGTTGTAAGTAAGGGTTTATCGGACTAACTTTGCTAAACAATAATTTACAACTCTGCAACAGCCATCTGGATTCTGCCTTTGAGCCAATGCCCCAGTGAAACTAAAATAGTACACACATGGGTATATGTGCACAAATAGGGTTCTGCTGCAGTGAAAAGGTAGAGAAATAATCTGCATTTCAAACTAGGGAAACAAAACAAACAAAAAAATTTGACAACAAGAAGTCTCAAAGCCTCCAAACAAAAGTGAGACCTAATATTATCAACAGTCTGAAACCAAGAGGAAGACAGGGTAAACTACACTATGCAAGAGTTCTGATAGTTAAAGAAGAATTTGCAGTTTTCATGGGATATGGCATCAGAGCAGCAGTATTTTATTCAGAGTACAAAGAAGCTGCCAAAACCTACACAAAAAAGATCTGGAAAAGGCTTTTGAGGTTGTGAAGACTCTAGCCAAATATAAACCACAAATGAGATTGACCACAAATGGTACCAACCACATCAAAGAATTACTTTAGAACACCCAGATCTTTAATGAACCTATTTGAAAGATCACAGGAAATGGTTGTGGAAAAAACCCTACAGGGCAGAATTAAAGATCTTTGTGAAAAAGATGAGTTCTCAACTTTTGCACATTTGTAGTTGTCTGTGAAGCCTCTACAAAATGAGGAAGAAGCAATAATGGGTGTGAGCTTTCCTAAGATGGTGTTGTCCATCACCAAAGTTCATACAAGTGGCAAAGGTTCAAAATGGTATATTTGCAAAATTAGACAAATGAGTACTCCATCTAAAAAGAGATGTACTCTGGGTTAAAAGGATTTATCCTAGATGCCATTCCTTTCTTTGTCAAGAACTATGCCCACTTTCAGGAGTTTTTCTGAGACCCAAAACTGCTGATTCCCCACCACCCCACTTAACACATGTTACTGTGGCTAAATTCTAAACGATGGTTAAGTAAGTGCTTCTTCTGCATGTAATGGTCTGCATGAAACCCTCCAAGAGCACCTGGCCATCCTCTGCTATTCTTGAATGACCTGTCTAATCACTCCCAGGATTTGGTTTAATATAACCCCACAGGACCAAAGATGTCTACATTCCATTTAAAACATCAGAATAGGGCTTAATTTGCATTTGGTCTTTTTAAATGACTAATTTTTTTGTTTTGCTATATTGCCAAACAAAGTAAGAGTTGCAGAACACTAAGAAATGACAGTAGGTGCTGGCATATTACAGAAGAAACTCTGACGAAATGAGAAAAGCTGAACTGTTTTCAGTAAAATGTTGGCAACCTGGGAGGAAGAGATGCAGAGCTTCAAACTTC